>CM069157.1:10369302-10749302 GCA_035221665.1 Okamejei kenojei
AAGTGAACCGCACCAAGCCATTCAAAGGAGCCTCTCCACCTCCACACATTCATAAGCAAGTGCTCTCTCCTGGCAGCCCAAGCTGGTGTTCGTCAGCCTCATCCTGTCCACGACTTCTTCTCCCGATCTGTATTGCACAGAAAGAAAAAAATAAAATCCCCATCAAAAAGAAGCTTCAGTCCTGGCTAGGTTTCCACTCACCTCTCAGTGCCTCACTGAATAGTTGTGCAACTGAGTTACCTGATCATCGACACAAAAAGCCGGAGTAACTCAGCGGGACAGGCAGCATCTCTGGAGAGAAGGAATGGGTGATGTTTTGAGTCAAGGCCCTTCTTCAGGCCTGATCCCTGTCTCTCAGACGCAGAAACTGTATTGGTCTTCAGGAAGCCAACATCCAGGATTGCCCTGGTGTCTCTGAGGTTGAACTATTAGCCTCCAGGACACTACTGGAAATAAAAGGGGTGGCATGGTGGAACAGCATTAGAGTTGCTGCCTTACAGTGCCAGAGACCCAGGTTCGATCCTGACTACGGGTGCTGTCTGTGTGGAGTTAGTGCGTTCTCCCCGTGACCGCGTGTGTTTTCCCCAAGTGCTCCAGTTTTCTCCCACATTCCAAAGACGTACAGGTGTGTAGGGTAGTTGGCTTTGGTAAGAATTATAAATTGTCCCTAGTGTGTAGGATAGTGTTAGTGTGCGGGGATCGCTGGCTTGCACGTTCTCGCTGGTCCAAGGGCCTGTTTCCATGCTGCATCTCTAAACTAACCTAAACTAAACACTGAGAAAAATGTGAGGACAATTTATGTTTCTTTTCATCATCTCAGCTTTTAGCACATCAGTCATAAATATATTGGAACTGGGGATAACGTGGCTGCCATTGATAGTACCTTTAGATTCAGAGACAGGTCCTTCCCAGCTGTTATCAGGCAACTGAATCATCCTCCGACCAACTAGAGAGCAGTCCTCAGATACTGTACCATCCACTTCATTGGAGATTCTCGGACTACCTTTTATCAGACTTTACTGGACTTTATCTTTCACTAAACCGATTCTCATTATCCTGTGTGTACACACTGGGCAGGTTGATTGTAATGATGCATAGTCTTTCCATTAACTGGATATCACGCAACAAACAAGATTTTCACTGTATCTTTTTTTTAATAAATAAATTATTAAAAAATACATTACTGATTGGTACTGATTGGGGATGATCAGCCATGATCACATTGAATGGCGGTGCTGGCTCGAAGGGCCGAATGGCCTACTCCTGCACCTATTGTCTATTATTTAACAAATAATAAATAATAAACCTGACAATAGTAAATTAAACTTGTCAGGAATCATCATATTGGCACAAAATGTCATACTTACTTATTGTCTATGGGTGTGAAATGGAGATATGGCATAATTCAGGGTAGGATTAAGGGCAAGGAGTTAGAAGCAGGAAGTCTTGTAATGGAACATCGAGGAATATGTTTAATCTGAATTGTAAATTCTATGCGATATTCAGATTTAAAAAATCTGAATGAAACATTAATTGAGTAATCCAATGAGTGTCACCTACCAGGCAGAGATTTGACTCTGGCACAGTGGGTCAATATGTGGAAACAAGGAACCACAGATGCTGGTTTACACAGTGGGACTCAAAGTACTGGAGTAAGGCTGCGGGTCAGGCTGCATCTCTGGAGAACATGGATTAGTGACGTATTAAGTGATGTAATAAACCCTCGTTAGACTCAGGCAGCTGGTCTCAGTGCACACAAGCCCAATTCCAGCCTCGTGAAAGAGACCTTCAGAGATTACCAGATGGAGAAGATTTTCAAATGTGCCCAAAGTGTTTTTGTGGACATGCCACAGCTTAAAGTGACTGCTGGGAACCAATGGTCACTCAACATAGAGAAGAAAGGCAATTCCCCTCAGATGGGTCCCGACAGAAACTTCACCTATCCATGTTCTTCAGGTATACTGCCTGACCCGCTTTGTTACTCTAGCACTTTGTGACAATGGTTATTGTATCAGCCTGTGATAGGAGTAAGTCTGGTGTGTCTGCAATTGTTTTTCAGTTTAGTTTAGTTTAGTTTGGAGACGCAGCACGGAAACATCCCCACCGAGTCTGCGCCGACCAGCGATCCCTGCACACTAACACAATCCTACACACCCGAGGGACAATTTACACTTAAACCAAGCCAATTAACCTGCAAACCTGTATGTCTTTGAAGTGTGGGTACACAAAAAGCTGGAGAAACTCAGCGGGTGCAGCAGCATCTAAGGAGCGAAGGAGATAGGCGACCTTTCGGGTCGAGACCCTTCTTCAGACTGCTTTTGAGTCTTTGAAGTGTGTATAGACATATTGTACCAAGACATTGCAGGAGATAACCGGAGCACCTGGAGAAAACCTACGCAGGTCACAGGGAGAAGCATACATACTCTGTACAGACAGCACCTATGGTCAGGATCGAACCGGGTCTAAGGCAGCAATTCTACCGCTGCATCATTGTGCTGCCCATTTAGTCATCCAAGGTTGCCTTGCTGTTCGGCCCACACAGGGTTAACTGAAATGATGGTTGTCGGGTTATGAGTGGAGTCAGTATCCTTCTGCTGGAAGTGCTGGCAGAAGCATCAACTGATGTTACACTATCCAATAATCATGTTTGAATAATGCCACTGAGAAAGATTAGGCTTGTTATGACATTTGCTCTGTTGACAGATGCCAGGAATTAATTTGCCAGTTCTTCAGATCAGCAGCAGCTGCAACTTTGGTGACAATCCCAGATGAATTACTTAAACCCTTGATAAACTGAATGATACCAAATAAACTGCCTGAACTCCAGCTAGAGAACAGGACTCCACATGTATACACTGCAAAGACCTCCGATAAATTATTTAAATCCCCAATTAACATATGGCGAGCAATTCACAGCACTTGGCCTGTACTCACTGGAGGTTAGAAGGATGAGGGGGAACCTCATTGAAACTTAACGAATAGTGAAAGGCCTGGATAGAGTGGATGCAGAAAGGATGTTTTCACTCGAGGGAGAGTATAGGACCAAAGGGCATACCCTCAGAATAAAAGGATGCAATTTCTTTAGTCCGAGGGTGGCGAATCTGTGGAATTCATTGCCACAGAGAACTGTGGAGGCCAAGTCATTGTTTTTTTTAAGGCAGAGATTAGAAGATTCTTGATTTGTAAGATTGTTATGGGTTATGGGGTGAGGGCAGGAGAATGGGGTTGAGAGGGAAAGATCAGCCATGATTGAATGGCGGAGTTGACTCCATGCCTACTTCTGCTCCTATAACTTATGAAATTATGAATTTAGCTTGATGTGCTAAACTAGATTCCTTGATGTGCTAAACTAGATTTTGCACTGTCAAGCTCTACATTGGCCCAAACCCACATCTTTCCGACTCACGTGTGAGAGAACCTGTGAGAGGAGTTCGTACGTTCTCCCCGTGACCTGCGTGGGTTTTCTCCTGGTGCTCTGGTTTCCTCCCACACTCCAAGAGACGTGCAGGTTTGTAGGTTAATTGGCTTCTGTAAATTGTCCCTAAGGGTGTGGGATAGAACGAGTGCGCGGCGATCATCAGTCGGGGCGGACCCGGTGGGCTGTGTCCACACTCTATCTCTAAACTAAACTAACTACAAAGAACTACATTTTGCCCAAATGCAGATTGGGAATAACCACTTGGGCAAGAGCACCGTAAACAGTCATAATATCACTTACATCGTATGACCCTTGGCAGTGATAGTGAAAAATCACAACTAGTTTGCCAATGTGACAATCTGCATTCAATTACAAATATCATTGAATTGACTGTAGAGACTGGTTGACATAACATGATATTACTGATTTATATTCATTGTGAGCATTATCCCTCTTCATTTCCCAGTATTAACTATCAATGTGATTTCTTTTTCCCCTCATTATAGTGTTCAGTTGAGTACAGCTTGGTAAACGTCCCTTCGTATAAAGTGAGTCAATGGCAAACCGCTGTCGATTCACGCTTCATACGACTTCATTGTTATCCCACTCCTTTCACGTGGTGCAATTTTACAGAGGTATTCGCGATGGTGGAGGAAAACAGAGCCCGGAGGCTATCATGTGGTATCCATGTGTTGGTAATGGGAAAGACTAGCAAACTCCACACAGATAGCAGCCTGAGGTTAGGTTCGAACTTCGGATCTGCCAGCTGCCATGTACTGGCCAAGCTTCTCGCGAGCATCGTGATTGACCTCCTTTACACAGAGAGGGAGAGGAGAGAGAGAGAGGAGGATGTGGAGATGAGAGGAGAGGGGGATAGGGAGGGGGGAGATGAGAGAAAGAGAGAGGGAGAGAGAGGGGGGGAGAGGGAGGAGAGCAGGGGGAGGGGGAGTGAAGGAGAAGAGGAGAGGAGGAGAGGGAGAAAGAGGAAAGGAGGGAGAAAGAGGAAAGGAGGGAGAGCATAAAGTTAAAAAAGGAAGGGAAGGAGGGATAGAGGAATGGAGGAAGGCAAAGTGGGAACCCAAAACAGCCCAAACGATGCCAAGCCCAGCAGCTCAGACAGAAGCCCACTTCATCGGAATAGTGGATGCCATGGAATGAGGACTGTTTATGGGAACCAACCACAATCTCCAAGGTTTCGCCAGTGAGGCTGGAGTAAATACTTATGCTAACAGTTAAGCAGTGTAAATGCTCAGAGCGTGTCAGGAACCCTTGTATAAGGCCTCCACTCATCAAGCCTTGACTTCTGGGAAATAAACTGGATCTGATTAGTAAATAACCCATTTATCACAAGATTCTTTTTCTCCCGTTGGAGCATTGCTTTGGTTAACTAGCGTTTAAAATGTCCTTAACAGGTCAGGAAATGCATTTCCTGATGCAATCTAAGCTGAGGAAGATCTCAGCTTTGATCTGTGGTCTTAGCTAGGTTGTTTAATTTGTCATTAGGAGTAGTGATGCAACTGACTTTGGTGTTTCTTAGTGAGGGGAGGAGAAACCAGTCAGCCAGAGCTCCTGTTTCTCATTGCTACCGAATGCTAGCTTGTGTGCTAGCAATTCGGTTGCATGTTGGCATTGATGGGCATGGATGAATGAAAGTCCATGCATTGCACTGGGGTCGGACAGTTTAGGTCCTGCAGGGAAAACCAAACAGACCTCCAAGGTGGACATTATACTTGCTTTTCATCCTGGGTGGAGGACTTCTCCATGTTGAGCATTCCCAATTCAAAGAACTCCCTGAATAAATAAATCGCAAACAGGCTTTTGTGGGTTCGCACGGTAAACCTCGTTGCCGCCATTCCGTTGAATGGCAGGCACAAAAATGCTGGGGTTGGCTCAGCGGGTCAGGCAGCATCCCGGAGAAAAGGAATTGGTGAGTTTCGGGTCGAGGCCTTCTCGGGCTGGGAACAGGGGGAGTGGGGGAAACGAGAGATTTGAAAAGGTTATAGAACGAATGAATGAAAGATATGCAAAGAGCAACTATGTTGGCTGTAGGGAAGGTGATAACGAGTGATACAAATAATGAAATTCAGCAGGACGACAGTGAAACTACTACGACGACTAGGGTGGGGGAGGGACGGAGAGAGAGGGGATGCAAGGGCTACTTGAAATTAGAGAAATCAATAATCATACCACTGGGTTGTCAGATGCCCAAGTGAAATATGAGTTGCTGTTCCCCCAATTTGTGTTTGGCCTCACTCTGACAGTGGAGGTGGCACTGTCAGAGTGTCGTAGAATCAATGTCCTTCCTCTGTTCCATTCTTATTGTTCAATTAGTCAGGCAGCACCTCTGGGGAACATGAATAGGCAACATTTCAGGTCAGGTGATTTGTTACCCTTGCAATGACATTCAATGCGATGGATGTGGAGAGAGACCTACACAAGGTTCGGTATGTACCGTAAAATACCTTAAGGTAAAACACCAAATCAGGTCAAATGCAGCAAGATCAACAAAAGGTTGTTCTGCAGAAGGGAACAAACCCGAAACGTCGCCCCTTCATGTTCGCCAGAGATACTGGAAACGTATTATGGAAATTTACAGCACATTAGAAAACTCCATATTTTAAGATAATTATCGAGCTAATCTGCACAGTCAGCCCAGGGGGCTTTGGGGCGGCACGGTGGCACCGGTAGAGTTGCTGCCCGCGTTCGATCCTGATCATATGGAGATTGTACATTCTCCCCGTGACCTGCATGGATTTTCTCCGCTTTCCTCCCAAACTCCAAAGACGTACAGGTTTGTAGGTTGATCGACTTCTGTAAATTGTAAATCGTCTCAAGTGTGTGTAGGATAGAGTTAGAGTGCGGGAATCGCAGGCCAGTGTGGACCTGGTGGGCTGAAGGGCATGTTTCTGTGCTGTATCTCTAAACAAAACTAAGCTAAATGAGCATCTGAATTTGCACAAAGTATACAGAACAAAATGAAATTTCATTCACCTTGCTCCTTCCACAAAGCCAACTTCTCTAGGTGTAAAAAGGAACTGCAGATGCTGCTTTATGCCAAAGATTGGCACAAAGTGCTGGAATAACTCAGTGGTTTGGGCAGCATCTCTCGAGAAATAAATGAGCGACCTTTCGGGTCAGGACCCTTCTTCAGAACTGAATCTGTTGTTGAGTCTGACGAAGGGTCCCGACCCGAAACGTCACCCATCGTTTTTCTCCAGCGGTGCTGTATCACCGTGTTATTGAGAGTGTGGTGGTGATGATAGAACTGCTGCCTCTTGGATCGATTTTCGAGATACAACGTGGAAACAGGCTCTTTGGACCACCGAGTCTGCACTGATCACACAACAGTTCTACTCTGCACCCTAGCCGAGGGCAAATTTACAGCAGCCAATTCAACTTACAAACTTGCACGGTCTTTGGAGTGTGGGAAGAAACCAGAGCACCCGGAGAAAACCCACACAGTCACATGGAGAACGTACAAACTCCGCACAGACAGCATGATCAAACTCGAGTCTCTGGCACTGTGAGGCAACTCCGCCGTGCCGCCCATTGATCCAAGTTCAACCATGACTCTGCGTGGAGTTTGCACGCTCTCCCTGTGACCATGTAGGTTTCCTCTAGGTGCTCTGGTTTCTTCCCCTATTTTTAAGACAGGTTAAGGCTGGTAGGTTAAATGGCCAATGTAAATTGTGGCTGGTGTGCAGGTGAGTGGTAGAATATCGGGAGTTGTGAATGGGGAAACTTAAAATGAAATTCATGTAAATGGACTGTTTGACAGTGGTGCATAGACTTGGTCTGTCAGAGGAACTGTTTCCGTGCTGAATTTCGCCATGGTCCAGAAAAATGGGATCATGGAGCTTGTCCCAAAAAGCATCCATTGTTTAAAAATCAATCATCAGATGTGGATTTCAGTGGAAGGGATGGAATTTATTGAACATCAGGACTTGTTCTGAAAAAAAATTGACAAGGTGAGAGGAGGAAAACTGATTGAAACACTTATCAAACAGTGAGAGCCATATGAGTAGATGTGGAGAGGTTGTGTCTATAGTTAGGAGAGTCAAGGATGTGGCATAGCTTCTGATAAAAGGGTGTACATTTAGAGAGGGAGTTGAGGCTGGAATTCAATTAGTCAGAGGGCGTGTATCTATGGAATTCATTGCCACAGTAGGCTGTGCGAGGCAAAGTCAAATGGATATTTTTAAGGCAGCGATGGACAGATTCATGATTTAGTACGCAGGTGTCTGGGGTTATGGCGAGAAAGCAGGGAGAAACGGGAGTTGAGTGGGAAAAGATAGATTGGCCATGATTGAATGGCGGGAGTAGACTTGATGAGCCGAATAGTCCTAATTATGCTCATTTAACTTATGAAAAGGTCGTTGGTGTTGGCTTCTTGAACCACTGCAGATCAGGTACTGAGATGCTATCAAATTAAACCTATAACTTATAAACCCATATAACAATTACAGCACGGATGACAGGCCCTCTCGCCCCTTCCAGTCGTGCCGCCCATTAGTATTCCCCTGTCCATCTACTGCACTAAGACCATACTATCCCTCCTATTTCCCTTCACGTCCTTTTACCTATCCACTTTACTTTTAAATGTTTAAAAATCGATCCTGCTCCACACCTCTGCTGGAAAGCTCATTCCACACAGCCACCACCCTCTGAGTAAAGAAGTTCCCCTCACGTTACCCTAATACTGCTGTCCTTTATTCTCATTTCATGGCCCTCCTTTGTGTGAATCTTCTTACCCTCAATGGAAAAGCATATCACTTCACTCTGTCTATCCTTGCATCATTTTAATGACCTCAATCAAGTCCCCACCTTAAACTCTCTGCGCTCAAAGAATAAAGACCTAACTTGTTCAACCTTTCTCTGTACATAGTTGCTGGAACTGGCAACTTTTAGTAAATCTCCTCTGTACTCTCTCTATTTTGTTGACATCCTTCTATAATAGTGCGACCAAAATTGTACACCATACTCTGATTTTGAGTCTTACCAATGCCTTGTACAATTTTAACATTACTTCCTACTCCTATATTCAATGCTCTGATTTTTATAAAGGCCAGCACACAAAGGCTTTCTTTACCACCTATCTACATGCGATTCCACCTTCTGGGAACTATGCACAGTTATTACTAATCCTCTGTTTCCACAGCATTCCTCCAATTTCCCTACCATTTACCATGTATCGTCCCTATTTTGATTTGTCTGCCAAGATGTGGCACTTCACAGCTTATCAGCATTAAACTCCATCTGCCATCTTTCTGCCACTTTTCAAATGGCCCAAATCTTCTGTAGACTTGAGAATCTACTTCATTATCCCACCCCAATACACCTATCTTGTATCATCTGCATACTTACTTATCCAATTTTCCACCTCCATCATCCAGATCATTGATTACATGACAAATTGGAGGCATGTTCCTTGCATTGCATGTGCAAAATAGATGGACATCCCATTCTAGTGAGTTTCCCCTTGGGTTTTGTTTGTGTTTGATATGTGCGTGATTGGATTTTTTTTTTTTTTTGAATTTGTGTTTGATTTTTTGTGTTTGGAATTTTTTGATTGTGGGAGTTGAATTGTTTGGGGGATTTCTTGGGGAAGTGTTGTGTTTTGGTGATTTGGGTTGTTGAATAATGAGGCTGCTGGTCATATGACTAAGACTGGCCATTGAGTTGATGTTGACGCGTTGTCTCCAATTCATCTCCCATCAATTCTTACTCGCGCTTCAGATTAAGACACTCATACAGACATCACAGGATTAAAATACTTGGAATCTAAAACAAGCGGGGTTCATTTATTTTTCCTTGCTAACGATTGAAAACGCACAGCATGACAGTTTTTAATATTTCCATTTGCTTCATAGATGAAGCCTAGGATCAAGAAAGTGGCTGCTTTAATTACGTCTGTGAGCCTTGTATGTAGTAAATTAAAAACAACCCCTCAAGGTGTGTTCTGCTCCCCGTCCTCCGGCAGCCTTTTCACTCCTTGCCTTGGTGTGAGATTAAATTATCACAGATTCACACAATCCAAGCTGCCGGACCTGCAGTAGGTCAAAACTAAAGACGCGCATTGGGTTCATGCCACGTCCATCGCTTAAAAATCCAAGCACGTCTGCTTGACTGGAAGCCAAAGTATTGATGTAGTCCAAGGAGTCTGATCCCTTCATATGGGATCTATTTGGAAGAAGCCCCAGTTCCTCACCTCCCTCCCCCCACCGCCAAACAAACAGAGGGTTTGCCTGCACTTCCCTCCAGACTTTACACAGATTTTGTGCATTTAAGAAGGCGCCACTTGACACTGGTGAATAGGCCGAAAATTAAACTGTTGGCTGCACTCAAAATGCCTCAGAGAAGGAGGTCATGGAATCTGTTACAATTTTGTTGACTTTACTAAAGGAAGTAATGGGAAGTAGCTGTTTTAAAGCAAATTGTTGAATAATGCATCTGACAAAGTTAACTGGGCAAAGGAAAGGTGCCAAAAAAAATCCGTGTTAACTCTTGCTCAGCCGGCCAACACTGAGGAGAACTCTCAAGGCCAAATCAGAAGGATAAGCAGTCATACCTTACACTCTGAGATATGTACTGGGGGTTGCTACACTGATGGAGAATTCTCCTGACAGGGATGCTATCCTGCAAATGAGGTTATAAATTGAGGAACTATTCAGTTGGTTTGTTTGTATGTTTTTTGAGGGGGGATCTTATAGAGGTGTACAATATCATGAGAGGAATGGATTAGGTACACGCACAGAGACTCTTGCCCAGAGTAGGGGAATCGAGATACAGAGGACATAGGTTTCAAGGTTTCAAGGTCAGTTTATCGTCACATGTACTAATTAAGGTGCAGTGCAATTTTAGTAACCGTACAACCATACTAAGGGAAAAGCAACAAGACACACAACCACATAAAAGTTAACATAAACACCCATCACAGTGGATTCCACATTCCTCACTGTGATGGAAAGCAATAAAGTTTGGGGGGGAACCAACCCAGAGAATGAAAACCCACAGCACCTGGTGGTCCAACCCTGAACACTCTGGTAATGGTAGGTTAGGTGTATTACATGTATTTTCGACTTACGATATTTTCGATTTACGATGCGTTGATCGGAATGTAGCCCCATTGTAAGTTGAGGAGCACCTGGTAGTAGCAGTCAAATATGGGACAAGGGACAAACCAATTTAGCTCAATATACGAGATGTCCCGGCTAGTACGGGACAGTTGGCAACACTAACTGCAATAGTGACTGTACTTCAGAAATACTTGGCAGTAATGTGCCTAGGGACATTTGAATGTTGTAAAAAACATCATAAGGAATGCAAATTCCTTTTTAAAGTTTCTGGCAACTGCCACATGGACGAGATAGATGCACCTGATTAGGTTCTCCTGAATACCGCACGGTGGACATGATAGAGTTCCACACAGACGGAATTCCACAGCCGATTCTCCATTGACAAGCCAGCAGAATATTCCGACTGATACGTGATCACAGGGCTGTTTATTGGATGCAAGTCAGTATTAAGACCAATCGTGTCACCGACTCCCCACACGAAAATCTTCCCTGTGATCTGTGCTTGTTGGTTGAAATGGACACTTTTAGTGAATGCGTACAATAGCTATTTAGTTTAATTTAGTTTAGTTTAGAGATACAGCATGGGAACAGGCCCTTCGGCTCACCAAGTCCACAGGTTATAGGAGTAGAATTAGGCCATTCAGCCCACCAAGCCCTATTTATTCAGTCATGGCTGATCTTTACTTCCTTAATCCATTTTCTGCCTTCTCCCCATAACATTCCTTTAAAATATCACTAATTTGGCATCGGCAGCCCTCTGTGGCAATGAGTTCCACATATTAACGGGGACAATTCTAAGCACAGTGCAGGCCTGTTCACAATTATACATTTATCTAGCCCATGGTATCGATTGCTTTTGTCCTGTCTCCCACCGACCTGAATCTAGGGTAGGCGAAACCATTCTTATTTTAGTTTAGTGTAGACATACAGTACAGTACGGAAACAGGCCCTTCGCCCCACCGATTCCCCGCAGACCAGCGATGCCTGCACTCTAACACCATCCTACACACACTAGGGACAGTTTACATTTGTACCGAGCCAATTAACCTACAAACCTGTATGTCGTTGGAGTGTGGGAGGAAACCGGAGCACCCGGAGATATGTTCTCTCCACGTAGGTCATGGGACCCACACAGACAGCACCCATAGTCAGGATTGAACCCAGGTCTCTGGCGCTGAAAAGCTGCAACTCTACCGCTGCGCCACCATGCGGCCCATGGAAGGGATACAAGAAATTGCAGATGCTGGAATTATAAGCAAAAAATAATTGCTGGAGGAACTCAGCGGATCAGCCAGCATCAGTGGAGGAAATGGACGCACAATGTTTCAGGTCGGGACCCTTCTTCCAACGTCTCTTGATTCTTTAGAAAGGTCCTGACCTGAAGTGTTGCCTGTCCATTCCCTCCACAGATGCTGCCTGACCCGCTGAGTTACTCCAGCCCTCTGTGTTTTGCTCAAGATTCCAGCATCTGCAGATTCTAGTATCTGTGTTGAAACAGTTTTTGCTCACTCAGTGTGAGGTTCCCCTTGTGTGAGGTCTCCGCTCACCTATCTGATCAATCTACAGATAAAATAGCAACAAAAAAAAACACAATTTCTGTTGCGATTACAAAAATAGAACATGCTGCAAAAACTCAGCAAGTCAGGCAGAGACGGAAAGAGAAGCAAAGTTACATTTTTGTGTCTGCGGCACTTCATCGGAACTGGGAAAGAAGGAGTTGCAAGTTCCATGAGGAAGGAAGCTTCCAATATAGGGGACCCTTCCTTGAATAAGGAGCTCACTATATTCAGCGAGAATCAATTTTGGGGATCTGGGTAAACAGCAGGAGAGTGTGTCACGTTGAACTGTCAGCAGAACGCGAGACAAAAAGATCTCTTTGCTATTTCACGGCACTGTGACATACCACCAGTCATCCTGCAATCACCAGCTTCCTAAAGCATTTCACCATACGCGGCATGGTAGCTCAGCGGTAGAGTTGCTGCCAGGGAGCCGGGTTCGAAGCCTGTATGGAGTTTGTACGTTCTCCCCGTGACCTGCGTGGGCTTTCTCTGAGATCTGCGGTTTCCTCCCACACTCCAAAGACGTACAGGCTTGGTATCAATGTAAACTGTTCCTAGTTGTGTAGGATAGTGTTAATGTGTGAGAATTGATTACTGGTCGGCGCGGACTCAGTGGGCCAAAGGGCCTATTTCCGTGCTGAATCTCTAAACTAAACTAAAGGGCCTGTCCCATCAGCATGCGACTCCATGTGGTGCGCGTGACCTAACGTGGTCGCTTGAGCCGTCTGGCCTCGCGGGGCCGGTCCCACTTCGATCGCCGGAGTTGTGCAGAGTTGGTCCCGACATCGCGCGAGGCTCCGAAAAACTGATCGTGTTCAAAAATTCCACGCGGCAATGGCTTGTCGGCCCGCAGCCGCATAGGAACGTGCGCACCGCCTCGACGCATTACGCACCGCCTCGACATCTTGCCGCGGTGACCCTCTCTATACGTGCCTCCGTGACCCTCTCTGTGTGTGCCTCCGTGGCCATCTCTCTGTGTGCCTCCGTGCCCCTCTCTGTGTGCCTCCGTGTCTCTCTCTGTGTGTCCCTCTCTATCCTTGCGAACTTACCGCTCCAACTTCGCGCCACGTCGCGCCACTCACCCGACCTCCGCGCGGCCCCCGCTGCCGGTTTGGTCGCGCTTGCCGCATGGAGTCGCATGCTGGTGGGACAGGCCCTTAAACCTATATCCACCTGCCCTAATTATGGGTCCCCTGACCCTGTAAGGTATTGTTTTCTCCATGGTGTGTTGTTCTTGGTGTAGGCAGGGTGTAGTTCAGCAGCCAGTCCTTCTCTTTACCCTCCCTCCTCCCCCCCTCCCCCCCTACCACTACAACAAACAATCCTTTTTGTGACTACACTCGCAGACCATGCCTCATTATATCATTGACAAGAAACGTCGGAGGTAAATGAAACTTACCATATGTTTTTTTTCCCCTCAAAATCTGCAGGGAATGGGATTGAAATTTATAGAATGAGTCTTGCTATGCTCAAACTAAAAATAATGTTCAGGTGGTTAGAGAAAAGGAAATCATCAAATGCAGATGGCTTTGATAAGAATAGTGTAGACAAATTGGATTAGCTAGCAACAGGCAGTAACAGGGCAGAATAATTTCATAAAGTTAACATGGTTTGGCATTTATATATTCTCAGCTGCTTGTCATTCTTTGAATAAAATCAAGAGTTTTGTTCTGTGATGGTTAATTTTGCCATGATTGCACAGCTTCTGAATTATATTTTGTGTTATTATCTGTGGCATTCACTCTATTTAATGTCACTTCCATAAATGGTTTTGCTTCCATTACAAGTTCAGGAGTCACGTATGACTAGGATACATTGTTGAACTCTGTATATTTTTATTTCCAAACATAAACTTTATTCAGGATTTTAAAAAAATATATATAAAACAAGAACTCTGCAAAAACACTTCCGACATTGGTAGCGGTGGACTTGCTGCCTCACAACGCCTGAGATCAGGGTTCGATCCCGACTACGGGTGCTGTCTGTGCAGAGTTTGTATGGACTTTCTCTGATCACACGATTTTCCTCTGGGTACTCTGGTTTCCTAAGACGTGCAGGTTTGTAGGTTAAGTGAAGGTAGACAAAAGTGCTGGAGAAACTCAGCGGGTGAGGCAGCATCTGTGGAGTGAAGGAAATAGGCAACGTTTCGGGCCAAAACCCTTCGACAGGTTAAGTGACTTGTGTAAATTGCCCCTAATGTGTAGGATGCGCAAATGAGATAAGTTAGAACTAGTGTGAACGGGTGATCGATGGACTTTGTGGGCTGAAGGGCCTGTTTCCGTGCTGTCTCTCTAAACTCCAAACTCTCAGCATCTAGACATTGATGACTATCGTATTCAGTAGTGCTTGCAAGCTATCCTTAAACCAAGACAAAATTAAAGGGTTATGGGGAATAGGGTGGAACATTGAATAGTGAGGCAGTCTCACAGGACCTAATGGGACTTGAATCTCCAATCTTACATCTGACAGGCTAGAGTCCTATCAATTAGCCACAGTTTACACCCACAATTATCAGAATATGTAGTCCCTCATGGTCATTCCCCATTCAATGAGGTGATGGCTGATTATTGCCATCTTACATGAAATGAGTGAGAGAAGTAATGAACTGGGATTAAAAAAAAAAACTTTTTTTTATGGAAACATGACCCCCAAGAAAATGATAGGCTGGGAAACAGACAAAGAAGGTCAAAGCACCAAAGCTGGTGTTAATTCAACAATCACTGCTATCATCTGTGATTGGATTAAGGCTTTTTTTAAATAGTTGTTAAATCAGCCAACTTTAGAAGGAGACATCTTCTCATCGTGCTCCAACATATCGGCCACAGACAATATTCCCAGTCTGGCTACATATTTGTGTTCTTTAGCCAATATCTAACGGGGATATGAAACAGATTGAACTAAAATGGAAAGCTTTAAGAATGGTTGACACAAGAAACTGCAGGTGCTGAACTCTTGAACAAAATACAAAGTGCTGGAGGAACTGAATGGGAGGGAATAGACATGAACGTTTCGGGTTTCGGACCCTTCTTTAGATCGACAGGGGCAGGGAGGAGCAAGTTGGATCAACCTATTGCCAGGCTTTGTCCTACCCCACATCTCTCTTATCCAGCTTTCTCTCCCTTACTCCTATCAGTCTGAAGAAAGATCCCGACCAAAAATGTTGTCAGGCCACTTCTTCCCCAGATGCTGCCTGACCTGCTGAGTTCCTCTGTCACTTTATATTCTCTTTAAAGGGGCTGTCCCACTTGGACAACTTAATCCGCAAGATAAGAAGAGTGTCTTCGACCTTCAAGCTGGAGGGCACTCGCCTGGTAAGCCTCGAGCTGGATCGACCGTCCGCGTTGAAACCGCGAGCTGGATCAACTAACCGCACACAACTACATCGCGAAGGCGGGGGCCAGGGAAAGCGGGGGAGCGCTGTCTGCGCGATGAAGAGGAAGGTAAACGGCTGCCACAATGTAAGGCAAGTCCTTTTTAGAGAGCGCGGGGGGATGAGGTGAGAGAAGGGGGAGAGAAGGGGTGGAGACACTTTTAAGAAGTATAATAAATGCCGACCAAATATTACTTGCAGGAACATTTTCAACATGCTGAAAATTTTTCCGCGACCTACGTGAGGCCACGAGTATTCGGGAACTTCCGTCGAGCATGAAGGAGAGTTCCAACAACCTCATAGGACCTCCTAGGACCACATGTCAACTGTGCTGCAAGTTTAAAGGCCGAAGGCACTCTTCTAAACTCGCAGATTAGGTCGCCCAAGTGTGACAGCCCCTTAAGAATGGCTCTTATTGTAAAGTCTCTAATGCTCATAAGCTCATATGTTATAGAGAAAATGAAGAAGGATCTGATTAAGAGTCCTGATCCAAAACGTCACCTGTCCTTTTTCTCCAGAAATGCTGCCTGAGCTGCCGAGTTACTCCAGTACACCCAAAAAGCATGAGTTCAGATGAAATCCTGAAAGTTGAGGTGAGTTCAACATGTGGTTTTACTACAGTTAGCATGGACCAATGCTATGATAAAATGTATTTATGACACATACCAGCTATTTTTTTTCTTTTCTTCAGTTTGAAACTATTTTTTTTCTTTTCTTCAGATTGATTTGATTTTTTTTTTAGGATGTTTGGAGGTTAAATATTTATTCCTGAGTAAGCTAAACTAATGCAGGAATATAGAAACAAAATGCTGGAGTACTTGAGGGGGTCAGGCAGCAACTCTGGAGAAAATGGATAGATGGCTTTTCGGGTTGGGACCCTTCTTCCGAAGATCCTTTTTCATTTTCTCCGGAGATGCTGCCTAACTAGCTGAGTTCCTCTACCATTCTGTGTCTATCTTTGGTCTAAACCAGCATCTGCAGTTCATTTGTATTACAATGCAGTTGGGTTAGATTCCAATTTGAGACTAGGGTTCCTGAACGAGAGCCGTTACCACTGCAGAAAGCTGTTTCTACAGGAAGCCACTGAATATTTGGGCGCCATTGACTTTCTGGGCTACAACTTTTTACACTCCGAGGGCATATAGTTAAAGCACACAAACACCCCTTACACGGTCATCATTTCATCACCAAGTCACCCTTATGGTCTAGTTTTTGCACAACTAGCTCAATTGCTTTTCTGTCAGTTGTTTCAATGAGCCACGGTTCAGTGCAATGCAAGGGAATTAATTGGAATCACATGTAAATGTTGAATAAAAGCAATTGAAAATTCCTTGCTCTTAATTTGTTACAGCTGTTACATCTTCAAGAGTTCAGAGAAGGCCATGAAAGCAGAACTGAAGAGTAGTTATTCATAAGATCATAAGTGACAGGATTAGAATTCGGCCATTCTGCCCATCAAGTCTACTCCGCCATTCACTCCTGGCTGATCTATCTCTCCCTCCTAGCCCCACTCTCCTGCCTCTGACACCCATACTAATCAAGAATCTATCTATGCTTTAAATATATCCACTGACATTGCCTCCACAGCCTTCTGTGGCAAAGAATTCCACAGATTCACCACCCTCTGACTGAAGAGTATGGCTATCAGTGAATGTCGCTGAGTCCGATTGGCCCAGGGTATCTTCTGCCAGTTTTTACTTTAGTTTGGACCAAGGGTTCCCAACCTGGGGTACATTTACCCCCAAGGGGTAAATTTCACCTACCTAGGGAGTAAATTTGTTGATTATGGATTTGTACAGATTTTTTCTCATTGCCTGACTGTGTTTGGTTCCGGTATACCGGTATCTGTTCATCATTAATTGTTCATAAATAAGTGAAGTAACATTGTATTGTGCTATTAAAGTTGCCTGGGGTAAACGTGACGAAAAAGGTTGGAAACTCCTAGTTTAGACAAACAGCATGGAAACACCGAGTCGCGGCCGACCAGCGATCCCCGCATACGTACACCATCCTACACCACTAGGAACAATTTACAATTTTCCCAAGCCAATTAGCGTGGGAGGATTCCGGAGATCCCGGGGAAAACCAACGCAGGTCACGGGGAGAACGTACAAACTCCATACCAGCACCGTAGTCAGGATCAAACCCGGTACTCTGGCGCTGTAAGGAAGCAACTCTACCGCTGCACCACCGTGTTGCCCTAGCCAGCTTTTCTTGAAGTGATCTGAAGCTTATTTCAATGCACTGATGTCTCTGCCTACATTCTCTGTTACATGATTTACGGATTAAGGATTGAATCCATTGTGCTGATCACTTGAATGGCAAAGTATTCCCTATTAACTACAGTAAGAAATCCTTATTTTCCTCTCCCTTAACTTTTACTGTTAAGTACCTTCCTCTGCCCAATCACCTACTCCCAAATCAAAGGAAATAGGTTTCCCAAGCAACTATTAAAACAAAACTCTGCATCATTAAAAAAATATATATATCTTACCTTCTCAACCAAATATAATGAATCCCAGTATCTCAAGCCTCTTTGTATAGAACAGTAGATTTCCATTCCTGTTATATTCTCAAGGAACTTGCAATTGCTTTAAGATACCTTCCGTAACAAAGTGCTCAGGACGAATGATATCATTCTAATCCTTGGCTTCAGCTGTTCTATGTGAATGCTCTACATGGCCTCTGGATTCATGCATTGTAAGGGAGGGAATATTCTTGTGGTTCCAATAAATGCGGTGCTTGATTTTGTCACTACGTTACTGTACGTACAAAACCAGGGTTTCAATGTGATTATCCCAGTCGATTAAAGGAGTCTATATCTGACATTTTGATTTAATTTTAAATAAAATCTCTCTATATTTTGTTTTGTTTTTTCTCCACAGATGCTGCCTGACTCCTTGACCAGTCATAGAGTCATGGAGCATTGACACAGGGCGTTCGGCCCAACTTGCCCACGCCGACCGAGATGTCCCATCTACACTAATCTCACCTGCCTGCGTTCGGCCCATATCCCTCTAAACCTTTCCTCTCCATATACCTTTCTACCTGTGCACTGGGAACCTACTAATTCCAGCATTTTCAGTTTTATTTGAACCAGAAGGTTTCCTCATCCATGCTCTGCATTGTCTAACCAATCTGCTAATAATCTGACTATTGCAATATTTAGTATTTAGTTTTTTGGCAGCAACTCTACTGCTGCACCACAAATTGTCGTACCGTCCTTGTCATTTCACTCGCAGCTTAAGAACCTTCCTGCGTTTGAATTCAAAATATCTTCACTTTGATGAAGGTGATGCATCAATTTATTCCAAAGATTCATCATTCCAACCCTGCTTCCCAGTTAAACTTTAAACTTCCTGTCAGTCGATTGTTTAACCGAACATGCACACTTCCTCCTGCACAACGTGCCAACAATAAGATATTCTCCTTTCCAACCTTTATGTCATCGGTCTCAAAATCCATGTTGAGATTTGTTTGATAGTCCCCACCAAACACCTTGCCATTTTACTGTGTTAAAAGCTCAGCACGGTGGCCCTGTCTGTACGGAGTTTGTACGTTCTCCCCGTGACCGCGTGGGGTTTCCTCTGAGATCTTCGGTTTCCTCCCACACTCCAAAGATGTACAGGTTTGTGGGTTAATTGGCTTTGTATAAATGTAAATTGTCCCTAATGTGTGTTGGATAGTGTTAATATGCGGGGATCGCTGGTCGGTGGATAATCGCTATTCCGCGCTGTATCTTTAAACTATACTAGACTAACTCTGATGCAAGAAGCTAAACTTATCACCCGTCTTCTATGTAAATACCATCTGCATCTCTTTTATCTATTCAAATGGAAACAATGATAAAAAGAACATTTGAGTTTATTGTCTTAATCATTCGTTATTTTCAAACAGCTTTGTGAATTGTACTATTTACCATTGATCATGAATAATGTTCTTGTTCAATGGATAACTTTGGAGGAATATTGAAGTCAGAGATGGAGAATGACCCATGTTTGTCCTGTTCCATCATGTAATCTTTATTTGATAATAAACATGATTTACCTTCATCTCTTTCCTATTGCAAATGTATAACCTTGTGAGGAGTAACTCATTTTGCCTGTCAAGGTGACACAGCTGGGATAGCAGCACTACCGGTTGTGCTTGTATATGAACTGATTATATTCATGTGTAGGATGATTTGACTGGATAGCAGGTAAAAAAAAAATGTTGCACTGTATCTCGGTCCACGTGACCATAATAAACCAAAACGAATAGCTGTTGCCCCACAATGCGATAGATTCAAGTTCATTCCTAATCCTCCAAGCTCTGTGTGTGGAATATACATTCTTCTCCCTGTAAGACTTTAGACTTACAGCGCAGAAACCGGCCCTTCAGTCGAGAGGCAATGTTCGATAAGAACCCAGACCTGCTCTTATTATCTGCTCACATGATGTTTAGTTTAGTTTAGCTCAGAGATACAGCATGGAAACAAGGCCTCTGGCCCACCGCATTGACCAACGATCACCCCATACACTAGCAATATCCAACACATGCGGGATAATTTGCAATTTTAGCTAAGCCAATTACCCTACAAACGTGTACGTCCTTGGAGTGTGGGGAGAAACCGGAGCACCCGGGGAAAACCCACGTGGTCACAGGGAGAACGTACAAACTTTGCAAAGACAGCAACCATAGTCAGGATGGAAGCCGGGTCTTTGGCACTGTAAGGCAGCAACTCTACCGCTGCACCAGTGTGCCACCGTCATCATCGGCAACTCCAGCCCTAATTGACCCATGAACGGGGTGCGAGATTGCAACCTTCACGCGGTCCGCCCTGTTTCGACTAATGCAATCAACTCGACGTGCACAAACGGAGGATCAAATAGAACAAGTTGTCCTACAACTTTAGGCTGTGCACGCCACACGAAAGAAGAAGAAGACCCATGAACTAGGTGGCTCTTGAGAACATACCAGAGGGCAGTTGAAAGGCATTCATATTGGGGGGGGGGGGTTCTGGGACCATGTAGACAGTGAGGCTGGCTTTGCCCTACCCTTTTGAGAATCCACTGAATAGTTAAAACAATCCAAGAGTTTCAGGGTATGCATTAATGATAACATATTTTAATTCTAGATTTATTTAATTACATGGATATAATTCCATTGCATTACTCTGGATCAGCATTCCTAGTTTCGGTCTACTAACGTAACCAATATGCCGTCATACACTACATCATTCAGGATCCATCGAGCCCAGGCTGCATTAATTTGAATTTAGATGCATTTTGTGTAACAGAATGTCTGAGAGTACTTCACAAGAGTGTCTTCAATATTTAGTGTGGTACCATAGTTGGAGGCACCAGAAGGGAAGTTTGGTGGTAATGGATTGGGGAAGTCCATAGATTTAGGGATGGAATTCAAGTTTAGTGCCTCCGTGGTTGGCTCAGCCACTGAGTATTGCGTACAGTTTTGGTCTCCAAATCTGAGGAAGGACATTATTGCCATAGAGGGAGTGCAGAGAAGGTTCACCAGACTGATTCCTGGGATGTCAGGACTGTCTTATGAAGAAAGACTGGATAGACTCGGTTTATACTCTCTGGAATTTAGGAGATTGAGAGGGGATCTTATAGAAACTTACAAAATTCTTAAGGGGTTGGACAGGCTAGATGCGGGAAGATTGTTCCCGATGTTGGGGAAGTCCAGGACAAGGGTCACAGCTTAAGGATAAGGGGGAAATCCTTTAAGACCGAGATGAGAAAGACTTTTTTCACACAGAGAGTGGTGAGTCTCTGGAACTCTCTGCCACAGAGGGTAGTTGAGGCCAGTTCATTGGCTATATTTAAGAGTGAGTTGGATGTGGCCCTTGTGGCTAAGGGGATCAGAGGGTATGGAGAGAAGGCAGGTACGGGATACTGAGTTGGATGATCAGCCATGATCATATTGAATGGCGGTGCAGGCTCGAAGGGCTGAATGGCCTACTCCTGCACCTAATTTCTATGTTTCTATGTTTCTATGATGTTGAATATAGGCCAGAATTGGAGGATTGCAAATATTAGCAGCAAGACAGAGGCACAAAGGCTGGAAATTCATGCAGCAACATAAAGGTAGTGAAAAGTCCCACAGTTAAATCAACGTCAAGTTCCAAGGAGATATTAGGACAGATGAACAAAAGGTAGTACAAAGAGAGCAGTCCTGAGCTACTATCTACCTCATTGGGGACCCTCGGTCTATCTTTGATCAGACTTTACTGTCTTAACCTTGCACTAAAAGTTATTCCCTTATCATGTATCTGTAAACTGCGAGTGGCTCGATGGTAATCGTGAATTGTCTTTCCGCTGACTGGTTAGCACGCAACAAAAGCTTTTCACTGTACCTCGGTACATGTGACAATAAACTAAACTGAGTGTAAAAACTGAGTGTGTGAGAAGGAACTGCAGATGCTGGTTTAAACTGAAGATAGACATAAAAAGCTGGAGTAACTCAGCGGGACAGGCAGCATCCCTGGAGAGCAGGAATGGGTGACGTTTCGGGTCGAGACCCTTCTTCAGACTGGACGGAGTAACTGAGGTTGGCTTTAAGGAGATGAACGGAACCAGGAATTGGCAGGATGGAATGAAGCTGAGAGCCTCTGCCTCCGGGGAGCCCTGTGTTGCTCTGCCACTGACCATGTTACAATAAGGGATGGTGAACACATGCAACAAATTAAAGATGAACAAAGCTCTGGATTTTTGTTAATGTTTCCTGTTGATTTCTGTACACCCAGGAGCTGCCTAATTTTTACCAGAATACCAACAGTTTGTGGTCCTTTTGAAAGATGTTTTGTTTCTTCACATGTTGAATTGCTTTCACATGAAAGCTTCGGAAACACGAGAAAATTTGCCTGGAACTGGGAGAAATGGGCAATTTTCCTGATTTGTGTTTTCCTGCGCTAAAGTAAAGTGTACAGGAGAGTGATAAAGTAAAGGATGCAATGAAATTGCGAAATTAAATACATGAGGAGAAAATGCAACAGATAGTGAGGAGAAAAGTGATCTGACAGGCAATTCACTTGAAATTTTGTGTAATGTTCCTTGCTGGAAGTGCTGTCAGTTGAAAGGAGCATTAAAATGAATGGGCTAGAAATGTGTTGCGGTATTTGTGTTGTGGCTCTGTAATTGAAAACGTGCTTTTCTGGGGTGATGCGCATCCCATGCAGAAATGGTGTCAGACGCCCAACATGACTCACAATCGGAGCTGGCCAGTTCAATTTCAAGCGTGACGCGAAACGACCCAAAAATGATTGCTGCCACGTTTCAACGTGGGAACAGTGGGTTGTCCATCGTGTAGCACTGAAATAAACACCTCTGCATGAATGAATGTCTGGGTCTTTGTGTCTTCAAGGTCTTCACAGGAATTATACAAGCTGATGGAAACCACAGGAAGAACACCAAGGGCATTGCAGAAGACGCAAGAGTCAAGACAAGAGTCAAGAGTTTTTTTTATTGTCATACGTCCCAAACAGAACAATGACATTCTTAGGTAGACAAAAATGCTGGAGAAGCTACATTTGGAGAAAAGGAATAGGTGACGTTTCAGGTCGAAATCCTTCTCCAGAGATGTTGCCTGACCCGCTGAGTTACTGCAGCATTTTGTGTGTATCCCCGTTGATGACCGGTGCTCGGCTTTCGCCGGCCCGAGGGGGTTAACGGACAGCCACTGGATAAGGCGAGAGGTGCAGCTGACGGTCCCCGGAGCGTCAGGGAACGGGTTCCTCCGCAGTTGGAGCAGAGTTGCGCTTCTTCTCCACGCTGGCTGTAAGCTTGGGGCCGCCACTTCACCGGGCCGGTGACCCGTCAGTCTAGGGCCGCCCCTGGTCAGGGATGGGACACTCAGGATGGGACCGGGATGGTCCAATAGCCATTGAACAGCGCTTGCAGTGCCGGAGACCCAGGTTTGATCCTGACTACAGATGAAACGCAGGTCTGCACACGCGCAGCAGCTCAGCTGCCGAGAATGTTTATCTCGTGTGACCTACGACCTGGGCATGCACAGTTGAAATACCGAACTCGCTAATTAAAAGGTATTTGGCAGGTACTTGGGAAGGAATGAAGTAGGAGGATGCATAGATGAAGTGGGCAAACGTGATTAGCGTGAATAGGCGTCATAGTTGGCACAGACGAGGTGGGCTGTAAGCGCCTGTTTCTATGACTGACTGACATTCCCGGTGCTCCCTTATCCTATGAATGGATGCTGCTGTTTCTGGGGACGTTTTCTGGAGTGTTGGTTAATGCAGCATTTACCATATCTAAACCTCTTATGTCTCTGAGCAATAAATATGCGGGGGGTTTTTTTGCCTACCACACAGTCTTTGTTCTACAGCCTTTCTTCATTGAGACAGATAAGAACAAACCGTTTTAAGAGAAATTAGATTCTAAAAAAATGGTTCCAACTCTGTGGTTAGATTGGCTACCGTTCATTATTTAACCCTCCATTTGAAAGCTGCATTTTCTGAATATCTCAAAAACTCATCATAATTAATTTATATGAAAATTAGCGATGAGCAAGAGAGTATTATATGGTTGGAATTCTCACGTAGTAATGCAACTATAATCTAGCTAGTTATGAATATTGATTTCTCGAACTTCAAGTGACCGCTGCATTCACTCTCTCTCCATCGCTCGCCACCCAAGTCACACCAGCTTCTCATTTTCACCCAGCAAACAACTGGCCTGTTTCCTTTAGCATCAGTTGTTTTTCGGCAATTACCTTCTGAACCCTGTGTAGTCTTCCCATAATTGTCTCTGGTTTCTCACCATGACTGATACCATTTCATCGTCCTCTGAGCGGCTTCTGTATTTTCAATGCTTCCTCCTCCAGGCTTTTCCAAAAACAATCTTCATTTCTCAGAACTGTTTTGAGCAGCTATGAATTTGTAAAACCATAAAACAACTGAATAAAGGACATGTTGTTTACACAGCAGTTTTAAGTTGTTTTGTCGCCAGTGGGAGTATTTTTGAATAAGTCTGTGTTTCCCATTTTGAATAAAATGGGAAACACAGCAGCTACAGGTGCTCCTCAACTTACGATGGGGTTACGTTCTGATAAACCCATTAGTCAAGGAGCATCTGTAATTTGCATGGAATGTTTCCTTGAATCTCCTTTAAATTCTCATCCACACTATTTTCCGAGCGATTATTTAGTCAACAGTAAAGTTGCATCTTATTCAGTCTAAAAATTACCTGTAGCCTTTCTAGGTGAGGTACAATGGGTAATAGTGTAGACTAATTTTTTTTAAATCATTATTAAAAAATGTTTTTAATTGTTTTAAGATTGATAATTCAGACAGCCATTCTCTACCTCTCCATGCCCTCTAACTGAGGTGGAATAAACTACCATCTATTCTTGTGCAGATTTATTCCAATAGTGAGGCAAAATGTCGGCATATCTTTTCTGCACGTGCCACCAAACATCAACAATGCCATTGACCACGAGTCAGCTCTTTTTGCCATTGTCAGGTCACCAAAAAACAAGTAAACAAAAAACAAGATGGCGCCCAAGCCAGGTGACTTCTAACTGCTGGTCAATGGAGGTGATGGGAGGGGATGCTTAAAGTTTAAATAGCTGTAACTAAAACAATTAATTGCTGAAAATGGACTGATATTTTGATGGTGCCAATTATAAACGTATCCTCGAGGCTTTCAAGACTTTAGGTCAGATTATAGAAGAGAGATTGACTGACTGACCAAATGGTGCCAGCACAATAACCTGGCCCCTATACTAATTCTTGATTAGTATAGGTGTCAGAGATTATGGGGAGAAGGGCAGGAGAATGGGGTTATGAGGGAGAGAAAGATCAGCCATAATTGAATGGCAGAGTGAACTTGATGGGCCAAATGGCCTAATTCTACTTGTATTACATGAATCTTTGGGCCAGCCCAGCAGGGCACAGGCATGTACCTTATACACACAAAGGTGCAACAGGCACTGTCAATACTCACAAGTAGGAATAGCAATAATCTATAGTGTGGGACTTCCTATATCTGAAAGCCTATATCTGTCGGTCCTTTTTGATATTGATACAGGTCACCAAAAAAAAAGGCCTAATGGCAACAGGGCCACTCGACTCTCTGCATGCTGGTCCCAGAAGCGATTTGCAATCTCTCATTACAATCTCTCTTCATCATGGGATGCAGGAAGAAACCGGAGCACCCATGCAGTCACATGCAAACTCCACAGTGACAGCACCCAAGGTCAGGATCGAACCCGGGCCTCTGGTGCTGTGAGCAGCAGCTCGACTATTAGAGACAGAGGAAATGGGAAATATGAGATCTTTGCATTTAAATCATGAAACGCGAGCTTTTCAAATCAAAGCAGTTAAGTTGAACAGAACATGTAAACATAGTAGTCTAAACAATATAATGTACAAGAAAAAAAAGGTCAGTATATATATATATATATATATATATATATATATATATATATGTATACACACACATATATATATATGTATGCATACACAAGCCCACACACATGTACACACACGTGTATATATATATATATATATATATATACACATATATATACACACACACACACACACACACACACACACACACCACACACACACACACACACACACACACACACACACACACACATGTATATATATATATACACACACACACACACATATTTATATATGTAGTTATTCACGAACAAACATATATATATATAACTAAAAGTCTCATCTTGACCACTTCCTGCCTGCGCTGTATATTGATTTTAGAAAAAACGCTACCCTATATAGCTATGTTTTTTGGGCATCTTTCTCGCGGTCCTCTTCTGCTGAGGCAGCCCTGAGGATTTTTATGATTGATGAAAAATAAAAAGGTTTTGAGTGTTTAAAAAAGTCTTGAGATCAGCTGATTGGTCCTCTCGCCTGTCACTCACCATGATGAAGGTAACGCCCCTTCCGGGGGGAGGGCAGGACTATAAAACCCCGGATGCCTGGATGTGAATCAGTCACTCTGAAAGATCGCGAGGGAAAGGCCACAACTGATTCTGCTGTGAGTCTACTGAGCTGTGAGTCTACTGAGCTGTGAGTCTACTGAGCTGTGAGTCTACTGAACTGTGAGTCTACCCTTTATGCGCTTTATGTGGTTGTGCTTTATGTGGTTAACCCTTTATATGCTTGCAATAAATTATTTGGTAGCCAGCAATGTGCTTGCAATGAATGATGATTTTTGTAGCCCTTAATGTGCTTGCAATAAATGATTTGTTAGCCAGCAATGTGCTTGCAATGAATGATGATTTATTAACCCTTATTGTGCTTGCAATAAATGATTTGTTTGCCAGCAATGTGCTTGCAATGAATTATTATTTGTTAACTCTTAATGTGCTTGCAATAAATGATTTGTTAGCCCTTAATGAAATGAAATGAGTTGTTTGGCCTGCCCTGTGCTTGAAATTGAAATGGAAATATAATGAAATTAGTTGTTTGGCCTGCCCTGTGCTTTTGCTTTTGCTTTGCCTTTGCTTTGCTTGAGCTCACCTGAAATTAAAGCAACTGGATTGTATTGTTGGCTGGCCCTGCCTGCCCGGTGCTTGACTTGAAATGGATTGACTTGACATGAAATGGATTGAAATGGATTGTTGACCCTGCACTCACTGTGCTTGACTTGACTTGACCCACAACACCCATGCTAGCACTCACCACAGCCCCCCCCCCCCCCCCCCCCCCCCCACCCCCCCCCCCCCCCCCCCCCCCCCCCCCCCCCCCCCCCCCCCCCCCCACTGGCCACCAATATTGGAATTGGTGGGGAAGTAGAATATTGCTTTGGGGGACCAGCCCTTCCATATGAACCCATTTAGTCTAGTAAGTATATATAAGTTTATGTAGTTCAGAGCATATTGGAGATTGTAGTGCTTAATAGTGTGATGAATCTAGGAAAGTGTGAGAACCAAAAGTCTAGAGAATGGTAGGGTTGTACAGGATCTGGAGTCTTGGTGAGTTAGAATGTCACCTGGGATGCCAAGTGATGAGCCATTGGGATTTCTAAATAGTCGAGAGATTCCCAGAGTTTACTGTATTATGGGGTTTCTTCTAATCACCTGCAACTCATGCACCAATGTGTCACTAATTTCTCTCTGTCGAAATTCTACAGCAAGTATAGTTCTTGTCAGCTCGCTCAAGTATGAAGGTCACGCTGATTAATGTTGGAAAATGCATTCATTCAGGACAAATGAGGAAATCTGAAAAAATGATTTCTGAAGTATCGAGTTTTACTCTGCACCTACTCCAGAAGATGCTGTAAGTTTCTCCGCATTATCATAACATTCATACAGTCATAGAATGATACATTGTGGAAACAGGCTTTTCGGCTCAACTTGCCCATACTGGCCAACATGCCCCAGCTACACCTGCCTGCATTTGTCCCATATCCCACTAAACCTGTTCTATCCATGTACCTGTCTAACTGTTTCTTAAATGCTGGGATAGTCCCTGCCTCAACTACCTCCTCTGGCAGCTTGTTCCATACATCCACCACCCTTTGTGTGAAGAAATTACAGATTCTTGTTAAATCTTTTCTCCTTCACCTTGAATCTATATCTTCTGGTCCTCGATTCACCTACTCTGTGCATCTACCCCATTTATTCCCCTCATGGTTTTGACAGTTTGACAGTCTCTTGACAGTTTTGTTGCCATTACAGGCACAAAATGTGTATGTTTTTAGATGCAACCAGTTTTACCTGCTAACCATATTCTGTGAGCTCTTGGCTGGACTATATCTGACTGCTGAGAATGAAGATGTTCCAGTTGATAGGGGAGCTGATTCTGCAATTTTGATCATCAATCTTTACAGATCTCCCCGTTGACCTGTTTACAATGTGCAAACTTCATTTAGGTAATCTCCTAAATTACCATCTGCAAGACAGCTTCTGAGAATCTCCGCCATTATCTTTGACATACTGTCGATTTTGCAGTCTGAAGACATCCATACTTTGACACCAGTAGCTTGCTAGTTCACAAGGTCACTCGGTATTTTTGAACAGGGAGAAAGCTTGAACTCAATGGAGTTATTCAAGAACAAGCATAAAATTTGCTCATTGCAACACAGAAAATTACAGAAGATAGACACAAAAAGCTGGAGCAACTCTGCGGGACAGGCAGCATTGCTGGAAAGAAGGAATTGATACTTCCCTCCAGAGAAGCTGCCTGTTCCGCTGAGTTACTCCAGCTTTTTTTGTGTCTATCTCCGGTTTAAACCAGCATCTGTAGTTCCTTCCTATACATAGAATAGTACAGCACAGGCAAAGGCCCTTTGGCCCACCATCACTGTGTTGATCATGATGCCAATCTAGATGAATCCCATTTGCTTGCATGTGGTCTGTAACTTTCTACTCACCGCCTGTTCATGTGTCTGTCTGAAAGTGTTTTAGACATTGCTATCATGTCTGCTTCTACCATATCCCGTGGCAGAATATCCCAGGCTTTTCCCACTCAATGCGTAAACAACTTGCCTCACAAATCTCCTTTAAACTTTCCCCATCTCAAAATAAATCTGAGTTGGGGAATCAAGATCCAGAGGACATAGGTTTAAGGTGAGAGGGAAGAGATGTAATAGGAACTTGGTGGGGGAACCTTTTTCACACAATGGGTGATGGGTGTATAGAACGAGCTGCCAGAGGCAGGTACTATCACAACATTTAAAATATATTTGGACAATTGCATCGATAGGAAAGGTTTAGATGGATATGGGCCAAATGCAGGTAGGTGATACTAGTGGAGAAGGGACATCTTGGTTGGCATTAGGCAAGTTAGGCCAAAGGGCCTGTTTCCATGTTGTATGACCCTATGACTCAATTAAGAATTTATGGATTAGTTGGTCTTGTTGAGCATTGGGCGGACTAAAACCTTTTGGTAACACTCGTCTGACCTCATTTCAATACCCTTCATGGATTTTGGGTGCAACCTATTTTCTCTTTTCAAAAACAATACGTAAACAAATCCATTTTAACTTCATACCTCAGACTGAAGAAGAGTCTAGACCCAAAACATCACCCATTAGTTCAGTCTTAAGAAGGGTCTCAACCCGAAACGTCACCCATTCCTTCTCTCCAGAGATGCCCCCTGACCCGCTGAGTTACTCCAGCATTTCGTGCCTATCTTCGGTTTAAACCAGCACCTGCAGTTCCTTCCTACACTGATCCATTTTAACTTAATCTACCATTGGTTCTGTGCACAGCCTTATTTTTGTCCATTTCACTCTGTGTTTTCCGGGCTCCTTTAGACTAATTCCACTGTCTCACCAGTTTGGTATCTGTCGGCTAATCTGTCCAATTTGCATTGCGTTCAAGTTGTTAATGTAAATTAGAAACAGTAGTGGTGGAGACACTGAGCCCTCAGGCGCGGTCTAACTGCATCCCCCCCCACTAGCACATAACACCTCGACAATTGTTCAGAATTTGCTACTCTTTAACCAACTCTTATCCTTTCCCAAGGCTTTCCTGGAATCCACATGGCTTGACCGCAGATTTTCCTTCAGAATGTTGCCATATGCCCTTTGCAGATTCTAGTTACAACATATCAATGATCGGACCGATAGAAGCATGTAACATTAGGCGAGGCCCCCGGCAGGGCGGACAATCCGAATCCTTTTTCCCAGTAGTGCAAATGTAAAAGACCAGAGTGTATGGCTTTAAGGTCAGTGCTAGGATGTTTAAAGGCGAGACGTAGATGTATAGAACATGCTGCCAGGGGTGGTAGAGGGGGCAGGTAAAATAGTGGCATTGAAGAGACTTTGAGATAGGCACATGGACATGCAGGAAATAGAGGATACACATCATGTGCAGGAAGATGAGATTAGTTTACCACGGCATCGTGTTTGGCACGGACATTGGGAGCCGAAGGGCTTGTTCCTGTGCCGTATCTTTCTATGTTCAGTTCAACCTTCTAAAGGCAACACTTTAGATTAGGGGGGATGGGGGAGAAAGCATAAAGTGGGGAGGTAGGGTATCAAATGTGGAGGTCAACCATATTGTTACACAATATGTAGTACAGCACATGAGCTAGCCTTTTGGTCCACAATGTCTGTTCCAAACAACATGTCAAATTTGTTGACATATTGATGCTACACGTGTCCCTTTACCTCCCCCCTCCACTCCATTCAAGGACCCAAGCAGTCGTTCCAGGTGCTACAGAGGTTCACCTGCATCTCCTCCAACCTCATCTATTGTATCCGCTGCTCTAGATGTCAGCTGATCTACATCGGTGAGACCAAGCGTAGGCTTGGCGATCGCTTCGCCGAACACCACCGCTCGGTTCGCATTAACCAACCTGATTTCCCGGTGGCTCAGCACTTCAGCTCTGCCTCCCATTCAGAATCCAACCTTTCTGTCCTGGGCCTCCTCCATTGCCAGAGTGAGCACCACCGGAAATTGGAGGAGCAGCACCTCATATTCCGCTTGGGCAGTCTGCACCCTAGTGGCATAAACATTGACTTCTCCAATTTCCGGTAGCCCTTGCTCTCTCCTCCCCTTCTCAGCTCTCTCTCAGCCTTCGGGCTCCTCCTCTTCCTTTCTCCTTTCTTCTCCCCACCCCCACCCACATCAGTCTGAAGAAGGGTTTTGGCCCGAAACGTTGCCTATTTCCTTCGCTCCATAGATGCTGCTGCACCCGCTGAGTTTCTCCAGCACTTTTGTCTACTGTCAAATGTAACTAATCACTTCTGCCTGCACATGGTCCACTTCACACCATTCTCCACAAATCCGTGTGTCTATCTCAAAACCTTTATGCCCCACTCTGTATCTGCCACCATCAGTGCCCCTGGCAGTACATGCCTGGAATATATCACTCTATATGCAAAAAAACCCACCCAGCACATTTCCTTTAAGCTTAGACTTGTAACTATGTCCTCTGCTATTTGACACTTGCAGAGCAAGTTGCAGGGTAGGAATGTGTAGGAAGGAACTGCAGATGCTGGTTTACACCAAAGATGCTGGAGTAACACAGCGGGACAGGCAGAATCTCTGGATAGAAGGAATGGGTGACGTATCGGGTCGAGATCCTTCTTCAGGCTGAACTCGGGCAACATTCTCAGCAGCACCTATTTACTGTGACCTTTTAAGAGCTATTATATTTCTGTTTCAATTCTTTAAATCTGACGGCAGCAAAAGAAGACACAAAATGCCGGGGTAAGTCGACGGGTCAGGCAGCATCTCTGGAGAGCATGGATGAGTGAGATTTTGGGTCAGGATCCGTCTTCAAGCTGATGATTACGTCATCCGTCATATTCCTTTCCACAAATGCTGACTGGTCTGTTGAGTTCCTCCAGCACTTTGTTTTTTGAATAACTCAACATCATGTCCACACGAGCAATGGGAGAAGAAAATTAAATGCTCTCCAGTAGGTGACAGTGGTGGCCACAAGACCCTATGGAATTCAGAGCTTAATAGTTAGAGGCTTTGGTGTGTTGCTCCTGGTTACCGCTCACACAATTGCCTGCTTCAACCATTTAACTTTTTTAATTATTGCTGCTGTTCCACATCTATATCAACATCAGCCTTCTGAAAAAGAAACCCCTCTGTGTATACCTGGGTACATACCACAGGAGTGCAGAATGAGCAAATGTAACGCATTTATCTTCATTATCAAATAGTAATTGAAGCATACTTTTAAATTGCGCAAGGTTTGTGAGTCCTGGCACAACCCTGAACATCAAGCAGCTTCCTTACTAACACAAACCAATTTAACCGGTAAAGGGGACCTCAGACTAATAAGTTTCATCTGTAATAATATCCAAGAAATACCGGTTATTTTAATGAAATTGCATACACATGGGTGACCACAGGCCTCTCCCTTGCCTTCCTCATTGTTGCTTGGCTCTTTGTTCCATTGGCAACAAAGGATTCACCCATCTGCACATCAAGCATTTGCACCTCCCACCTGTGGTGGAATAGGACAGCACGGTGCCTTGGAGTCCACATCACAGAGGATCTGACATGGACAACACACACTGCCACACTGGTGAGTAAGGCAAGGCAGCGCCTTTGCCACCTCGGGCAGCTGAGGAAATTCAGCGTCTCTCTGAGGATCCTTCAATCCTTCTACTCTAGTGCTGCAGAAAGCATCCTGGCCAGAAACATCTCTAGGCAGACAAAAGTGCTGGAGATACTCAGCGGGTGCAGCAGCATCTATGGAGCGAAGGAAATAGGCAACGTTTCGGGCCGAAACCCTTATTTCCTTCGTTCCATAGATGCTGCTGCACCCGCAGAGTTTCTCCAGCACTTTTATTTACCTTTGATTTTCCAGCATCTGCAGTTCCTTCTTGAACAGAAACATCTCTATCTGTGTTAACGAAGAAACTGCAGATGCTGGAGAATCGAGGGTTACACAAAAAGCTGGAGAAACTCAGCGGGTGCAGCAGCATCTAAGGAGCGAAGGAGACTGAAGAAGGGTCTCGACCCGAAACGTCGCCTATCTCCTTCGCTCCTTAGATGCTGCTGCACCCGCTGAGTTTCTCCAGCTTTTTGTGTAACCCCCAACATCTCTATCTGGTTTGGCGACAGCTCTGCCCAGGACAGGAAGGCTCTGCAGAGAGTAGTGCGCACTACGGGAACTACACTACCCCCCCCCCCCCCCCCACTTGCAGGACCTATACACCAGGAGGTGCAGATCCAGAGCCTGCAGGGTCATGAAGGACCCCTATCACCCCAGCAACGGACTGTTCCAGCTACTGCGGTCAGGCAAGCGCCTCCGCTATCACGCAGCAAAAACAGAGAGGCTGAGACGAAGTTTCTTCCCTCAGGCCAACAAGTTCAAGTTCAAATGTATTTGTCACATGCACCATAAGGTGCAGTGGTATGAAATGCACCATAAGGTGCAGTGGTATGAAATTTACCATGCAGCGTTACAATTAAAAACGGACACAATACGCAACTTAATTTGACACATCCACCACAGCATTCATCACTGTGGTGGAAGGCAATACAGTTCAGACAGTCCTCCTCCTCCTCCCTTGTTCACCCGTGGTCGGGGCCCTGATCCGTAGTCGCCGCTACGGACGGCTCGATGACCAAGCCCTCTGGTCGGGATGGTTGGAACGCCGGCGTCGGGACAGATCGAGCACACCCCGTGGCTCGGAGCTCCCAAATCGGGCACCTCCTTATCGGAGACCACGGCTTCCAGATGTTGTAGGCCCTGTAATGAAACACTGATCTCACCAGGGCACAAATACTGTTGCGTCTTTTTTTAACGTAAATACTGGTTCTGTTCTGTTCATTTAGTGCGCAATCCCACAGGCATTGCCACTTTCATTTCACTGTACATCTTGTATGTGTATGTGACAGACAAAGTTGCCTTCACTTGACTAGAGCGCCAGTGACCCAGTTTCGATCCTGACTGCGGGTGCTCTCTGTACGGAGATTTACGTTCTCCCTGTGACCACACGCGTTTTCTCCGAGTGCTCCGGTTTTTTCCCACTATTATTATATTTCTTTTAATAAAACACAAACAAACAATAATATCACAAAGACTCGTGACCACCAGGAATATTTTCTCTGAGTTACTGGAAGATGAGAAATAAATGTCCCTAATTTCTATGTCCTTAGAATGAATGAAATTAAAAACCACCAGTTCCACAATTTTCCTCAGGGAAGGAAACGTTACCCGTTCTTAAATTAAACTACATCTGAGCTTGGTGCGTGTTAAGCAGTAAGTCCTTGGTGTAACAAGTTGACTGTTGGATCAACTAAGAAAAATGCCGCCATTACAAGGGCCCACTGTGTTTGCAAATGAGATACAGATAGACAATAAATGCAGGGACAGAACAGTCAGAGAGTATCTTTTTCAATAAGGTCTTGGTCTATCTTGCCCCACATGCATATCTTAGGCTGACTGAGAATAACTGTAGTATTTCTTCCTTAGTTTTCCTTTCTTTCTTGCTCAGCAAATCCAAGAATGTGGACACGGAAATTACTCAGCATTTTAGCTTTAAAACTTCCATCCTTTATTTAAGATGTTGTTCAATCTCTGGCCTCTCTGGCTGAGTAAAAGATGCCATGCCATTATTTGAAAGAAAACCAGGAAATTCTCCTGTTACCTGGACCTGAAAGTTATCCCTGAATAAAACATTCCTAAACAAAATGGAATAGAAAACGGAAATTCTGAGTTGAGTTGAGTTTGGTTTATTGTCACTTGTACCGAGGTGCAGTGAAAAGCTTTTGTTGCATGTTAACCAGTAAGCGGAAAGACAATACATGATTACAATCGAGACATCCACAGTGTACAGATACACGATAAAGGGAATAATGTGAATAACTTAGAAACTTAGAAAATAGGTGCAGGAGTAGGCCATCCAAAATCAGTACTCCGTTCTGGGTTTTTCCCTACATCCCTTGATTCCTTTAGCCCTAAGAGCTAAATCTAACTCTCTCTTGAAAACATCCAGTGAATTGACTTCCACCGCCTTCTGTGGCAGAGAATTCCACAGATTCACAACTCTCTGGGTGAAAAAGTTTTTCCTCATCTCAGTCCTAAATGGCCTACCCTTTATTCTTAAACTGTGACCCGTGGTTCTGAACTCCCACAACATCTGGAACAATTTTTCTGCATCTACCCTGTCCAATCCTCTAAGAATTTCATATGTTTCTATGAGATTCCCTCTCATCCTCCTAAATTACAGTGAATACAGGCCCAGTCGATCCATTCTTTCATCACACGTCAGTCCCGCCATCCCGGGAATTAACATGGATTGGATGGTTCTGTCGCGTGATAACGGATGAGAAGAGGTTACGCCTGAATCTGGAGATGTGATGGTACTCAGCAGGCCTGCGAGCTTCCGTGGAGGGAGAAACAGAATCATTTTTCCAGTGAAAGACCTTTCATTGGAACAGTTTAACATAAACAATCTAACCATCGTGCCGTATACTCTAATGGAGTTCAGAAAAGGTTGTAAAGCATTCCTTCGTGAAAGCTATTTTGATACCGCAAGTTCACTCACCACTTGTTTGTAGCTTATCACAAAGAATGAGCCCTGAAACCATCCTCCCTTCTGCACCTGCCTGCTTTCTGTGCAAGTTGAGGTTTAGACGTGCAGTGGGGATTTGGACCTGAAGAACTCAGCCAGCATTTACTGGTACAATCATCAATGGCCTTACTTCTCATGCAAGGCAGCATCTGGAATGCTTTCACACCCGGATAGAGAGATTAGTGAAAATACCTCCTCTAGATGTTGTTTCCAGAAGTATGTTTTGTTCATACTATGTACGGTGAATACAATCAGGGAACAAGGTCATGAGGTCATAAGTGATGGGAGTAGAATTAGGCCATTTGGCCCATCAGGTCTAGCCCGCCATTCAATCCTGAACATCGGGCCACCATTGCGGCGACTGCGGGGGACTCGGGAGGCCCCGACCATGGATGAACATCAAAGAACATCAAAGAAGAGGATGACTGGTGCCTTCCTTCCCAGTGGGAAACTTTGATTCTGCTGTGTGGGGATGTTGATGTTAAAGACTATCATGTTCTGTGTTTTTTTTATTTGCATGGCTGTATGGTGACTCCAAATTTCACTGTACCAATTGGGGCATGTGACAATAAATGTCTCTTGAATCTCTTTGATCAATCTCTCCCACCTAACCCCATTATCCTTCCTTCTCCCCATAACACCAATACTAAATTCTATTTGACACCAATACTAAAATCTATCTATCCCTGCCTTAAAAATATCCACTGACCTGGCCTCTACTGGCTTCTGTGGCAAAGAATTCCACCAATACATCACCACCATCTGACTAAAGAAATTTCTCCTCGTCTCCTTCCAAAAAGAACGTCCTTTGATTCTGATGTCATGTATCTAACAAGTCAGTATATTCGCTGAAAATATGTCAACATCACAAGTGTTTCAACCTTAAACATTACGTCAGTGAGGCATCTGAGAGGCTGCTACACAGGGCCCTGGCCCTCAGTGTCCAGTGGTGGCACCACATTAGACTGTGTTCTTTCCCCACAGAGCCTTTGCAATGGCAATAATGAGTGGCCCTCAGCCTGCATTCCTTATGGTTCAATGAGACAGTTGCTTTACTCTCACATGTGGATACATACAGTGAAATTCTTTTTTTGTATGGAGTTCAGTAAAGTATTGTCATACCTAAACACAATCCCGGATTAATCAAACTGTAGAAATAGTTCACTGAGACTGTTATGCAAAAGTATCCAATAGCTCCAACCTGCACTGTCAGATAAGTGAATACGTTTAGAAACAAGAAACCTGTATTACAATATAACCGTTACAACACTTGCAAAGTAGTTCAGTGACCGTAAAAGGTTTGGGATGACTTTTTTTACAAATTGTATTATACAAATATGAGCTTTTTATGTTCTGCTCTTTGACTGCATCGATTTATGTCCATGCATTTGTTGAGGGGCATCATTGATCCAATATGGTAAGACAAATGTTGCTGAGGTTTCCACTAGCTAAATAGTATTGGAACCAAGATCAACTCGTGTTGAGAAAAACGCAAAGTGTTGGAGTAACTCTGCTGGTTAGGCAGCGTCTCCGGGTGACATGGATAAGTGATGTTTCGGGTCAAGACCTTTAATAAGACTCAATATTTGTAGAAGGGTCCCAACCTGAAATGTCACCTATCCGTGCTCTCCAGAGATGCTGCCTGACCTGCTTAGTTACTCCAACGCTTAGTTACTCCAACACTTTTTTGTATTCCAGCATCTGCAGTTCCTTGTGTCTCAACTCATGTTGATTCAGGCATTAGCATCACAGTTGCCCCGCCATGCCTTGCCATTTCTGTGGGGGGGGGGGGTCTAATAGCAGAGCTTCCAACAATGATGTTGTCACCTTGCTTTAAATCGTTCTGATTCAGGATTCCTTTCAGCATACTTACCTTGTATAATTCCACCACATTGATTATACTCTGAATAATCCTCCAACCTAATGATCTGCAAAATCACTGTGGTTGAGAATGGTCAGTTACAACCTAAGATATTGGCCAGAGATTGGGAGGGAGCCAGCGACTGTCGGCACTATCAAAGATGAAGCAAGTGAACATTCTCCAATGTACTGAACTCCAGAACTACATTGACTGGTGGAGAAGGACCTTGAAGTGCAAGTTGGCTAATCCGATTAACTTAAAAAGTGAAATACGTAGATAACGAGGCACGAGACAGACTTTGAGATTTCATACCAGAACTGGACAACTGTTCAGCCGGAAGGCATCGGCTTTTAACTATGAATTCAGAGTCCTTGTCCCTCGGTACATGTTTGCCTGTTAGCCTTTAATTGCCGAGCTGGTTGCAAGGGGATGGGGAGCACATCTGGAGTCTAGACACACTGGCTCTGTGGCTTGGTCTGTATCTTTATTCCGAATCACTCCAAGGCTTCCTTCTGTTTACACAGGTGCACGTGTACGGCCTGTCAAACAGATCCATACCCAGGCATCCAACCCAGCAGCACTCACCCACAGAATCAGAGAAAGGGGGAAGGCTACTGTAGAACAACACCGCAGAGCCCCTTTATAAATCTTATTGTATTTCATTTCAGCCTAGAAATCATTCCTTTAAAAAATCAAAATTTTGGTTTTGTTTAGTTTAGAGGTACAGTGTAACAGCCCTTTTGGCCCATCGAGTCAGCACCAACCGCACGCTAACACGATCCCACACACTAGGGACAAGTTGCATTCATACCAAGCCAGTGAACCTGCAAAGCAGCAGTCTTTGGTGTGTGGGAGGAAACCGGAGATCCCAGAGAAAACCCACGCGGTCACGGGGAGAACGTACAAACGTACAAACTCTGTACAGATGGCACCCACCTGTAGTCAGGATCGGACCCGGGTCTCTGGCACTGTAACGTGGCAACTCTACCGCTGCGCCACCGTGCCGTACTTCTGGAAATCTGGAAAGATTTTTGTGATGACTCTTTCTATCGCTGCATTCGGTTACGTGGTGTGCAATTTATGAATAAATGCGAAAGTAAAACTTGCAGGAGGTACAGAGGTTAAGGGACAGAGGTTTCGGGGTAACTTCTTTACTCAGAGGGTGGTGGCTGTGTGGAATCAGCTTCCAGCAGAAGTGGTGGAGGCAGGATTGATTTTAACATTTAAGAGTAAAGTGGATAGGTATATGGACGTGAAGGGAATGGAGAGTGCAGGCAGATGGGACTAGGGGAAAACAAATGGTCGGCACGGACTGGAAGGGCCGAGAGGGCCTGTTTCCGTGCTGTAATTGTTATATGGTTATATGGTTATATGGTTACAAAGGGGATTAGAGGATATAACTGCATAAATTGAAAGTCAGGAAATATTGCTCCATTAAACAGTAAGTGCAGTTTTGGGTCCAATGAGAATTCAATGCCTGTCAACGTAAATGGTTTTATTGTGTGCCTTGTTTAAGGATATAATCAGAAACCAATAACAGAGAATCAGATCAGTCTAATTCTCTTAAAAAATACTCGTGTCAAAGAGTCATGAAGTCCTACACTGTGGAAACAGGCCCTTTGGCCCTACTTGCCCACATTGGCCAACATGCCATTGACACTGGTCCCACCTGCCTGCGTTTGGCAAATGTCCCTCTAAACCTGTCCTATCCATGGACGTGAATTGACGTTATCTCCCCAGTTTTCACCCTTTCAGTGCCATTGACTATCACTGAGGAATTGACCATCACTGACTCCTCACTGAGGAGGCATAATTCATGACAGGATACAGTCTGATCACTTTTCAGTAGTGAGACCTGGGCAAAGAGAGTGAGGAAGGTCTATTTAATTCTGGGAGTGATCACTACTTCTGCCCTCAGATTGTTCATGGTCTGGGTTTAGTCTTTGACTTTGCACTGAGCTTCCAACCCAATACCCGCAACACCACTAAACTACTTGCTTTATCTCTGTGACATTACCTGGCTTTGATCCTCACAAAATCCCCTATCCGTTCATTTGCTGGCCCAGAATTAAAATTCCCATGCACTTCCGGCAACTTCCAAAAGTACACTATCCAAATATCTGCTGCCCAAACCCTAACCAACACCAAGAACGAGTTACTCATCGCTCTTGTGCTCACCATCTTGCTTTAGGTCCTCTCATGCAAATGAACACTTTATCTCAGTCACATCCGCCATCTATAACCCTCTGAGATCTTTGCACCGCTCCAATGTTAACATTGCCCTTCTCTGATGCTAATTGCACCATTATTGTCAACTAGCTTTAAGCACTGAAATTCCTATCTTAATTCCCTCCCTCTCCTTGTTCAAGATGGCCCTTGAATCCATGTTTTTCTGCCCAACCTTTTGGCCATATGTCCTCATTTCCCCTTGCACCGTTTGGTGTTTGAGAATGTACCTCTGAAACATCTTGAGATGTTTGACGGTTCATTTTTTTTGTCCTCATCCAAGGTCAGCATTCTCTTATATTGTCTGGCAGTGGTCTCTGTAGAGAGACCAGATAGAGGGGTCCAAGGGGTCTAAGGTTTCCATTGCACACAAAGGATGAACAAGAGCGTGGATAGCTTTCTCACTTTTTTAATTTGTACACGAGATTTGCAGCTAAAGAAATTAGATTTCTAATCTCCAGTGTTTCAAAGAATGAGGTGGTGTCCTTATTGAACATATGAGATCCCGATGGGGCAAGACAGGGTAGGACAAATGAACAGAAGGACAAATAAAGCTACTTCTACACAGACGGCTGAGGAGGCCAAGTCAACAGATATTTTTAAGGTGGAGATTGCCAGAATCTTGATTGGTGTAAGGGGTTATGGGCAGAAGGCAGGAGAATGGGGTTGAGAGGGAAAGATAGATCAGACATAATTGAATGGCAGAGTAGACGTCATTTGCCGAATGGCCTAATTTTGATCCTATATTAAAATATCAAAGCTAATGGACACCATGGACAAATGGCAGGAAGTTTTGATAAAGCTTTGCAAGTCATTGGTTGGTTTTGAGCGAGTATTGCACTTTGTTCCAGATACCACATTACAGGAAGGACGTCAATACCTTTGAGATGGAACAACAGGAATTACTGGGATCATGCCTGGATGAGACACTTCAGTTTATGGAAAGAATCTGATGATATTTTCCATGCGCCCAAAATGATCATGAGAAGGTTTGCCAGATGTGAAAATCAAGATGGCGCTTTTAGAACAACCGTTATTTTTTACTGCAGCCAAAGGGCAAGGATGCAACACACTTTAGAGATGGCTTTATTTCTGCAAGAGTTGTTGGAACTGGGGCAAATGGAGAAAATACAGCGTATGTCAAAAGATATTTTTAAGGCGGAGATTGCCAGAATCTTGATTAGTACAGGTGTCAGGGATTATAGGCAGAAGGCAGGAGAAAGAAGAAGGGTTTCGGCCCGAAACATTGCCGATTTCTTTCGCTCCATAGATGCTACCTCATCCACTGAGTTTCTCCAGCATTTTTGTCTACCTATGTATTTAATATGATTGCTTTATCAAAGGGCATGCTGGTCTGAATGGCAAACTCTTCTATTGTATAATTCTATGGTTCAGTGATTCAATTCAGCTACATTTTTAATTCACCTATGTATTATTTACCCAATACCAGTTTAATTAAATTGCTAACAGATAAAGTATAAAGATGGCATTTGAGGGATGAGCATTGAATTGGCTGAAGGGCAACACTGGAAGAGTGCTTGTCTGTCTCAGGTACATTACTGAATCAGTGTTGAACTGTCACAGCAACGCGTTTACTTTAGGCTAGAGATACAGTGCAGAAACAGGCCCTTCGGCCCACCAAGTTCGTGCTGACCAGCAATCCCCATACGCCAGCACTATCCTACACAAAATGGACAACTTACAATTTTTATTGAAGTCCAATTAATCTACAACCCTGCACGTCTTTGCAGTGTGGGATGAAATCTGAGCACCTGGACAAAACCAACGCAGTCGCAGGGAGAATGTACAAACTCCCTACAGATAGCACCTGTAGTCAGGATCGAACCCGGGTCTCTGGCGCTGTAAGGCAGCAGCTCTACTACTGCGCCACCGAGCCGTCGGCATCTGAGATGATGTAAAACCTACTTGAAAAATAACAGAGCTCTTCCAATATCGTTACCAAATTCCCTTCCAGATTGCTTATCCCTGTATTTGTACGTTTGAAGCAGATCCTAACTTCATTGTTTACGTGACATTCTTGAACTGTACTTGAGTAAAACAGTTGAAACCGTTTCCCTTAAGGCCCTTGGAGACTGAGCAGAAGCAATGCAAATGTCTTTATTTCTGCCTCTATATCTTTCACCTAAATTGTACTAATGAGAACGGGTGTCAGTCCTTGGCACTTGTGACCACAGAGGTTGCAATAACAAAACCTACTTTAATTTCAAGGATGAACAGGCTGTAGAACGAGTGGGAGAACTGCAGTGTGAAGATGGATCAGATAAACCTCTGTCTATTCTTCTCCCTGATGCCGTCAAAGATGAAAAATGCTCAAAGCAATTTCAGTGATGGGGTGTTGTACTGGGATAGAATGAATTCCACAGATTCACCACCCTCTGGCTAAAGAAATTCCTACACATCTCCTTTCTAAAGATACGTCCTTTCATTCTGAGGTGGTGCCCTCTAGTCCTAGACTCTCCCACCAGTGGAACCATCCTCTCTGCACATCCACTCTATCCAGGCCTTCCATTCTGTTTTGCTATGGTTGAGACAAGACTTATGGTAGATGTAGGTGGGACCTGGTGAGGTAAAGAATGATGGATAGATAGGGTCATGTCAGGGAGGGGGAAGGTGGAGTTTTTGGACAAAGACTGATGAGTGATAGGTGGAAACCGATAAGGAAAATAAAAATGGGCAGATGGAATCAGGTGGGGAGAGTGGAAAAACAAGGTAGAGACCCAAAACATCGCCTATTCCGTTTTGCCAGAGATGCTGCCTGACCCACTAAGTTACTCCAGCATTTTGTGTCTATCTTTGGTGTAAAACAGCATCTGCAGTTCTTTCTCGCACCGGTTGGATGGGCAGATGGGAACGGATGAGGGAGAGGATAGGAAAGGTGGGCCGAGGAAGATGAGGGTCAAAGAACCAGGGTTTGCAGCCCTTGGAGCGAGGTGGAGACATTCCGCAGTGGATGGCAGCCAGCGGGAAGCTGGTTCAACATGAAGTAACACACCTGAGGGGAGTAAGGACATCGGAGCTGCCAGAACAATAACTCTGTCTCCACGAAGTCTAGCTCGGCATCTGGAATGCAAATCAAAGGCACCAGGCAGTTCCCAAAGAATGTACACTGTCTCCCACATTCCTGATGCAAATGTTTAACCATTGATGATGAAAGCTGAGAACACCGATTCAAAGTGCACGTTTTAATTGATTCTAGTCGCCCAGCTCCAGCTGCCAGATCTTTCACTAGGAGACACTTCTAAAACTACCTTTCCACTTGGTTTCAGATCAACAAACATCAGAGTCAGGGGGTTTAGTTCAGATACGGCGCTGAAACAGGCCTTTCGGCCGGCCGGCTCCGCACTGACCAACAGTCAGTCGTGCACTAGTTCTATCCTACACACTTGGGATAATTGACCTCCAAACATGTACATCTTTGGAGTGTGGGAGGAAACCGGAACACCCGGAGGAAACTTATGCGGTCATATGGAGAACATGCAAACGCCACACAGACAGCACCCGAGGTCAGGATCAAATCTGGGTCTCTGGAACTGGAAGGCAGCAACAGTAAGGCAGCATCGCTGAGCCACCCTGTGTTGTCCAGGAAGGTGGGAAAAGCTTGGGTTTTCAATCTTTCAGTTTATGAGGATGTCCAAGGCTGTACACGTCTCTTTACACTGGCTCGCAAAGTATCAAGGCCTCAATACTAAAACTCCTCATCCCTCAGTGCTGTCACCAGTAGCAACTAGTTGTAGTTAGCTGGCTCCGAAGCACTTCATGCTCCATCTCAGTGCAATTACCACCGTGACACGGAATGTGCATGTGTGTGTTTGTGCGAGTACGCCTGTGCGTGTGCGTGTGCGTGTGTGTGTATGTGTACGTGTATGCAGGAAGGAACCGCAGATGCTGGTTTGCACCAAAGAAAAACAAAAAGTTGATGGAGTAACTCAGCAGGACAGGCAGCATCTCTGGAGAAAAGGAACGGGTGATGTTCCTGGTCGGGCCTGAAGAAGGGTCTCGACCCGAAACGTCACCTATTCCTTCTCCCCTGAGATGCTTGTTGCCTGTCCCTCTGAGTTACTCCAGCATTTGGTGTTTATCTTCGTACGTGAGTGTGTACGTGTGCACACCACTCTTCACCCCACTGACTCCAGGGCGGTGGTAAATCTTCTAAAATAACAGAGCTCTGATGGGTGTTCCCAGACCTGCCTTTCCCTGTCTCTGTAACCTCGTACAGTCTTATCACCAGCACGTCTCCAGCACTGCCCTCTGAATATCGCCCATTTCCTTTACATCTAGATTATGAGCCACCCATTAAACCTCCCAGTTTCTATAATCATTTTGAGATAATACTTGAAACCCACTTATTATAAATGCTTGTACAAAAATCTGTTTAGACTCCTTATGGAATACTCTGTCCACCTGCAGCCCAGGAGGGTTACATTGGTTTTGGATAGATTACAGTGCAGATACAGCAGTGTTACGCCATGGTTGAAATGGTTAAATTATGAAACGCTCTGAGCCTGAGGGATCAAGAGATCATCCATTGTATTTTAAATTAGTTGATAAGGTAGAAAAGCAGGAAACACTAATATTAAATACGGCTCAGAGAACAGCACTAACATTGATGTTCAATGCAGAACTAAAATCAGATAACAGAACTGGTGATCAGTGAGACCAATGTGGCTCAAAAATATATAACTTTAAGAAACAATTGGATGTAGCGATGTGGCGTGTTTAAGATAATTTGGATGAATGATTAAAGATCGGCTAAATGTTTTTGTATAGAGACCACGTGGAAACAGGCCCTTCGGCCCACCGAGTCCACGAGGGCCATTGACCATCCGTATACCAGTTCTAGGTTATCTCTTCCTACAATCTAGGGGCAATTTACAGAAGCCAATTAACCTACAAACCTACGCGTCTTTGGGATGTGGGAGGAAACCGGAGCACCTGGAGAAATGGAGAACGTACAAACTCTGCACAGACAGCGCCTATAGTCAGGATCAGGAAAATAAATTGGAAAAGAAAAGGGCAGGACAAATCAAGGCCGGCATGGCCTCAGGAAGGGAGGAGACCATAGCGGCCCATTTTTGTTTACGGATCGAGGTATGGATTAGACTTGAAACTTCTCCTGTTCTTTTTCTCCAGAGATGTTTCCTAACCCACTGAGTCCCTCCAGTATTTTGTGCCTATCTTCGGTATAAATCAGCATCTGCAGCTCCTTCCTACACATATTATACGCTTGGTCTTGCCGATGTAGGAGGCTACATTACGTCAAGTGCAAAAGACAAGATTGGAGGAGGTGCGGGTGGATCTCTGCCTCACCTGGAAGGGCTGTCTTGGTCCCTGGATGGAGGTGAGTGAGGAGGTGAAAAGACAATTGTTGGCCCTCCTGCAGTGGCAGGGGAAAATGCCAGGAGATGGGGACGGATGAGCAGAACAGGGAGTCACAGCGGGAAGCAGAAAGGGGGAAGATGCAGAAACAAAGAACTGCAGATACTGGTTTATACCAGAGATAGTCAAGTGTCAAGTCAAGAGAGTCTTATTGTCATGTATCCCAGATAGGACAATGACATTCTTACTTGCTGCAGCACAACAGAATATGTAGACACAATACAAAACGGAAGATAAAAGTTCAGTGTGTCTACAGATACAAAGTGCTGGAGTAACTCTGTGGGTCAGGCAGCATCTCTGGAGAAAATGGGTGGGCGTCGTTTTGGGTCGGGACCATTCTTCACTCAACAACAGAATCGGGTGTGAAGAAGGGTCCTGACCCGAAACGTCACCCATCTCTTTTCTCCAGAGATTGCTGCGTGACCCGCTGAGTTACTCCGACACTTTGTGTCTATCGAAGGGGGAAGATGGGGCTGGTGGTGGAATCCTGGTGCAGCTGGTGGAGATGGCGATGACCCTGCAGTCCCTTGTGCTTCCCTCAATGTCCGGCTGAGATTATGTACTGAATGGCTGGAGCCACAACATATAAAATAGTGAAAGGCGGGAGTGCGACTGACAGGTTGGAAAGCAACCTTATTCATGTCGGTGTTTGGAATAAATAAATCCAAGGTTCCTACCCACTGTAGCTGTTTTTTACAAAAGGGTGGTTAATCATTATTGACACTTAGCAATCAGTTTACTGCGAACTGCGTGTATGCTCTGGGCTCACTGGCTTCTTTCCACTGTGCAAAACAAGATCTTAATATCCAACACCTGGTTGGAAAAGGCTGTGAATTGCTGTGGGTGGGACAGGATGTCATTAAATACAAGATAGAGCCTGAGGGGCTGCTTGGGTCAAACATTTTGAATTTCAGCACCTGTTGAATTCCATTCTGTTGGTAAAATCTTCGGCTCATCTAAAATTCCACTCCCTCAATCCAAACTCGCCACAGGTTCAATCCTCGCCCACTGCCCTACATTGGGCTTCTGATCTGGCAAGGCTTCAATTTTAAACTTCTCATCTTTTTGTTTTCAAATTCCTCCACGGTCTCTCCCTTATCTCTGTGACCCTCCCAGCAGATGCTGGTTTTTGCCGAGGGTAAGACACAAAATGCTGGAGTAACTCAACTGGTCAGGCAGCATCTCTGAAGAGAGAGAGTAGGTGATGTTTCGGGTCAGAATCCTTCCCCAGGCTCAGACAGTGATGTCCCAGTTGCTTGGGTCATTAACTCCAAATCCTCCCTCCTTAAATCTGAGATCTTAAATCTGAAGAAGGGTCTCGACCCGAAACGTCACCCATCCCTTCTCTCCAGAGATGCTGCCTGTCCCGCTGAGTTACTCCAGCATTTTGTGCATACCCCCTTAAATTTCTTCAGCCCTCTATCTTTCCCCTTTTGACTTGTTTCTTTACACGCGCCTCCGACTAAATTTTTCATCGACTGTCCCGATATTTGGCAAATTAGCAGAGTGTTAAGTTTCATCCGATAGAGTTTCAGTGAAGGTCTGGAAGAAGTATTTACAATGTTAAAAGCACTAGATTAAAAAAAAGCAATTGTAACAGTTCCTGCAGCAAGTCAGGATTGAACCTTGTACAAAACACACAAGTAATGGAGGAACTCAGCAGGTCAGGCAGCATCTGTGAAGGCAATGGACAGACGGCGTTTTGGGTCGGGATCCTTCTTCAGACTGAAGAAGGGTTTTGGCCCGAAACATTGCCTATTTCCTTCGCTCCATAGATGCTGCCTCACCCGCTGAGTTTCTCCACCATTTTTGTCAACCTTCGATTTTCCAGCATCTTCAATTCCCTCTTGAACCTTCACTAGTTCCAGACTCTCGTCCAATGTGCGGTCTAGCAGAGAGGTCGCAATTCCACCTGACCCACGGAGTTACTCCAGCTTTTTGTGTCTGTCTTCCACCCATCTCAAATATATACACACACAAAATGCTGGAGAAACTCAGCAGGCCAGGCAGCATTTCTGGAGAAATACAATAGGTGACATTTCCGTTGGTCGTTATGTCACCTGATGTTTCTCTCATGATTTTCAAGGATCACTGAACCTCACTCTCTCGGGAACAACTTGTCTCCTGACAAGTTTCCTTTCGATTCAGGAAGTCCTGTACTATACAGAAATGTTGGTAACCCTAGCTGAGACATCAGCGTCTCAGTTATAGTCATAGAGTTATACAGCTCCTTTATCCAACTTGTCCATGCTGACCAAGATGCCCCATCTAAACTCGTTCCATTTGCCCGCATTTGGCTCATAGTCCTCAAAATTGTTCCTATCCCAGCACCCATTCAAGTGTCTTTTAAATGTTGTCATAGTACCTGCCTCGACTGCCTCCTCTGGCAGCTCATCCCATATACCTTCTGCCCTTCATTGTTCTGCTTTATACAAACATTGTTCTGAAAAAAGGGAAGAAGGGCAATATTGGTGAAATAACAAACTTTTATCCTGTTCCATGGCTGTTTCTCAAGTGACAAATGCTGTAAGCTTGATATTTGGATAAGAAACCACTCATGGCCATTATGGAACCTGAGTATTGACTAAGCCTGGTTGGAAAAAAATGGTCTAATTACTGACAAGATTTAATTAGGGAGTAAATCTGGCATTTGATTAGGCCTGACAACCATGTGGACCAGACTATTATATTAAATAGATCTGATTATTGTCTTGGAATAACTGTGGAATATGCCCAACAGGTTACTGGACTTCCTATCACCTTGAAAAGACATTTGGACACTTACATAGGATGAATACGCTGTGTTTTTTCCCCAGGATAGGGGATTTAACAAAAAAAGGGCATAGGTTTAAGGTGAGAGGGAAAAGATGTGAAGGAACCTGAGGGGCAACTTTGCACAGAGGGTGGTGGCTATATGGGCTGCCAGAGGAAGCAGTTGAGGCGTGTACTACAACAACAGCCACCCAGATTCGATCCTGACTACAGGTCCTGTCTGTATGATGGTTGTACATTCTCCCCGTGACTGCGTGGGTTTTCTCTGGGTGCTCTGGTCTCCTACCATGTTCCAAAGACGTACAGGTTTGTAGGTTATTTGACCTCTAAATTGTCTCTAATGTGTAGGATAGTGCAGGTGGACAGGGTGATCACTGGTCGGCATGGACTCGGTGGGCCGATGAGCCTATTTCCACGCTGTATCTCTAAAGTCTAAAGTCTAAAAAGCTGTGTGTCTACTATCAACACTATGTTGACAAAGGTTTTTGATCATTCATTGCCTCAGCATGGTCATCAGCTAAGTCTACTTGCGCATCCCGATCAATGATGAGGCCTGAACATTGATAAGGTCTATCTAACCCCCGGCTCTATCAGCTGGGAACCTTACTATCATCCCTTCATTATCATTGGGACTGAGTCGTTCAACTCCTTGACCTGGCTACTGTTTGCAAAGAAATACCATGTTGATAAAACTGGTTACATTTTCTTGAAATGTCATGACATGAAACAAACGCTTTTTGTGACCTCTGATCTGCAACATTAATGGGAAACTAGTCAGGGGCAGTGACTGTTATACATCCATGTGGGCTTTCAAACATAAATTGAAATGAAGAAATTATGGCACGGTGGCCAGGGCCGTCTTAACAGCATTTTAGCCCCCCGGGCAAAGCAGTGGACTGGGGCCCCTACACTTCCAGTTTTTTTATACGGATCAAATGTGCCCTCATGCAGGTGCTGTTCGTCTCCGTTTTCATGTTCTACAATAACATTCTACAAAACATAGATTAGCGTGGGGTCCCGGGCAACTGCCCAGTGTGCCCATGCGTTAAGACGGCCCTGGCAATGGCGCAGCGGTAGAGTTGCTGCCTTACAGCGCCAGAGACCTGGGTTCGATCCTGACTACGGATGGTGTCTGCACGGTATTCGTGCATTCTTCCCTGTGACCGCGTGGGTTTTCTCCGGGTGCTCCAGTTTCCTCCCACACTCTAAAGACGTACAGGTTAATTTGGCTTCGTTAAAAAATGTAAATTCTCCCCCGTGTGTACGATAGTGTTGGTCGGCACGGACTCGGTTGCCCGAAGGGCCTGTTTCCGCGCTGTATCTCTAAACTAAACCAGGAACTGCAGCCGCAGGTTTACACAAAAGGACACAAAGTCTTGGAGTAACTCAACGGGTCAGGAGAACATGGATAGGTGACTTTTTGGGTCCTGGCACAAACCACCATTATTATCAAACTTTGATTCAAAACTTTGATTCATGAGTGTAGACCCTGCTACTGAGATTAGGAAAGAAGCATCAAAATATCTCAGGAAAATGCATCTCTGTAGCAAAGGAGGTAAACAAGAGGATAAAAAATGGTGTGATCTGTCACCCATTGGAGCAATGGAATTACAAATTAATTTTGCTGGTTATATGGATACATTTTCAGAAGAATTAATGCGCTGTGTTCCTGCAAAGAAATGTGTTTGCTGATTAGTTGGAAATTAACCGAAAAGCATTCAGGTTACTGGACCCAAATTGTCCACTTCTTTATACCTTTTGCTGCCACAGGACATTCTAAAAGAGCTCTACATCCACTGTTACTCAGTTTGAAGACCCTTTATCATGATTGGGAGGGAAGAGAGATATTGGGAAGGGTAGGGATGCGGGGGAGAGGAAGAAATGTGCTGGAGTAATTCAGCATATCAGGCAGCAACCCTGGAGAACATGGATAGGCGACGTTACACACTAGGGCTATTTACAGAGGTCTATGTTTTGATCACAGCAGAGGGCTGGGAAATCTGGGACAATCCTAGCGATCAAGCAATCTTACGCAAATGTTTTTACGATAATCTTCCCCACCACATCAAGGACATTTTTTCATGCTTTCCTCTGTAAAGGCAAACAAAAAATACTTGCTTATTTTCTCGGAGCCAGATACTTCTCTTGAGATTTACGAGAATGTTGCCAGGACTCAAGGGGTTGAGTTATAGGGAGAGGTTGAGCAAGCTCAGAGAGCAGGAATATGAAAGTTGATCTGAAAGAGGTCTATAAAATCATGAGGGGAATAGATGGGTTGAATGTAGAGTGGTTTTTTTTTTTTACCAATTGTGGGGAAATCAAGAGGATATAGAGTTAAGGTGAGAGAGGTAAGGTTTAATATGAACCTGAAGAGCAACGTCTTCACTCAGAAGATGGTGGGTATATGGAACGAGCTTTCAGAGGAGGCAGTTGAGGCAGGTACTATAATGCCCCTGTCCCACTTAGGAAACCTGAACGGAAACCTCTGCAGACTTTGCGCCCCACCCAAGGTTTCCGTGCGGTTCCCTGAGGTTTTTGTCAGTCTTCCTAATGGTCGAAAGTGGTTTCCGTTTTAAAAATCGGTAATTTTTGAGTCGAAGCCGGTTGCGATGCTAGTTGAAGGTGGTTGCAGGAGGACAAAAACCTCCAAGAACCACATGGAAGCCTTGGGTGGGGCGCAAAGTCTCCAGAGGTTTCCGTTCAGGTTTCCTAAGTGGGACAGGGGCATAACAGCGTTAAAAACAGCACTTACAGTATTAGTGCACGTGATGGTCGCTGGTCGGTGCGGACGGTGGGCTGAGGGGCCCATTTCCACGCTGTATCTCTGAAGTCTACAATGCAGATTTCCTCCACCACGGTGGCGTGAAGTGGGGCGTCGTCAGCGGCGAGGCCCCGGCGGTGGTGAAACGGAGGCAGCGGTGAAGCCTCGTGACGATGGGGTCTCGGCGATGCCTGGTGGGTCGACCCGTGGTCGACGGTCAATGAGAGCATGGAGGACCACCGTGAGGGGAGGGGGAGGGGAAGAACAATGGCCAATTAGGGGGGGACGGACAAAGGACAATGGAGACCCGGCATGGGTGAACTGATTGGGTGGGGTGGGGGAGGGGTTGGGGGCAAAGGGGGAGCCGGCGTGCTTTGTAACTCTGTCAGTGTCGTAGATGGCTGCTATTTGTGGACATTGTGTATGCAAACAAAGAATTTCACCGTACCTAGTCACAATAAAGTGTTTAAGAAAGAACTGCAGATGTTGGAAAATCGAAGGTAGACAAAAGTGCTGGAGAAACTCAGTGGGTGCAGCAGCATCTATGGAGCGAAGGAAATAGGCGCAGTCAGAGAGGAGGTTGTAAAACTGTCTTCGGAGGGAGGAGGAGAACTTCTTCAAAGTAGGCATACCTTGAGGAGATTTTGCAGTGGAGTAGACAACGTGTTTAAGAAGGAACTGCAGATGCTGGAAAATCGAGTAATAAAGTATTCTTATTCCTAAAGACATCTGGACAGGTGCATGAATTAGAAGGATTCAGAGGAATATGGGCCAAACGAGGGCAAATTGGATTCGTAAAAGGTGCAGATCGTTGGCAAGGACGAATTTGGCCAAAGCGCCTGTTTCCATCCTGTATGAATCTTCGTGGCTTTGTATTTAGTGTCATGTTGACCCAGGTGACTGAGGTGCCATTATGTTCATGGTTAGGGTAGTCACAGTCCAGAATGACAGAGTAAGCAGTGTTACTATGGCTGTGGCCTCCTCTGTGTTAAAGCTGTCCCATTTCGCGCAGACCTCTCGAGGAACCACAGCTGAATAACAGTGAGGAAGGTGCACAGGGGCATTCCAAGCTCTTCTTCCATTCATGCCTCAGCATCATTGAGTTCCACCTGGATGGGAAAAACAAAGCCCTGGGTTTAGCATGTCAATGAAAAGGCCAACTTATTATCTACAGCCTGTCAGAAAAGGTTGATTAAATATACAGAGTTGGCACCAAGTGCTGTGCTAAGGCAGTGTTATTTGTGCCATTAAGGGATGTTAATGATAAGGTGGGTGGAGTTGGCATTGTGCACTGGGCGTTAACCAGGTATGGATTTGTACAGGTGCACTTGGTCTTAATCTGAGAAGTAAAGGAGCATTTATTGGAAAGCTGTGTATCTCAGAGAGCTTGTATTGTGCTGTGGTTTTAGGTCAGTAAGCATTGTAACACAGGAGAACAAAAAACACAAGAGATAAGTAAGCAAATGCCGTCAGGCCTGTTGACCTGGTTAAAGGCACAAGCTACACATAACTGGTTTGCTCAGGTGCCTTAGACAACAGAGGAAGTGTGTGAAAATGAGGGTAGCTGGCAATTAAAAGGGGCAGTGTCTCCACAACCATCTCTTAAAGTGGCAGGATTTACAAGGATTCTGCCAGGACTAGAAGGTCTGAGCTAAAGAGAGAGGTTGAGTAGGCTGGGATTCTATATTCCTTGAAGCGCAGGATGATGAAGGGGGACTTTATGGAGGTGTATAAAATCATGAGAGGAATAGATCGGGTAGATGCACAGTGTCTCTTGCCCAGAGTAGGTGAATCGAGGACCAGAGGGCATAGGCTTGAGGTGAAGGGGAAAAGTTTTAATAGGAATCTGAGGCGTAACTTTTCCACACGGAGGGGGGTGGGTGTACGGAACAAGCTGCCAGAGGAGGTAGTTGAGGCAGGGACGTTCCCAACGTTTAAGAAACAATTGGACAGGAACATGGATAGGACAGGTTTAGATGGGACAATTGCAGGCAGGTGGGACTAGTGTAGCTGGGCCATGTTGGTGGGTAGGTTGGGTAGGTTGGGCCGAAGGACCTGTTTCCACGCTATGCAGCACAGCACAGAACGCCACAGGACATCCTTTTCCCCTGTGGCTATCAAACTGTACAACTCCTCCTCCCTCTGTCGTTGGGTAGACTGACTCCACGTCACTTTATTTTAATGTTTCATGTATCTTGTTTTTTTTTAATGACTATTGGAAGACCAATTCCCTCCTGGGATAAATGAAGTTCTATTGTATCGTATCATATGACTCTCTGATACCATTGAATAAACCATGTGCTGTGATTTCATTGTGGTCATTTATTCTGAGGTGGTCCCTGTGCCACAGCCTCACAAACACTTCTGGGTGTGTTGTTTGAAGAGGAAACATGAGTGGCATTAGTTCTTCGTAAGAGCATGTGTTGGTTTGATGGCACACAATGCAACGTGAAGAGAGACGTGTACTGATTGCACTGTATTTTCTCTATACAACTTGACTTGGAACATTAAAACAAACTGAGGGAACCACCACCAAACCCACCATACTGTAGTGAAAGCAAGTCATTGTCAATCCCCAGGGATTGCCTGAAAAGGAGAAACAGGCTGAAGATTTTTAATGCCACTGTGGACAAGCGCATCGGGAAAAGCACAGCGGGGGAAATTGTTAGCTAGCAATGCACAATGAGAATGGTTTTGTGAGGCAATTGTGTTCATTTTTATTTCCGTTGACCTCTGTTACTCCATGGTGAAAGCAGCTGACAGAACAATATAGAAAATGTTTTTGCAAAGAATGATTCGTTCTCTTTATGGTCCCAATTACCTTCAAAGTGACTCAAATGTTGTAAGAGCACACTGGCTCTGTAAAACACGACCAGTGAAACAGTGCTGCCCAGGAGCAGTGCCCTTCAGTCCACCACGTCTGTGCCAGCCCAGTATTTAAGGTTCTTGCAGAGGCAAAGAAGTCAACAACGGACAAAAATCAATACTGCCGCTTTGAAAACAAATATGATCATTGTGTGTTGCTGGGTGAAATGTTCCCGTGAGCAAAAACAAACTGCTGAAGGAGCTCAGCAGGTCAGGTAGCATCTGTGGAGGGATATGGACATATGATTTTTCGGGTTGAGACCAATTTTAGTTAGGTTTATAGAAACAGTGCAGAAACAGCCCCTTTGGCCCACCGACCAGTGGTCCCCACACAGGAACACTACCAACACACACTAGGGACAATTCACCAATTTTTTTTTTTTTTTTAGCAAGCCAATTAACCTACAAACCCATATGTCTTTGGAATGTGAGGGGAGCACCTGCAGAAAACCTGCGCAGTCAAGTGGCGAACATACAAACTCCGTACCGACAGCACCCATCGAACCCGAGTCTCTGGTGCTCTAGGCAGTAACTCTACGCTGCACTACTGCAGCCTGAAGGCTGAGGATCAGTCTGCAGAAGGGTCCTGAAGCAAAAACATCATCTGTTTTAGGTTTTTGTGTTGAGACCCTGCATTGGGTCTGAGGGTGTAGAGCGGTGTTTCCCAAAGTGGGGTATGTGTACCCCCAGTGGTACGCAACAGGTCTTCGGGGGTACGTGGCAATTTTGCAGCTATTTACTACTGAAACATAGATTCACTATGAGGAAAGAATACTGTGGTTGCGAATAGTTTTATACATACATATTTGCAAATAAATTATATATTTCGTGTGCATTCTCCTACTCAAGTTGTGATAGCTGCTGCATTTGGGTAGTTTGCAGACTCCCACGCGACAACCCGTAAATCTTCGTTCAGCCTCACTTGCCTGAATGGTTTGCACTTCATGTGCGTCAGCAACTATGATAGAGTAATCATATTGGACGTGGGTAAATGTTTTAGTTAAGACGGTGAAGTAGATATCAATAAAAGTGCTCAGTTATTTGATAATATCGTGAGTGTGATGCTAGTTAAAATAGCGGGGAATAGGTTAGTATTACCTTTTCATTGATATAATTGTTTTAATGATACCTAGAACTGTACGTAAAATGAATATTATAAATCTTTTTTCTAGCCCTTAAATTCTCAATTGTGGATCATTGGTTATTTCCCCAACATAAACAATTTCACCCTTCACATTGATGATAAATTATTTTAATTAAAAATGTATTCAATGGATACTTTATTAATTTTATTCTAGTAATTATACATTATATTATAGAAAACTTTTGTTTACATGCATACCTTAATCCAAAATGAAAATGTATGCAATTTTTATCGACTTTTACAATGAAATGCGATTGTTTTTAACAAGGGGCACTAGATGCTTACGAAAATTTACAAAGGGGTGTAGAGGAAGTTAGTCAGTGTATAGAAGTGAGAGTGAGGCTGGTAGTTCAATGTGGGGGCGTGGGGGGGGTGGGGTGTAGTGACTGAGGCTGATCAGTAAAAGTTGGCACCAGCTCAGGAAAAGGATGACAGGCAGATGGAACCAGGTGGAGGGGAGGGAATGGAGAAGAACGTGATGATGGGCAAATGGAACCAGCTAGGGAAGAGTAATGAATCTCGGTAGTGAGGTTTGGAGGAATGGAAAAGAATGGAGCGAGAACCAGAGAAGAACAAAAGGGGAGAGAACAAGAGTAGATTGGTGAGCATATGAAACATAGAAAATAGGTTCAGGAGTAGGCCATTGGCCCTTCGAGCCAGCACGGCCATTCAACATTATCATAGCTGACCATCCAAAATTAGTACCAGGAGACACAAGGAACTACAGATGCTGGAACCTTGAACCATGATGCTGGAACAGTGCTGGAATAACTCAGCAAGTCAGGCAGCATATGCATGGAGGATATGCCGAGGCGATGTTTCAGATCGGGACCCATCTTCTGAATCTATCGCCAGGAAAGGCTGCCTGTTTGAACAGTCGATTCATTTAGTTTTCACAAACAACAGCCGGGCCTGCCCCTGTGTGAAGTACGAACCACGTGACAGAGGGACTACATTGAGTGATCAAGATCAGAATCTCCTGAGTTAGTTTCTCTTGCTATGGGCAGACTAATATCGCTCTTCAGGCTAACGGAATCAGGGGATATGGGGAGAAAGCAGGAACAGGGTACTAATTTTGGATGGTCAGCTATGATAATGTTGAATGGCCGTGCTGGCTCGAAGGGCCGAAGGGCCTACTCCTGAACCTATTTTCTATGTTTCTATGACTGAAAGTGGAATTTCCCCACATTATTTACAGCAAGTCCGTTTTTTTGCCCTCTCATTTTTTTTCCCTCTGTCAGTTTTCTCTCTCTTTACATCTCCCAGGCAATCACGTGGTTTGAATCAGAAAAGGGGTGCATATACTGTGGGTTTCACAGTCACCAAGGCAGCCTGCAGGGGCCAGAGTATTGTCAGCGATTGGATGTACCCACAGCCAGGGTCATCCCTATCCTCCCACATCTCTCCCCTAACATCCAAAGACAGAATGGAGGGGACCAAGGTAGTAATGGAACTGCTCCTGTGGCCCTTCTCTATCTTTCAGGCCAGAACCCCGCCTGAGACTGAAACTTCACCTATTCCTTTACTCCAGAGATGCTGCCTGACCTGCTGAGTTACTCCAGCACTTTGTGTCTATCTTCAGAATAAACCAGCATCTGCAGTTCTTTCCTACCCAGTTCGGGAACTTCTTTGCTTGCAAGGATCTGCAAAACACCACGAGGTCATGAAGCTCTCACACCAGTAAGTACGCGTTTTCCTTTTTGTCTGATATTTTTGTTTTGTTGCTCGAGAGAGATATAATGGGCAAGGCAATAGCAGTCACAAAGTGCTGGAGTAACTCAACGGAAAAGGCAGCGTCTCTGGAGAACACAGACAGGTGATGTTTCAGGTCCGGAGCCTTCTTCAGTTAACCACGCATCTAACTTGACTCCCTCCAACTCCCCCCCCCCCCCCCCCCCCCCCCAAAAAAAAGACATAAAACATGCAGGCTTGATGTTAGCATCTCCCCAGCATTCCAGGTTAGTAGACAACTCGGCCCTGCCATTCAATAAGATTATGACCGACCTGTGCTGGCCTCAACTCTTCTTTCTTGCTAATACCACATAATCGCCAATTCCTCAATCTTTCATATAGTTATCTTCCTTAAATATGATCTGAGGTTTACGTATGATCTCCAGAATACTAACCTCAGAGAGAAGAAATTTCCATGCAACTTTATTTTATATGTTTTTGTAGCAATTTTGTCTGCTAACCTGACTCTTCTAGACTATTAATTGCACTAAACATGACCATGGACCTTTCATTGCAATTGCTGAACCCCATGCCACCCCCCCCCCCTCACCTGTATCCACCTATCACTTGCCAGGATTTGCCTGCTCCCACTCTCTTTTCTCAATTCCTCACCGCTCTTCTAACCTCCAGTTCCCTCCCCTCTATTTTCAAACTGAAGAAGGGTCCCGACCTGAAACGGTGCCCATCCTTTCTCTCCATCGATCCCACCTGACCCCCAGAGTTACTCCAGCACTTTGTGTCTATCGTCAATATATACCAGCATCTGCAGTTCCTTTCAACACACCTTCTCCAATCAGTCTGATGAAGGGTCCCGAGCTGAAACGTCGTCTGCCTATTCCCATCGCAGATACTGCCTGGCCTGCTGAGTTCTTCTAACAGTTTGCGTTTTGCAATAGGGCCCGCCACATAATCTGCTGAATTTTTCAGAACGCAACAACCTTATGTTCCTCGCCACTCCCACAAACCAATTGCTTTCAGTTTCTCGGGTAGCTTTAACAGTGCAGTATTTCCTAATTACTGCAGAGGAAGAGAAAGACTATTTTTAAGTTTGGGCCACCATCTAACCTAGACTGACCCACTAGGTCACAACTGACACCAATGAAGAAGGGTCTCAACCCAAAACGTCACCTATTCCTTTTCTCCAGAGATGCTGCCTGACCCGCTGAGTTACTCCAGCTTTTTGCATCTATCTCCAACGTCACTGACAATGGCCGCAAGGAACTGCATGACTCCAGACCAGGGCGACACAATGCATTAGTGCACACCAAGCAGAAGAGACACAGGAAACAAAATATCTTTTGCAAATATTTCTGAAGGTCCTCTCTGTAACTCTAATCGATCAAATGGAAACAGTCAGGGCCAACAGGTTCCCAGGCATTATCTTTCAATGTCACAGAAGTGATTAATGGAAGGATTGAGATGACGGAATTATAAATCATCTCACCATTTATTTTTATTGTACAATAAATTGTTGGATTGCACAGGGAATAAAAGAAAGACTGAGATCAATCAGTGCAGGCGTGAAGTAGGGGCGAAGGAAACACATCTGAATTCACATTGCTCTCTCATATGTCAGACAATGGAGGACTGCAACTGGTGCTCTGATCATTAAAATCTAATCTGAAGTAGAGAAGATTGGGTGTTTGAGCTACCCATTCAACTGTCCAATTAAAGCTGCTATTATTTCTCCAAACAGGAGCCCGGTTTATGATATCAGCAGGTTTCTCCCTGGCTATTTCTTTCCATTAACCCCTCCTCTCTGCACTAGCCGATCGGTCTCCCCGCCTGCAACACCCAGTTAGTTGACTCTCACTGAGCATCTGCATTATCTCCAGACGCCACCGATTTTTGTTTTTTATGAGGTAACAGGGGCTATCAGCTGCAGGGAGAGGTTGGACAGACTGGCACTGTTTTCTCTGGAATGCTGGAGGTTGCAGGGAAACCTGGTAGAAAGTGTATACAATTATGAATGGCATAGCATGGATAGACAGTCAGAACCCTTTTTACCAGGGTGGGGAAAAAAAAACAAATACCAGACGGCATAGCTTTAAAGGTGAGAGGGGAAAAGCTTAAAGGAGATATATGCGGGGCACGTTTTTTTACACAGAGGGTGGTGAGTACCTGGAATGTGCTGCCTAGAATGGTGGTTGAGGCAGATATGACACTTTTGCATGGGCACATGGATATGCAGGGAACGGAGGGATGTGCAGTAGATGATGTGCAGGTAGATAGGAGATAGTCTTGACAATTTATTCAGCACAGACAGTTCTTGTGCTGTTCTGTTCTATGTTCAATGTTATAATTTTTACCTTCAAGTCTCTCCGTGCTCTCATCCCTCTCAAACCCCATAAGCCCTACAGAGACATCTGCATCTGCCCTATCGGGAGCCTTGTGCGTCCCTACCTTTCTCTATGAGGTGCACGGCGTGCCTTTAACAGTGTAAAATTAGCGCAAAAAATGCAGGCCAGGACCATCTGTGCAAAGAGAAACATTTTGTATTAATCATAGGACATTTGACATCTTCCTGCTCCGAGCTGAATAAATGTGTGGGAAGGAACTGCAGTTGCTGGTTTATACCGAAAACAAACTCAGTGGATCAGGCCTCTCTGGAGAAAAGAAACAGGTGATGTTTCGGGTCAGAACCCGTCTTCAGACTGAAAGTAAAGGAGGAGGGCTCTACCCGCTCTACCCGCTCTACATAAGTAGCCCCCCCCCCCCCCCACTTGAAGAAGGGTTCCGACCCGAAATATCACCTGTTCCTTTTCTCCAGAGATGCTGACTGACCCGCTGAGTCCCTCCAGCAATTTTTTATTTATCTTCTGAGCCAGAATAACTTTGCTTACTTGCTTATTACAACACAGGAGTCATTGTCCCATTGGATTCGCACCAGCTCCCACCAGTGCAACCCCATCAGTTTCACTTCCTCTCTGCTCATTTTCCTGACACCCTGCAACTTAATCATTCTTCCCTTATCATATATCTACATACACTGTAAATGGATGGATTGTAATCACGTGTTGTCTTTCTGCTGACTAGTTAGCGCGCAACAAAAGCTTTTCGCGGTTCCTCGAAACACGTAACAATCAACTAAACTGAACTGAAACTCTCACACGCCATCAGCTCTGCTTTGATTCTTTTGTCCTTTCTTGACACCAAGGGATACGCTGCAGTAAAAAGAACATAACCTACCAGCATATCTCTTCAAGTTATCCCTCGGTTACATTTTAATGAGTAATTTAATTTAGAGATTTTACTGGAGAAATTTACTTTTCATTTTAATTCTACTGGTATTTTGCTCTCCCCATGTTTTTACTTGCTGTCAAATTTAAGTGCGTAAACAGAGTGATCCATTTCCTCCCCTGGGATAAATAATGTTCTAACGTATCGCAGTGTGGACAAAGCAGAGAACATGGTTTAATCTGATCATAGTACCTTGGCTAAGAAGATGAGTCAATTGCCTTCCTTTATGCTTTTCCTCTCCATTCTTTAGCAGAAATACACATACATAGAATAAAGAACAGGCCATCACAGGAACAGGCACTTCGGCCCACAATCTCTGTGCCAAGCATGATGCCAGGTTAAACAAATCTCCTCTGCCTGCACATGAACTGTATTGTGCCATTCCCGGCATATCAAGGGATAAAAGCCCTTGGTTCATCATGGTTCAATGTACAGAGCTATGGTGAAATTCCATTTTTTTTTGCGTACAGTTCAGTAACAGTATTGCCATACGTCAGCACAATTTTAGTTAAGTGCAAGTATATATGAAAAATGCTGCCTTATCCTGTTTGTAAGACATCTAATATCTTTCATAGCATCACCAAGCATTAAGGTGGATCCTAGCCAGTAAATTACTTTCAAAGTGTTGCGGTCATGATGATGGTAATGGAGCAGTCGCATGTAACTCCAAATAAATTTATTGACTTTGAGAAGTCTAGCAGAGATGCGACAAGTCTCTGCACCTCTTCCCCAAACCGGGATGGTATCACTCAAAACGCCACCCATATTAAATGAGAGGCAGCGAGAAGCAAGGCAATGGTTCAACTCGGTGTTGAACTGATTTAAGGAAATAAATGTGTACGTTACAACTGGAGCCTGTCCAAAGCAATGAAGGATGTTGTCACTCAAACGGCATGGAATTCTTTGCAAGGCTACCCCATAACAATGTCTTGTTCTGACTGGATCTCCCATCAGGAAGAATGATGGCCTGTGCTTGTTGAAAAGTTTGCACTTCCTTTGAAAGTGAAGCCAAGTCGCGTGCATGGCACGTGCCCAATTACGGTGGAGTACAGGTAGAATGAAAAATTGCTTGCAGCAGCATCACAGTCACATGGAGCCAGACAACATAACAGAACATGACAACATAACACTTGCCCTTGGTCCACCAAGGCCTACTGGATCTCCTGGTTGCCAACCATTTTAATTCCCTTGTAGACAAAGTTGCTGGAGAAACTCAGCGGGTGCGGCAGCATCTATGGAGCGAAGGAAATGGGCAACGTTTCGGGCCAAAACCCTTCTTCAGTTTCTAATTTTATTCAATTGTATTCAATTTTAATTCAATTTTAATTCCCCTTCCCATTCCCATCCTGACCTTTCTGCCCTGGGCCTCCTCCATTGCCAGAATGAGACCACACACAAACTGGAAGAACAGCACGTATTCTGCTTGGATAGCCTAGAACCCAAAGGTATGAACATTGAATTCTCCAATTTTAAACAACCTCTATCAACAACCACACCCTCCTGCTCCCCTTTGTCCCCCACACCACCCTTTGTTCCCCCCCAACTCCCCCGTGCACCGCACCTGGACTCGCACCTACTTCACCCTTCATAACCCTCAATTATCACCTATTGCCTGCCGCGCTTTATCCTGCCTCTCCTCTATTTCAACCTTCTTCCCCTCCCCCCCCAATCTACGATCAGTCTGAAGAAAGGGTCGCGTCCCGAAATGTCACCTATCCATGTTCTCCCGGGATGCTGCCTGACCCGTTGAATTACTCCAGCATTATGTGTATTTCTTTGTAAACCAACATCTACAGTTCCTTGTGAATGAATAAATGAATGAATGAATGAATGAATAAATGATACTTTATTGTCACATGGGAAATGTCACAGTGAGAGTCATGGTGTTGCAGACACAAGGTATGCAAAGGGTCGCCACATATAGGGCGCCGACAAAGTTACAAAATATTCCATTTCGTTCCAAATGGCTTCTCTTTGTTCTCAGCTGCCCCCCCCTCAGCGGGTCCCCCTTTTGTTCTCTCGGCCACGCGTCGTGCACCCACAGCTACACCCTTGTTTCTACACCCTCGTGCTGTTGCCCTTTCTCCAGCTGACCGTGAATTGCTGCAGTTTATCCAGTTGTATGTTTGCTGCACAGTGAGTGAATGCAGTGCGCCAACCAGAAGCTGGAATTAACATCTTTCTCCCGACTCTCTGAGGCTGGCCAAAGGCACTGAAGGGTAAACTGCATGAAACTAGGTCTCAAAGTGACTTTTAAGATAAAGAATTATTGCAATGAATACCAATCCACTTAAATGGACGGGACTGGTTGTTTTATGAGCAACTTACGACTAAATAAATCACGTTTCTGAACCAAAATTGTCAGTCCTCATGAAGGACACTTGGTAAAAGCCTGGAAATGCCAGCTACTTGCTACTGGCCCCATGCCAGTCACCGGCTAGTCAATACCACCTGCATTGTTGTAAATTGATTGCTGTTCACCTCACAGGCTTGCCTTGCGACCTGACAGAAGGACATTGAATGCCTGGCTAGGTTTTGCTTCATTATTTGCAACACATCAAATCGTGGAACAGTTATAGTTTCCTTTAAGCATGCAATTCGAAATACACCGTTCCCGTTCTCCTGCCATGCGTCTCGCTGGGACAGTGAGAGGCACGGTGAAAAGCCTGTGCCCTGGTTGACCCAGGACTCAGTTCCGAACCCCACTTTCATTCCATTGCCGAAGAATTGACACTTTTTAAATCAATACTGTTCGTTCTCCTCTTTTAACATTTAATCTCTGAAATCCCTGCAATTCCATTAGCAATTTCATTACCTTTAGCACCGTCATCTATCATAGTTTTATTGGCTACCTGCAGCCACTGGGAACAAATGTGTCATAGTCATACAGCACAGAAACTGGCCTGTCAATGCATGCATGCCCATACAGACCATGCTGACACACCTGCAGACCATGCTGACAATGTTAATGCATCAAACACCTTTAATGCACTATGCTGTTATTAGGCAACTGAATCGTCCTCCCAACAACTAGAGAGCAGCCCTGAGCTACAATCTACCTCATTGGAGACCCTCAGACTATCTTTCATTTGCCTTTACTGGACTTTATCTTGCACTAAACGTCATTCATGTTCTTCCCTTTATCATGTATCTGTACTCTGTGGATGTAAATAGACGATGATTACAATCGTCTTTCCGCTGACTGGTTGGCACGCCTTGTCTTTCCAGCATGCACTGGTTGGAATGCATTTTCATTCCGCTGACTGGTTTTCACCATACCTCAGTACACATGACAATAAACTAAACCAAACTAAACTAAACTGAACTAAACGTTCTCAAGTAGTGCATATGGTTGTTGTAACGTTATCATTGTACTTTTCGCAGTAAAACTTCTTGCTTTCACTCTGGGCCGAGGACGATGGCCTGTCCCGATGCCATATGTGGCCAAACTCCCATGGATGTGCTGCTTAAACAAGAAACATTGGTGCCATTCATGCAATACAAAGAGAATGATTGTGTATTTCAATTCATATGTATTTCATTGGCTAATAAGACCTTTTTGACATCCTGAGTGATTGTAATGTGCTCTGAAAATGTAAGTCCTTCATTATGTACATAACATTAAAATCAATGTAAAAGAAATGTAAATTGATTTTGCTCTCACACTGAAAGCCAAATTCACCCCCAATTTCTGTAGCTCCTCCAACACCAATCTCTCGTTCTTCATATATATAAATCCCAATTCTTCCATGACCCAAACTGTTTTTGGGTCGTGGAACAACTGGTTTATATCACGCTGAGAATGGAGCATCAGTCAAGTACATTCTTAGTCATGTACATAGGCTCCTAAACATGGGGGTCCATGACGAAGCACTGGCTCACAGACTTATTTCACCTCCCCACCCCCCTCCTTACCCCCCCCCCCCCCCCCCACTCCCCACCCCCCACCTCACCTCCCCATTCACTTACTAATTTCCTGCCACGTATCTTTACAACTGTAGAAAAGAAATAAGGGGGGGGGGGATCACCCCCACTGAAATCCACTACCCCAGGCAAAAACATACACAGTCTTCTCTTCTCCCTCTACTTTTGACAGTGCAGATTTTAACAAGGTTATGTGCCACATTTAACAGGAACACAGCATAAAACAGACAGACAGTGCCATCTGTTAATGCGGAAATCAAACCATATTTTGTGAAGAGGAGAGGAAAAGCATGTTTCCTTCTAATTGTGGTTGTTTTGTCCCCAGTTGTCCCTCAATTCCTCTTCCAACTTTAGTTGTATACCCTCATCCAATAAAGGTCCATTACTCACGGTACTGACTGCTCCACTTGAACTACAATACCTACCAACTTTTGAGGAACAAATTTCACATTTGTCTGCTTTCTAATTTCACACCTGAATTGTTACTTATCTACAGATGTCCAGATGCTAAATGTTACTGTGTATGAATTCTCTTGACACTGAATATTCTTGGGGTAGAATCACTCTGACTGCAAAGTGTTCCTGCGGTTTTGCTTTCTGAGCCAAATATTATTGTGGTGCAGGTTCCTTGCACAGTGAATGCTACCAAAGCGAATCTTCTCAAGGCACTAATGGGGCTGTTCCACTGTACGATCCCGAGTTTCCCCTGATTCGAACACGGAGAATTACGGTAATAGCTGCTCGTAGCTACTCGGGGCTCTTGTGGACATTTTTCAACATGTTGAAAAATCTTCACGAGTCTTCACGAGCTTACCGCGTTTCCCGAGTACCTGTCATTAGCGTTACGAGCCGCTAAGAGACATGCCAAGCTCCGACATACCCGCTACGTACATTGTACGTGCTTACCACGAGTTTGATTTTTTTTTTAAACTCGAGAGAGCTCTTGAATTAGCTCGTAGAGTGGGACAGCCCCTTAAACGACACAAGGTGCTGGAGTAACTCAACAGGTCAGGCAGCATCTCTGGAGAACATGGATAGGAAATGTTGTGGGTCGAGACCCTTCTTCAGACTCCGTTCTTCAGACCACTCAAGGGCACTATTTGCTACAGTATATGAGCTGTCAGGGCACGGATCGCCATTGAATACCAAGCATTCTGCGTGCTAAATGTAACTTGATTACAAGTTACCCTGACACTGAATGTTAAATGTTTTGTGAGTTGCTGCCTTTTAGCTAAGTGGACTGTGCATTTCAATGAGGGAGGAATATGATGACCTGTGTGTTAAGAGGTGGCAAAGTGTGAATAAGGATTTAATGGTAGAACAGGCTGAATTAAGATCAGAATCAAACATAGAAGGACTTGAGTGGGTTTAATAATGACAGGAGACTTGGGATCAAAACTCTGGTCGGAGTTCAAAGATTAGCTGGAATGAAGGCTGCCATTGGAATCAGAAGGTCAGAGTTTGACGTTCAGATTCAGATTAGATTAGTCCCATATACAACAAGATGCAATTCCTTGTTCACCAGAAGCTCAGAAAGTAAACAGTGTACATGACAAATCTACAGATGGCTGTGGAGGCCAAGTCAATTGATATTTTTGAGGTGGATATTGACCAATTATTGATTAGTAAGGGTGTCAGGGGTTATGGGGAGGAGGCAGGAGAATGGAATTGAGAGGGGAAGGTTGATCAGCCATGGTTGAATGGCGGAGTAGACTAGATGGGCCGAAGGGCCTTACTCTGCTCCTAGAACTTGTGAAATACAATGATGAGTGCAGTACAGTAGGGTGGTGCAAAGACTGTAGTACAATCTGAAGTAGTACAAAATAAAACTCAAGTGAAACGTTAAGTGGGAATATGAGGCAGCAGGGATGTGAACGAGGTGATTGGATCAGGAGTCTGATAGCAGTGACAAAGAAGTTGCTATTAAGTTTGCACGCCTAATCTTTCAACTCTTGTATCATCTCCCAGAAGGTAGAGATGCATCATGTCAGAATATCTTCTACCGTGCAACAGTAGAAATCTGTAGAAACTAAACTAAATTAAATCATAAGTGGGCTTATATCAAAGCAACATTTTTATCCAGTGTCAAGAGGGGGTCACGTGGCAACGCATACGCCCATCGGCCCAACAACTCCATCCTAACGTTAGAGCTCTTAGGGCTAACGGAATCAAGGGATTATGGGGAGAAAGCAGGAAGGGGGTACTGACTTTGGATGATCAGACATGATCATATTGAATGACGGTGCTGGCTCGAATGGCCATATTCTATCTTTCTATGTTTCCATGTTTCTCTAACTATAAAGAACCTATTTACCCTAACCTAAACTAGTAGCCCTTTGTTATCCCCACATTCCTGTTGACTCTTCCCATTCATCTATGCACCGGGGCAATTTACAGTGGCCAACCAAATTATTAACCTGCCCCTCTCTTTGGGATGTGGGTGGAAACGGGGTCACCCGGTGAACACACATGTCGTCACAGGGAGAATGCGCAAGCTCCACAAGCACGCACACTCGCAGCATCAAGCGGGAATGGTCAAGTTCGGGTCACGGGAGTCATGGGGTAGCGGCTCCACCAGCTGTGTCACTCTGCCGTCACAGGCATCCGGCAGAGCCAGTGGAAATGAGTTGGGCGTTGTTCTGGTGGAGGCCGGGCCGTGGGTGGTGTTGCAAATGGTCAGCTCTGAATAAATGAACCGGGCCCGGCTGAATGAGCGCCCTTGTCCCTGGCTGCGCTGCGATTGCCGATCATCTTACTGATGTTTTTTTGGAAAACGAGGAGTGGGCGTCGAGGAGAACACAGAGGCGTTTGTGGGCAACGCACGATGTTTCGAAGCGTTCGCCCAATGTGTGGAATGAAATGCTCACTCTGTCCCTGAAAGAGAGTGCCGAGCGGCAGATTGTAACAGATTATTACAGGCACATGAATCTGATTAGCGACAAGAGGAAACTGAACACTGGTAAAACTGTTGTCAGATGTGACTGAGGCTTGAGCTGCTACCAGGTGCTTACTGGATCATGACATAATGCTGAGCACTCTCGGGAATACCTGGATATTATGAACACTACAAGACACCCGCCTCTGGAAAAATTGCCAAAGGCATAATAGTCTGTCAAAGGAATCAAAAGAATTGCAAGCACAGCCGCTGTTTGGAAATGAATTATTTTAGTCCTTGGTTTATTCAGAGTCTAAAACTTCACAGATTCAGCACAACCAGGCTTGAGGAGCAGATTTTCAGTAACCTCATCTTAGGCTAGACTCAATTTGTGGCAAACACACTTTAGACGTTCAGGTGTCTAAGACTTCCCAGCATTTAAGAACACAATTCAGCCTGTGATGAATGGTCAAAGCAGCTAAAAAGGAACCAACAAAATGCTGGAAAAACCCAGCCAGTCAAGCAGCATCTGTGGAAAAGAAAATGTTTTGGGTCAATGACCTTCCCTCAGAGCCAGCCTGAAACATTGACTGGTTGCTTTTTACACAGGTGCTGCTTGACTGCCTGGGTTCTTCCATTTTCTGATTTTTGTTCAGTTTCCAGCACCTGCAGTGTTATTTATTTTCCATTACTGTCGAAGGGAAGCCCTGTCTGACTGCCAGCTAGGCATAAAAGACCCTATCCTCAAGCTGACCAGGGTGAATGAAGAATGATCGCAGCACCACGGGAACTGTCCTTTGGACCAGCATGGACCCAGTGGACAGAATGGCCTCCTTCCCTGCTTAGACGTTGGACTTTGGAGATACAGCTCAGAAACAGGCCCTTCAACACACCGAGTCCGCACCGACCAGCGATCCCCCCCGTACACGAACACAATCCTACACACGAGGGCCAATTTACAATTTTACCGAGGCCATTAACCTACAAACCTGTACGGCTTTGGAGTGTGGGAGGAAACCTGAGCGCCCGGAGAAAACCCACGCAGTCACAGAGAGGACGTACAAACTCCGTAAAGATAGCACCCGTGGTCAGGATCGAACCGGGGTGTCTGGCACTACAAGGCAGCAGCTCTACCTCAAGCTGTTATCAGGTGAATAAATTCTAGCCATGCATTGTTGCAAGAATATACCGTGTTTTCTGGCAAGGTATCCATTTACATCCTCTGTAATCGGAGTACACTGGCACTTGAGTGTCCCAGCTAATTGATGCCTTATCAACAGAACTGCACCTCACAACGTGGGAAATGATAGATTTTTTTCTCCTCTTCCTTTAACAAGATGGGAAGCTCAGATTTATTATAGGATCATTGTGTTAATCAGGGACCAATTATGCCTTATTGTCATTATAACAGAGCATTTGGGAGCCAGTCCTATGTGGCTTTGGGAGCTGCCTGTGTATAACAGTTCATGTTGTATAGACACATCAAGTAATTTGATAAAAGCAGATGGGATCTGGAGTTCTAAACAGTTTTCTTCCTGCCAATTCTGTGCCCTGACTTCTCCTCAGTTCACACTGCATTGTAACCACACTGCTGACTATATCAGTGCTGCTCCCTGTTCTCACACTGAACGAGCAACGCCTGTTGCAACCAATTCCCACCCTGCTTTCATCTTCACCCTGGTTCCCACAGCTATCTTGATTTAACTTCCCCCTTCTGGCTTCTCCGCTGCCACATATGTTCTGACGATCTCACCTTCCACACCAACGCTTCCAACGTGTCCTCCTTTCTCATCAGCCATCATTTGCCTCCAGCATAATTCCCTTCCTGCCACTTTACTCTCACCGCTCTTCCCACTGCCCTGAATACGGATGGTGTCCATCTCCTCGCCCTCCATCCACCAGCTCCATGTTCAAAAGATCGTCCTCTGTAACTGCTGGCATCTCCAAGGGAATGCCAGCACCAGTTCCTCCACCCTTTCCTTTTCAGGATCATTCCTTCCGCCTTGCTGTACTTTGCCTTTTGTTTACACCAACACCTGATGCCCTTCCACCGGAACGTTCTCCCCGTGACCGCGTGGGTTTTCATCAGGTTCTCCGGTGTCCGCCCACGCTCCAAAGAACCACAGGTTGGTAGGTTCATTGGCATCGGTAAAATTGTAAAGTGTGCGGTGCGTAGGATAGTGTTAGTGCACGCGGTGATCGGTGGTCGGCACAGACTTGGTGGGCCGAAGGGCCTATTTCCTCGCTGTATCTCTAAAGTCTAAAGTGACTAGATGCACAGATCAGAGATACAAAGATGTACAGCGTGCAACCACCAAGTCTGTGTTTACCATAACCACCCATTTTAAGTAATCCCACATTAATCCCATTAAAATAAAAATTCTCCCCACCTTCTGATTAACCGGGTGATACCACTCACATATATCAGTCTGAAGAAGCGTCTCGACCCGAAACGTCGCCTATTCCTTCGCTCCATAGATGCTGCTTCACCCGCTGAGTTTCTCCAGCATTTTTGTCTACCTTCGATTTTTCCAGCATCTTTCTTAAACCACTCACATATATAGTGGGATCAATTTACAGCAACCAGTTAATCTACCAACTGCATATCCCTGGGATGTGGGAGGAATCCGGAGCACCCAGAGGAAACCCATGCAGCCACATGGAGAAGTTGCAAACTCCCCACAGACAGCACCCGAGGCCAGGACTGAATCGGGCTCTCTGGCTCAATGAGGCAATGACTCTAATACCTGCACCACAGTGGCTCTTGGGATCAGGGTACTGCCAGTCTCTGAACCCTGATCCAAAGTTGCCAACCTGGACTCTTTTGGGAACCACAATGAATGGCGGTGCTGGCGCGAAGGGCCGAATGGCCTCCTGCACCTATTTTCTATGTTTCTATGAACCGTAAATTAATCTCTTGTGCATGACTACAATCTAAATAAACCAGGGGGGGGGGGGGGATAATACAGGCAGAGTTAAAATTAATTATTTCCATCATTTTGTTTATTATTAATAAACTCTTTTGTGGGGTGTAATGTAAAGCTGGCCATTCATCAGTGCAGATGATGTTCATTTGCAGTTTAATGCTCTCGTGATCAACAGATAGAAGGGAGAGAACAGGTGATGAAAACAAGAGGAATGTTTCCAGAGTGTATGAAGATGTGTCCCAGTAGCAAGTCCCCACATCTCTGCCCATTCGAGAGCAAACTGACCAACCAGAGATTCCTGCAAGGGATTGTCCCTAACTGGGAGGGTGAGGGTTGGAGGATTGATGGTGGGAGGAAGATTGCCCACATTCCAAACCGCAGCCCTCAGGGATCTCACTGAGAGGTTAGAATCAATTTTAACTCCAGCCTCCTATGTGAACAAAACTGGACTCCATCCAGTTCAAAACCAACAAAGTCCCGGCAAGGAAGTTGAACCCATATGTGACCCAGAGGAACAATGGTTTCAACTTAGATTGGCACCAACATTCCAATCTTGTTTGCCATTGCAACACTGAAAGGAAAGGGATTGTGATTGATTCTGAATAACAACACTAAACAGAAACATCACGTTGGTTGACAAATCTAACATCCGTGTCATAGTCATAGACTCCTAGTGATACAGCATGGAAACAGGCGCTTCGACCCAACTTGCCCACAACGATCACATAGCTAGTCCCACCTGCCTGTGTTTGGCCCATATCTCTCTAATCTTGTCCTATCCATGTACCTGTCAAAATGTTTCTTAAACGTTTGATGAATAATATGTTTCTATGTTAGTTCTCAGGATCAATATCCATCCATATGTCTGGTTATCATTTATTTAATGCCAGCTGTAGAACAGACAATATTAATTGTTTGATGGGCAACTGTGTTTGCTGGAAAAGAGGACTCTGGGCTCAGCAGCACTCCAAGGTCCTTATAAACTTCAGGGGTTTGTTTAATGGCTTTTATTGTAGCTCTCTCACCCCTGAGTCAGTGGATTTGAGGTTAGTAATCTCACTACAGAGGGATTAGCACATAATGTAGATCTCATTTACTAATCTAGTCTCACCGGCGTACTGTTAGAATTGTTGTCTATGATTGAATTGTAATATCTAGGGCATGTCTGTTGGCTCAACATGCACGTTGAACCATCCGACATGCCCCAGATATTACATTTCAATCGTAGACAACAATTCCAACAGTACGCTGGTGAGATTAGATTAGCAAAATATCTGTCAGCGTTACTTCAAGCAATGTCTTGCTGATGTCCCAGCCAAAAGTCGTTGGTCAACCGACATCGATAGAAGACCTTCACACTTCTGTTTATGGAGGCTTGCTGTGCAGGATTTCACCACTGGGGTGGCACGGTGGTACAATGGTAGAGCTGCTGCCTTGCAGCGCCAGAGACCCGGGTTCCATCCCGCCTATGGGCGCTGTCCGTGCGGAGTTTGTACGTTCCCCCCATGATCCGCGTGGGTTTTCGCCGAGATCTTCGGTTTCCTCCCACACTCCAAAGACGTACAGGTTTGTAGGTTAATTGGCTTGGTATAAATGTGAAATGTCCCTCGTGTGTGTAGGGTAGTGTTAATGTGCGGGAATCGCTGGTCGGTGCGGCCCCGGTGGGCCGAAGGGCCTGTTTCCTTGCTGTATCTCTAAACTACACTACTACTTACTAACTAAACTACTGCCTTTCCAACAATATCAGCAACACGGAGAAACACTCAAAACACAAAACCGATCAGGAGGGACAGATTAAAATAACTTGCATTTGCTTCGCACCTTAAATGTTGTGAAACATTTCCAGAGAGTTCACAAGAGGGAATGTTATGAGACAGCTGTACATGCATCAAATGATCAGCACTTGGAAATGGATGCCAGGAGTGGAGCATGTTTGAAAACCAACAAGTCCCGTCAAAGAAGTATGAAAGCCCATGTTACCGAGAGGAACACGATTTAGCCCTTGACTCAGGTTGACACCACGAGTTGGGATAGGGGTAGGTTTGGGATTTGGGAGAATACGCTGCAGGTGACTGGAATTTTGGAATGCACTGTTTGCAGAAGAAGTGCGTAGACAAAAGTGCTGGAGAAACTCAGCGGGTGCGGCAGCATCTATGGAGCGAAGGAAATAGGCAACGTTTCGGGCCAAAAACCTTGAAGAAGTAGGTTTGATTATGGACTGTAAGAAGGAATGTACAATGGAGAGGAAATTGCAAGGCCCTGGGCAAGAGATGAAACTGGAGATCTGTCCCTCTAGAGAGCCAGCATGAACATGATAGGCCAAATGGCCTCCTTCAGTGGTGTAACCTTTCTATGATCCTTTGATTCTTTGATCTGTAAGTATCTGGTGAAAGTGAGTACTTCAGCAAGAGAGTTAGATGTAATTTAACCCGTAAACTGGAACCTGTCATAAACATCCCAGTGAAGGAGTTAATTGAGAGAAAATTCAAGAGTCTCTTTGTCGAAAGGAAGTGAGTGTAAGCTCAATCCTGTACATTTCTCAAACTGGCCCCTTCTGCTTGGCACATAACCTCTGAAACTTCTACACCTGTACCTAACCTCAGGCATCAAACTGAAAAACAGGATCAACTAGCCTTGAACGGCAAACACCTGTTGACTGGACCCTGTAACGGTAGAAGAAGGGACTACACTGGCAAAGTTTTGACAACCATATATATTTTTGTTTAACACTTTTTACTTTTGGTTTCCCGGTTTTTAATTTTGCATCGTGAAATAGGTCAAGAAAATGAACTAATTCATGAAGCAATGAGGCTGTAATGTTTTTTGACTTGAACTTGGAGCTCAGCTGATCACATGCTGACTGACACATTTTCCCTGGGTTTCTGAGAGAGTCAAAGAGTCAGAGTGATACAGAGTGAAATCAGATGCCCTTCAGGGCCCAACCTGCACACATCGGCCACATGTCCCAGCATTTGATCCATATCCCCTCCAAAAACCTGTCTACAATCCATTACCTCTAACTAACTGTTTTCTTAAATGCTGGATAATCCCAGCCTCAACTACCTCCCTAGCAGCCTGTTTTTCCATACGCCCACCACCGTTGTGTGGAAAAGTCACCCCTCAGAGGTAATAAATCCATCCCCTTCACCTAAAACCTATGGTCATAGAATGTATTGAATGTGCAAATAACAGTTTGCATGGCATACACAAGAGCATTTTGGTTGGTTGCATTGTGTGTTGGTGTAGGTCTGATGTGTAGGGCGCTTTCCTTACGCAGTTTAGGGTGTGGTGAGTGGGTAAAGAACCCGCCTGCGTGAAATTCTGTAAATACATTTGATATCTAGCAATAATTGAGTAAAAGCCATCAACTAAGGTAAGTAAGAAGTCAAGTATGTTGGCCAAGTATTCACATACAAGGATTTTGCCTTAGCTGCTCAGTCATGCCCCACGTAACAACATGACATACAGTAGCGACAGTTAGAAGACACAAAAGAAAACACTAAGCATTAATAATAATAAAACATTAATGATAAAACACCATTGATCAAGCATGTGAACCAACAAAATACCAGATCAAGAACAATATATGATGGTACATGTCATTTATTTGGAGCAAAAACTACCAGCAAAATTTGGGTGGTTATTTGGGTGGCATATCTCTCAGCGCCCCTGTGTTTCTAGCAAGTAGAATGCCCCATAGCAGAAGCGTCCACGTCGCGAGGCTGGGAACTGGAAGTATCCCGAGCTAATTCTGCTGCCACCATCATCTATTGCAACAAGTGATGACTCCCACTGATTGTGGCCGGAAGCTCGCGTCCTTTTCAGGACGGACGATGACAGCGAGCGCAACGTTTGAAACATGGAAGATGGACACGAAAGAAGAAGCAAGTGGAATGGAGTTAAGATGAGACCTCACAATTAGCAGCACTTTGACATTTTATTTTGCCCTGAAAGGATTCAACCACCAAAGTTGCATTGAAGTGGATCAAATACTCATTTAGTGCATGGGGTCCTTAATAAAGCAAGGTTGAAAAGCGTAGGAGAAAAAATGAGATGAATTAAATAGTGAACCTCAAGCGACACCAATCGTGGAATAAAAAGACATTGATTGTTCAGACCACCTGATTTCTGAACCAAATGTCCATTGTAACTGCAGGGGAAGTAAAACTGGCCGATTTCACCTTTCACCTGCCCACCATCAGGGACTTGGTGATGGTCTCGCGTAAGCAATTAAAATCTCCCTCCTGCGCGAATATATGTGGTGCAGATATTAATTTCTGTTTGCAAGCCGTGACTCATCATTGTCTAGGTCATGCTACTGTATATACATACATGTACAGCATCATTTTCTGAGGAGTTGCAAGTAGGATTGAACAAACGATGAGCAATTAACAGTGAACATCCCCACACCCGACCTTCGATGTAAAATGATGACCATTAAAGGAGCAGTGGACGATGGTTGGGCCTAGGAGCTCTTGAAATTATATCCCGGATCTGAGGTGATTGACCCACGACAATCACAATGAAGTGGTTGCCATCGTTTAGTTTGGTTTCGTTTAGCGAGCAGAGCGGAAACAGGCCCTTCGGCCCACCGAGTCCGCGCCGACCAGCGATCCCCGCACATTAAAACACTCTCCTACACACACTAGGGACAATTTCCAATTTAATGAAGCCAATTAATCTACAAACCTGTACGTCTTTGGAGTGTGGGAGGAAACCGGAGATCCCGGAGAAAACCCACGCAGGTCACGGGAAGAACGTACAAACTCCTTACAGACAGCGCCCGTAGTCGGGATTGATCCCGGGACTTTGGTGTTGCAAACGCTGTAAGGAAGCAACTCTACCGCTGCACCACCTAGTAATAATGCTGGAAACCTGGCTGCCAATGTGTACCCAGCTAGCCCTCACAAACATCAATGTGACAGAGAGCAAGTAATATACTTTTTTAAATGAGGCTAATAGAAAGATAATTATTGATTAACTTGCCATAAAAATCTGGGCTGACATTCCACTGTAATGTTGGAGGAAGGTGTTACTGCTGAAGTTGTCCTCTTTCAGATGACAGATTAAACCACAGGCACTATCTCAGCTCTCAGGTGATTATAACAAGGGAAGGTTTATAGGCCTGGGTGGGAATCATTACACTTCACTGTCTGCACACGGGACTGGACATTGGTGTGACTACTTCGTCCCAATTCACCATGTTTGAATATTTTACCCACAGTCGGCATCTCTTGAGTCTTATTCTCACTTCACCGAGTAGCAAGAGGCACAGCTACAAGGTGAGAGGAGGATAGTTTTATGGAGAGAGTGGTGAGTCTGTGGAATTCTCTGCCTCAGAGGGCGGCGGAGGCAGGTTCTCTGGATGCTTTCAAGAGAGAGCTAGATAGGGCTCTTAAAAATAGCGGAGTCAGGGGATATGGGGAGAAGGCAGGAACGGGGTACTGATTGGGGATGATGAATCATGTGAATGCCCAATGTGAATGGCGGTGCTCCTACTCCTGCACCAATTGTCTATTGTCTACTGTCTATTGAGATGTGCGGGGCATGTTTTTCCATAGAGGGTGGTAGGGGCCTGGAATGCATTGCCAGGGGTGGTGGTGGATGTGGGTATGATAGTGGCATTGGCGTTCAGGAGGCTTGTAGATAGGCTCATGGAAATGCAGGGAGTAGAGGGATATGGATCGTGTGCAGGCAGATGATCAGTTTAACCAGGCATCGTGTCCGGCACAAACATTGTGGGCTGAAGGGCCCATTCCTGTACTGTAATGTTCGATGTTCTATGTTCCACGTCCCACGTTAATCTCAAATGAATCTCAGGAGGTTTTTCTTCACCTCTTGCAGATGTCCAAGAGAATTGGAAGTAACAGATGACGGGGGCTGTCAGATACACGGGAAAAATGAGACAGATGTCGTTTCCCAATTAAATATCAGCCTGCAGGGTAAGCAGAGACCTCAGCAGCCCCATCTGTTTCAATGTTCAGTCACCGTGACAAGGTGAAGATTACATCTGGCCGATGTCAGCTGTTAGTTAGGTGGAAGCAGGAATCAAGGTGTTCAATGGGCACAGGGTGAGAGCGGCAGAGCGAGCTGATGCGATGGGAAGATGATTATCCCAGGGAACACAAGACTCCGTGGTCTCCCTCTGCAAGGTGAACCAACGAGATAACAGCCCAAAGGAAAGCAACTGATCACATCGATTCTTCTATTATGAGATGCTCCTTCAGATTTGCTGACTGGTTTATGCCACAAGCTACCTGTTCCTCATAGAAATAGACTGATATTCATTTCCCTACAACACCAGTAATTCGTTTGCTAAGCACTTGCAAAAATGAGGGTGTGGATCCAAGTCTTAAGTCAAATACCAAGGGACTTACATTTGAACCCTTATCAGAAAGCTTCAATAACGACTATTTATGAGTAAATTAATTTATGAAATTATAAATAGGATAAATTGGATAAAATTAAGAATGACTGGGAAAGAGAAAGAGAACTTCAAATTTCTCTACCTATAGAGAAATGGGAGAGGATTCTTCAATTAGTTAATACCTCTTCAATGTGTGCAAGGCACTCTCTGATACAATGCAAGGTGGCTCATATGTCAAAAGATAAGCTAGCTCGTTTTTATGGTCATATAAATCCTATCTGTGACAGATCTAACTCTGAAGTGGCCTCACTGACTCACATGTTTTGGTCTTGCCCACTTTTGGAAAAAAATATTGGAAAGACATTTTTGATACTATTTCGTGTTAAAGAAGGAACTGCAGATGCTGGAGAATCGAGGGTACACAAAAGGCTGGAGAAACTCAGCGGGTGCAGCAGCATCTAAGGAGCGAAGGAGATAGAAGGGTCTCGACCCGAAACGTCGCCTATCTCCTTCGCTCCTTAGATGCTGCTTTTTTTTGGCCCCAAAAAAAAAAAAACCCGCTGAGTTTCTCCCAGCCGATTGTGTACCTTGATACTTATTTCTGTAGTTTTTAGGTATAGAATTTACAACATCCTATTACTTACTATACTGCAATCTTTGGGCAACCCAATGTTAGATTCTTTCTACTCATTTGGTCCCACTGCCCATCGGCTTATTGCTTTTAACATTAATTCAAGAAGAATCTATTTTATTTTAAATGCAAGACTCTAACACTCCACCACCTTCATTTGGTACTGAAACGAAATCACGTTTAAATTCAGAAAAAATAGACTGCCATTTGCTCGAACCCTTGGTTAAATATGATAGGACTTGGGGAAGCTTTATTCAACATTTATCACACGATATAAATTGTCCCCCTCCAACCGTTATAAAGTCTTTTACCTTTATACGGTGGTAACTGTCATGACGACAAACAGTGACTTAAATTGTTTGAAATGCTTTGTCCCAGCCCAAGTATTTGTTTTGCTTTTTTGTTTTTTAGGAGGTTTTGTTTATCTCTTTTTTTCTTTTTGTCTTTTTTCCTTTTTATCTTTTGTTTTATATATATACAACAACAAAGTCCTTTTAAACACAAAAACAATAAATTCTAACAAAGAGACCGTGAGGTCTAGACCCAATGTGTAATTTGACACTGGACTTATACTTAGGTTATACCTGTTATTAATGTAATCCTGATCCTTATGTATTAATATCATTGTTATGTTTATCATTATTGGGGGTTTTTTGTGTTGTTTTTGCATTTGAAAAAAAATTAATAAAAAGATTTTAAAAGAAAGAAACAAGGGACTTATATCTGAAGACGGGTTTCGACCCCGAAACATCACCTGTCCGTGTTATCCAGAGATGCCGTCCAATCTGCTGAGTTACTTCAGCATTTTGTGGACTATCTATGGTATAAGCCAGCATCTGCAGTTCCTTTTTATGACGTTCCCAAAGGCCTGGACACTTGACTGTCTTACTTGAGTCAAGTGGAATCCAACTGATTGAAGAAGCCTTGGATCAAGAATCAAACCAGTTATTCGTGCTTGAACTCAGGCTGGCTTTGGATTGATTGTGGTTGGTTCAGGACTGAGCTGGGTCTCAATTTTATACCCGAGCAGATCTCGGAGTGGCAGCACTGAGGTAGCCAGCCGATGTCAGAGGTGCCACCTCTTTATCCACTGAGACATTAAACAGAGGCCCCGTCTCGCCCCGCTTGTGGAAGTAAAAGATTCCCGTGAACGTTCATCCTCGATTAATAAACGCAAAAGAAAGAAACAAATGATGAACTTGCCACAACCTTTGAAATATTTGTGGGATCTTGCTGTGTGTAAAATAGCTACCATTTTTCCTGGAGGCAACACTGATGAACTTTAGGAACTGGTAATTTGGGCGGCACGGTGGCGCAGCGCTAGAGTTGCTACCTCATAGCGTCAGAGACCCAGGTTCGATCTTGACTACAGGTGCTGTCATTACCTTCTCCCTGCGACCACGTGGGTTTTCTCCGGGTGCTTCGGTTTCCTTCCACATTCCAAAAAACGTGCAGGTTAATGGGCTTTGGTAAAATTTGGTAAATTGTCCCTATTTCGTTGGGTGAACGCTATTGTACGGCGTGGTCGCTGGTCGGCCCAGACACCGTGGGCCAAAGCACTTGTTTTCGCACTAAAGGGCCTGTCCCGGGACAATTTTTTCAGTGTCTGCCAGCGTCATATCAGGGTCGCCAAAAGATTTTGAACATTTCAAAGTCCAGCGGCGACAGAAAAAAATATTGCGACACTTGAAAAAACACCGCACGCCATACGTCATCACGCCACAAATTTTTCGGTGACCTGATATGTCAGTCAATGATGCCGGCAATCGCCAAAAAAAATCATCAAGTGGGACAGACCCATAAGTCTCTAAAGTAAAGTACTAAAGCTTGTGAAAAGTAGTGTAGACAGGAGTCTCTCACCTTGTTTCGTTTTTCCTATCCTTGTCTGGTGGTGAGCGAGGGAGTTGGCACTGGCTCAGAATTATGAAGGGGTCTACAGGAGATCTTTGGAGTTGTGTTTCGGTGACCCACCTTGCTCTCCTGTCCCTGAGTACCAGGTAACATCTAAAGGAGGTGCTCCTGATATCCAGGTCCATTTTACCACGCGCACGCGGAAAGAATGTGCTGTTTGGTAATTCCCTTCATAGCAAGAATGAAAGCAGGGTGCAGTGCAGAGAGGAAGTGCAGGTGGCTGGCTGAGTTGCATCACTTCATTGGCACACCATGTACTCTCACAGAAGGCAGCAAACCTTGAGGCAATGACCCCAGCACAAACTCCCCGACTCCCTGTTCCAGCCAAGATGCACCAACAGTAAATGGGAAATGGCACCTCAAGTGCTGGGGGTTTGTAGGATTGTTTCAACAGGCATCGAAAAGGAATTTTCTTTGGAGTTCAGTTCAGTTTCAGTTTAATTTATCGTCACGTGCACCGAGGTACAGTGAAAAGTTTTTGTCGCGTGCTAACCTGTCAGCAGAAAGTCAATGCACGATTACAATCAATGCATTTAGAGTGTAAAGATACATGATAAAGAAATGACGTTTAGTGCAAGGTAAATTCAGCAAAGTCCGACCAACGATAGTCTGAGGCAGGGGCAGAAAACCCGGGGGGGGGGGGGGGGGGGGGGCAAAGGGGCCACGTCCCCTCCATGTTTTGAGAGGTTGGGGACATCCCCCTCAAGTTTTTGTCATCCGGATTTTAAAATCTCTGCTTTCCGCGAGACAGTGGAGGTGGGACTGCTGATCGAGGGCCCCGATTGGACGAGAGAGACGTCAGTCGGCAGGCAATGGGGGCGGGACATGATGTGGGTGAGTGCGTGCATGCGCGCGCGGCTGCCAAAAGGTTGTGTCCCCCGTCCCCTCCATGTTTTTATAGCGAGTTCCGCTCTTGGTCCGAGGGTCATCAAAGAAGGAGATAGTAGTTCAGCACTGCTCTCTGGTTGTGGTCGGACGATTCAGTTGTTTGATAACAGCTGGGAAGAAACGCTCCCTGAATCTGGAGGTGTGCGCTTTCACACATCGCTACCTTTTACCTCATGGGAGAGGAGAGGAGAGGGAGTGGCCAGGGTGCGACTCGCCCTAAACTATGCTGCTGGTCTAATCTGGAGGAATATCCTGCTGGAGGAACAGAAAATACAGTGGGATCCACTTTTTATTGCAAAAACATAATTCTCAGGCATTTCTTAAAGGTACAGAACCTTCAGGAAAGAGGTGATAGTTCATTGACGACTCAATATATCAACACCCTACCAGCAACCAGAGAGCAGTCCTGAGCTATCATCTACCTCATTGGAGATCCTTGAACTGTCCTTAATCGGACTTTACCTTGCACTAAAAGTGATTCCCTTTACACTGTGGGCGGCTCAATTGTAATCATGTGTAGCCTTTCTGCTGACTGGATAGCATGCAACAGAAAGTTTACTAAAAGTACGCATGACAATAAACCAAACTAAACTAAACTAAAAAGGGAAACGGAGCTCTCTAGTTTGTTCTAGCTCACAACAGGCACAAAACACGTAGCTTAAAATGGTTGCATTCCTTGATCAGCAAAAGAAGTGTTAAGACCCATATCCAGGAAGTTGCTGTAACAAATCTCCCCTTCAGATCCCGTTCCGTAAAGCTGTGTATTTAAGCAGCACCCTTCCTTTGACATTACAGGCAATGGCAATAATGAATATTGGCAATAATTCTTGTGTCATTATCCTGCATGTATCACCAGTCTGTGGCAATCTGTTGCTCATCCCCACCTTCTGTTCCAAGAACCTTCAGTGTTGGTTCAGTGGGAGGGAGGGGAGGTTGATTGGGACAGAGGAACGGATGTGCTGGTGGCAAGGCCAATGCTTGTGATAGTGATATGTACAGTATTTGATTATCCGTGCTCTCCTGAGATGCTGTCTGTTCTGCTGAGTTACTCTAGCAATTTGACATATTTTTTTGCTTACAATAGAGGATCTGCATGGAGAACAGTGTTAGGCGGCATGGTGGCACAGTAGAGCTACTGCCTCAGACCCGGGTTCAATCCTGACTACGGGTGCTTGTCTGTGCAGAGTTTGTACCTTCTCCCCATGACCTGTGTGGGTTTTCTTCGAGATCTCCGGTTTGCTCCCACACTCCAAAGACGTACAGATTTGTAGGTTAATTGGCTTGGTAAAATTGTAAATTGTCCCTAGTGTGGGTAGGATAGTGTTAGAGTGTGGGGATCGCTGGTCTGTCCAGAATCGGTGGGGCAAAGGCCCTGTTTCCGCACTGCACTGTATGTCTACACTAAACTAAACTAAGAATGGTTTCACTTACCCTAGATTCAGGTCGGTGGGAGACAGGACAAAAGCAATCGATACCATGGGCTAGATAAATGTATAATTGTGAACAGGCCTGTACTGTGCTTAGAATTGTCCCTGGAGTGTGCAGGGTAGTGTTAAGGGCCTGTCCCACTTTGGCACCATTTGCACGTTATTTACGCGACATCATTTATGCGTCACGACGCACGTGGTGAGTGGTGACGTGCATAGGCAGTGACGAGCAATCGGCAAGTAAATGGAACAAGCTGCCAGAGGAAGTCGATGAGGCAGGTATAATATTACCATTTAAAAACACTTGGACAGGTAAATGAATAGGAATGGTTCTGCGGGCTGTGAGCCAAGCGCAGGCAAAATGGGACTAGCTTCGATGAGGCATCTTGATCAGCATGGACGAGTTGGACCGAGGGGCCTGTTTCCTTGCTGTATGACTCCAAGTTGGATCTGGAAGAAAAATGACACATATCGTGCAACAAACACTGCAATTAATCTTATACTGTAGAGTTGCTGCCTTACAACACCAGAGACCCGGGTTTGATCCTGACCACAGGTGCTGTCTGTACGGAGTTAGTACGTTCCCCCCGTGACCTGCGTGGGATTTCTCCGGTTTCCTCCCACACTCCAGAGACGTACAGGCTTGTAGGTTAATTGGCGGTATCATTGTAAACTGTCCCTAGTGTGTGTAGGATAGTGTTGGTATGCAGGGATCACTGGACCAAAGGGCCTGTTTCCACATTGTATCTCAAAAACTAAAACTACTTTGGGACATTGTGAGGTCCTGAAGGGTGTGCGGCATCAATCATGACTCCAGGTCAATAATGAATACACTGGCACAAACATACAGTGTACTTATCTGATGGCCTTTATTTCCATAGACAAACAAAAGGGTCTACAACCATCCCCACAACTTCTCCTCCCCCCTCTTCCTCCCCTCTCCTTTACCCCCTTCTGTTCCCCTTCTCCCCCTTTCCCCTCTAGGCTCCAGGGTTTATAAGTGTATGGTCTGTAGTTACTTAGTCACATGACTCTTATGCCCCTGTCCCACTTAGGAAACCTGAACGGAAACCTCTGGAGACTTTGCGCCCCACCCAAGGTTTCCGTCAGGTTCCCGGAGGTTTTTTCAATTTTTTGAAATAATCGCCGGAACATAGAAGAAGCGGAAACCACTTTCGACCATTAGGGAGACTGACAAAAACCTCCGGGAACCTCTGGGAACCAGCACGGAAACCTTGGGTGGGGCGCAAAGTCTCCAGAGGTTTCCGTTCAGGTTTCCTAAGTGGGACAGGGGCATAAATTGGACTTGGCTGTGGCTCCTTTGCCCGTGGCCGGGAGAGGAGCGGACCCGAAAGGGGATGCGTCTTCATAGGTGCTGTAGAAATGCGGTCTGACGTTCTGTGACGGTGACACAGTGCCGCGCAGTGAGGCTGCATGCAGAGCCTGTCAGCGCATGCTTCTCCGCAGAGCCCCGCACCAAACGCTGATGGCAGGCATGTTGAAATTGTTGTGACACTAACTTTCCCCGTGTGAAGCCCCAGACAGCTGCTGCCAAATTGCAGGAAGTGAGGCAGGCTGCTAATTAGTCCCACGGCCATGGAGTGGTGACTCCACCTTCTCCCCCAAGGAGACGCAGGGCCCTGGTGGCATGTGCAAACTGACCACAGCTGCTGGAGTGGGAAACAGCTGGGCAGGACATGGTCACACTGCGGCAAGCCTAGCTCCTGGTGCATTGGCCTTCATCAGTCATGAGATTCATGCAACTGCAGCCCTTTGTTATAGCAAACTGCTCAATCTTTAAAATTGTGCACCGATATACACCCCAGGACTTTGTGAATTGACAGGTTCGAGGACGAATCTCCACGGAGGCTGCCACTATTTATTGTCTGAAGTTCCAGACCACACATATCCTTCCTAGATATATATACCGGGTATTTTTCTTTTAAGGGCTAAGAATTCCTGTCTCTGGGGTGGTTTCAGAAATGTTTGCTTTCTGATTGAATGATTGATTGAAAGATACAGCATGGCTGAAAAAATCATCGGGACTTCTCTCCCCTCAGTCGGGGACATTGCGAGCAAACGTTGCTTGTCTAAGGCCAGCAGTATTATAAAGGACCCCACACATCTCCATCATGGACTGTTCACTCTGCTGCCCTCGGGCAAAAGACATCATAGAATAAGGAGCAGAACGTCAAGGTTCTGCAACAGCTTCTTCCCACGTGCCGTCAGACTCTTGAATGCCATGTAATGGGCTGCCACCATTATCTATTTTATCTTTTTATCCATTTTATCTTTTTATCCATTTTATCCTTCTGTTTATTATTGTGTTGCACGGGGAGCCAAATGCAACGGAATTTTGTTTAGAATTGCATATATCGATGTATTCCTAAATGACAATAAAGTTTGATTGAAATTGAAAAGTGAAAAAAAAAAAGGAAACAGGCCCTTAGGCCCACCGAGCCCACACCGACAATTCATCACCCATTCACACCAGTTCAGCTTGATCATCGATGGCATGCAAGCCATGATACTTCAAACTTTAGAGGTACAGCGTAGAAACAGGCCCCTCAGCCCACTGCGTCCGCACCGATCTGTGATCCCCATACACGAGCACTATCCCGAGGGACAATTTTACCAAAGCCAATTAACCTACAAACCTGCACGTCTTTGGTGTGTGGGAGGAAACCGGAGCACCCGGAGAAAACCCACGCAGTCACAGGGAGAACGTACAACCACACTGACCCACAACACCAAGGGTTCATGGCAGCAACCTAGAAAACATGGAGGATGTCTTGGGCGCCACTTGTGGAAGGAGGCCGACCTCAGCAATGAAATTCACCGACGTGCCAACACAGTCTTTGGTCAGAAGTTGTGGGGATGGTTGTAGACCCTTTTGTTTGTCTATGGAAATAAAGGCCATCAGTCTTTGGTCAATTGAGTAAAAGGGTTTGAGAAGATCAGGCTGTAACGTTGACTGGTCTACTGGCCGGCTGCGATCAGTGAGCTCTTCTGTAAGCTCAGAGGTCAGCACTACTTACAGCAGGCACGCGAGGCATTGGAAGGATGCCACCAGCGCTGTCTGCAATGTTGGCGATTCACTGGGAGGGCAAGTGAACCAATGTCTCCCACATCTCAAGCATTGAGGCCCTCTTTACACTCAGCTGGCTGTGTAGGGCAGGCTAATTTGTTTGGACAGCCAACGCCAGGCTCCTGAAACAGACACTCTCTCCTGAGATAGATACAAAAAGCAGGAGTAACTCACTGGGTCAGGCAGCAACTCTGGAGAAAAGGAATATGTGCGGTCATTTTGGGTCAAGAATGTCCCCGATTCCTTTTCTGCAGTGATGCTGCCTGACACCAGATTTTGTGTCTATCTTCAGTTTTTTAATCAGTATCTGCAGTTCCTTCCAATGCTCTTTCCTGAGCTCTGGAGAGATCACCAGGTTGGCAGGAGAGCAAGATTCAAGAATGTGTTCAAAGTTTCCTTTAATACGTGTGAAATCCCCAAGCATCTGGACCTCCCCCTCTCCGACACCGAACGGTCGGTCCCTCAGCAGAGGTCTTACCTTTGTCCCCCTCCGTCCCCACCTCAATGAGTCCGCGCCCCACCACGACTTGGAACTCTATTCTACCGTCGCCTCTGCCTCACAGCATTCTTCCACGGGAAGAAGTCCTCGCCCCCCCACTGATGACACCCTTTTTCCGTCTCCAACAAACCCCCTCCTCATGGACCCCCCCCCCTCGTGCCCTCCGGCCTTAGAACTCTTAATCCAAAACTGCCGGCGGGACATCAACCGCCTCGACTTCTCCACTCCCCTGTCTCACTCCAATCTCTCCCCCCCCCGAACGTACTGCCATCAACGTACTGCTCACTCCGCAACAACCCAGACTGGGTTATCAAACACGCCGACAAGGGAGGTGCCGTGTTAGTCTGGCGTGTCGATCTCTACAAAGCTGAGGCCACGCGCCAACTCTCGGACACCTCCTCCTACTTACCCCTGGACCATGACCCCACTGACGAACACCAGGCCACCATCTCGAGCACCATAACCGACTTCATCAACTCCGGCTCCCTGCACCCCCGAGCCTCCAACCTCATCGTTCTCCAACCCCACACGGCCCGATTTTACCTTCTCCCCAAAATCCACAAACCTGACTGCCACGGCAGACCCATTGTCTCTGCCTGTTCGTGCCCCACCAAACACATTTCCACATACCTTGACTCCATCCTATCCCCCTTGGTTAAATCCCTCCCCACCTATGTTCAAGACACCTCAGACACTCTCCGTCATCTCCGCGCATTCCATTCTCCAGGCCCCCATCCTCTCATCTTCACCATGGACGTCCAATCATTCTACACCTCCATCCCCCACCAGGACGGTCTCAAAGCCCTCCGGTTCTTCCTCGACCAGCGGAGCAACCCATACCCGTCCACTGACACCCTCCTCCGCCTAGCGGAGTTGATCCTTACCCTCAATAACTTCTCTTTTGACTCCTCCCATTTCCTCCAAATACAAGACATAGCTATGGGCATGCGCACGGGGCCCCAGCTACGCTTGCCTCTTTGTCGGGTACATCGAACAATCCTTGTTCTCGGCGTACCAGGGCCCCATCCCCGACTCTTACCTCCGTTACATTGACGACTGCTTTGGTGTCACCTCCTGCACCCACACACAACTGACTGACTTTCATCGTTTCACCACCAACTTCAATCCGGCACTCAAATACACTTGGACCATTTCCGACACTTCCCTACCATTCCTTGACCTCACCATCTCCATCGCAGGGGATACACTCATGACCGACATCCATTATAAACCCACTGACTCCCACAGCTATCTGGACTACTCTTCCTCCCACCCTGCTTCCTGTAAGGACTCCATCCCCTATTCCCAATTCCTCCGTCTATGCCGCATCTGCTCCCAGGATGAGATGTTCCACTCCAGGGCATCACAAATGTCCTAATTCTTCAGAGAACAGGGATTCCCCTCCTCCACTATAATTGAGGCTCGCACCAGGGTCTTCTCCGTACCCCGCAACACTGCCCTCTCTCCCCATTTCCCCCACTCGCAACAAGGGCAGAGTCCCTTGGGTCCTCACAAACACATAGTCCTCCGCCAGTTTTGCCACCTCCAACATGACCCCACCACTCGCCACATCTTCCCATCTCCCGCCTTGTCCTGCCTTCCACAAAGACCGCTCCCCCCGCAACTCCCTTGTCAATTCTTCCCTTCCCTCCTGCTCCACCCCTTCCCCGGGCACTTTCCCATGCAACCGCAAGAGATGCTACACTTGTCCCTTTACCTCCCCCCTCCACTCCTTTCAAGGACCCAAGCAGTCCTTCCAGGTCCGACAGAGGTTCACCTGCACCTCCTCCAACCTCATCTATTGCATCCGCTGCTCTAGATGCCAGCTGATCTATATCGGCGAGATCAAGCGGAGGCTTGGCGATCGTTTCACACCGAACACTTCCGCTCGGTCCGCAATAACCAACCCGACCTCCCGGTGGCTCAGCACTTCAACTCCCCCTCCCATTCCGTATCCGACCTCTCTGTCCTGGGACTCCTCCATGGCCAGAGTGAGCAACACCGCAAAATGGAGGAACAGCACCTCATATTCCGCTTGGGGAGTCTGCATCCTCTTGGCATGAACATTTGAATTCTCTCAATTCTGTTAAACCCTTGCTGTCTCCTTCCCTTCCCACCTCTCCCTCAGCCCAGGGGCTCCTCCTCCTCCCTTTTCCTTTCTTCCCTCCCCCCCCCCCCCCCCCCCCCCCCCCCCCCCCCCCCCCCCCCCCCCCCCCCCCCCCCCCCACCTCCCCCACCCCCTATCAGTCTGAAGAAGGGTTTTGGCCCGAAACGTTACCTATCTCCTTCACTGCATAGATGCTGCTGCACCCGCTGAGGTTCTCCAGCATTTTGTGTTACCCCCAGCATCTGTACTTCTTTGTTTCTACACTGTGGAATTAAGACAACTTTAATCTCAAAGCTATGCCTGAGAAGAAACGAGACACATTAGTGTTTATTGAACATTGTAGTCCACATTGAGTGTTGGACTCAGTTGCCACTGCCTGTTCATCTGCTCCATTATTCTCATCTCCCTCTAACGGTGCGGAATTGTGTCTTTGGTTAGCTTTAGGGACATTGTGACCTCACTTTCATTGCACTGAGAGCTGTGGATGCTGAGTCATTAAGTACATTCAGGCCCCAAGGCAAATAGATTTTGGACTGCAGAAGAAATAAAGGTCATAGGGATACAAAGAACTGCAGAGTGCTGGAGTAACTCAGCAGGTCAGGCAGCATCCCTGGAGAATATGGAGAGGTGATGTCTCTTTTTGAAACCGGAAACGTCATCTATCACTGTTCTCCAGGGATGCTGCCTGACCTGCTGAGTTACTCCAGCACTTTGTTGTTCTTTTGTGCATTAACCCATCTGCAGTTCTTTGTTTCCATGCTGTTTTACAAATAAAGGACATAAGTGCTGGAGTAACTCAGCGGGTCAGGCAGCAACTCTGGAGAATATGGATGTGATGTTGCACGCAGGACCCTTCTGCAGAGGATTCGGCAGTCGTGCATTGAGGCTAAGGATCAGGTTAATTATGATCTTGTTGTCTGGCGGAGCAGGCTTTGATAAGCTGCATATTTCTTGTGTTTACGTTCTGGGAACTCGGAAATCCAAAAATCGGGCAGAACCTTTATCTCAGTTGCTTTTGCCTGTTCTTGCTGGAAAGCTTGTTCTGTATAAAAGTAAGAATGAACAGAACACTGTTTCTGAAGAAGGGTCCCCATCATTTATCTGCAGAGATGCTGCCTGACACACTGTATTACTCCAGCACTTTGTGTCCATCCCTGCTTCTCACAGTCAGATAAGTGAAACTCTGGTTCAGTTAACATGTGAAGAAAGACATCTTGGGCAGGACAAGGAGTGGAAAGGAAAAAGTATTGTCTTATACATGTTTTAAAATCTCATTGCCATTTTCAACTTACCATGCTTGGTGCTTTCAGAAGTATCAATTATTCAAGGATGGAAATGAGTCTCAAGGCCCTTTGCATCTTAGTCCCAAGGCACGGCGATTCAGCTATAAGAGTTGCTGCTTCACATTTCCAGCACCCTGGGTTCAATCCTGGTCTCTGGTGCTGTCTGCGTGGAGTTTGCACGTCCAGTCTGTGAACACATAGGTTTCTCCCAGGTTGCTCTAGTTCACACCCACATCTCCAAGACGTATTAATTGACAAGTTAATTGGCAACAGCACAACCACGTGTAAGTGAGTGGAGGGATTTAGGCACGGTTAAACGGAGATAGGGAGAATGAATTAGGATTAGTGTAAATGGCTGGTGGATGATCAGTGGGGAACTCTATGCTGTATGACACAATACTCAATGCAAGAGGCAGGGGAGAGAAGGGGAGACCTGACCTGAGTCCTTTAACTGGGACTAGATACTCACATGACACTGAGCTGAACTTCTGAAACCACAATTCTCCACGCTCCTACTTGCTTCTACCCCTCATGCTTTACCCCTTTTACTGAAAGCATTATCTATTACACACATTTACCTTTGGACTTGACCATATATTATTACCTTGAGTAAAACACAAAGTGCTGGAGTAACTCAGCAGGTCAGGTGGCATCTGTTGGGAGACAGTACCATCTACTTCATCGATGACCCTCAGATTGTCTTTAATCAGAATTTACTGGACAGTATCTTGCACTAAATGTTATTCCCTTTATCAAGTATCTGTACGCTGTGGGCGGCTCGATTGTAATCATGTATAGTCTTTCCGCTGACTGGTCAACTGGCAACAAAAAGCTTTTGACTGTATCTCGGTAGACAATAAACTGAACTAATCTAACTGTGGAGAGAATGAATAGCCAATGTTTTGCTTCGGAGTCACGTGAGTGACTACGTGAAGACCCCGTCCAGCACGCATGCGCGACATTAGCGTTCATGCAGTGCACCGCGACGAACGGGAGTTCAAGGCGCTCCCGCTACAAATAGAAAGTCGGGCCGACAGTAATTTACCGTGGCCGTGTGTCTTTCTCTCTGTGGTCTTGTGTTCCAGGAGAATGAGCAAGGCCCGAGGAAAGAAGTCTGCAGCTCGCCCCCGTTCGTCCTCCGTTGAGGAATGCTCTTTGGAGGGGGGGCAAGAGGCGGCAGTTATAACTACCGAGCCGAGCCCAGCACCGCTAGTGCTGCCTGAGCAGCGGGCTGGAGGTACCTGCAGGCCGGAACCGGCGGTAGTGTCCGACGTTTCGGATGAAGATGCCTTACCGCTCGAGAGCACAGGCAGCCGCCTAAGCCGCATGGAACAGCTTTATGGAGCAATTGCTCCAGCGAGATCTGCTGAGAGAGCAGCAGCAGCCTCCCCCCCCGCCCCAAGGGAGTTCAGCACTCCCGCAGTGCCTTTTTACGGCACTGGCCATTGCTTCACCTTCTTTTGAAGGCAGCATTGGCGACCAGGTCCTGGGCTGGTCAAGAAGAGGGGTCACTGGCTGAAGATTTCGGGAGTACGCAGGGTGTACAGGAACAGGAAGAGCTGCTGGGTGTGGTCAAACCGCTACGTGGCCATTCCACAAGCGGGTCGGCCATTAGAGCCGAAACTTGCAGCCAGCATTAACCACCTGTCCTCTAAACCCCTACAAGAACAAGTGGTCAATGAGGCTCTTCAACTATATACAGCCCCAGGAAATTGTACATCTTTGAATGTACCTGCTGTCAATAGCCAAATTTGGGGACATTTGGGGCAGAACATCAGAAACCTGGAGTTGAAGCTCCAGAAGATCCTTAAATTCCTGACTGCAGGAATAACATCTTATGCTCGGTCCATTGATGGTGCGGACATCTCCACAAATCAGCAAGACACATTAGCTCTGCTGTGCACCACTCAATATGAGATAAATAATTTACGAAAGGAGATTATCAAGCCTGCCCTCAACCCTAAATTTGCGGGACTCTGCAAAACACCGGGGTCAGAACCTCCTATTCTGCTCTTTGGGAAAGACCTTCCAAAAAAGGTGAAAGACCTGGAAGAAGAATCCAAGACCTTTGGTCTCGTGAGGGCAAGGTTTGGGACCGAGCAGACCCAACAAACCCAGGCGGCAGTACCCCATGGCGTCCCACCAGTCGTCGACCACACTATGGGACTGTGTGAAAGCTCGGGGTCCGCAACCATTCCCCGTAAGCCTTTTTTAGGCCAGGGCCCAGAGCGGACCCCATGGAAAATGCGCCACCCCCAACAACATCGAGATCAACATCAACCCTCTACAGCCCAGCAGATGCCTCATCACCCAGCGAAGAGGCAGAAGAAGCACCAATAACCATGGAGGTAGGTGGGTCTGGTTCCTCTCAGCATATGTGCAGTAGGGGCTCTGTGCTAACAGGGGGGAGATTGCACTTGTTTTTGGATGCATGGGAATCCATCACTAATGACAAGTATATACTCAGCAGCGTTCATGGCTACAAAATTGACTTTGTCCATAAAGATTTTCCACCAGTTCAGCATATACCCAAAAGGGTATTCACCCTCTCAGTCAAGGAAAAACAAGAGGGTCAAGCTGAACTGATGAGATTACAAGCTAAAGGTGTCATTGAAAGAACAAAACATGAACCTTTGGAATTTGTGTCTAATATTTTCACTAAAATCAAAAAGATGGTGGACGACGCATCATCATTGACTTAACTACTTTGAACAAGTCTGTCAGGTATATACATTTCAAGATGGATACTTTTGAAACAGCCAGACTATTGGTTTCTAGGGGGTACTTTCTAGCAAGCATTGATTTAAAAGATGCCTACTACTCAGTACCCATACACAAGGACCATCGAAAAATATTTAAAATTTATCTGGATGAAACAGCTATGGCAATATAAAGCCTTACCAAATGGGCTAAACCTCTGCTCCAAGGTTGTTCACTAAAATCTTAAAAACCTGCCTTGGCATTATTGAGGAAACAAAAGCATATAGTCATGGCGTATTTAGACGACATTTTAATAGTAGGGAAAACCTTGGAGACAGCTATTTTGGCAGTCGCAGCCACCAAACGTTTGTTTGAAACTTTGGGGTTTGTCATACATCCAGAAAAATCCAATCTTACACCGTCCACTGCCATGGACTATCTTGGATTTACGATAGATACTGTTCGCATGATTGTAACTCTGCCGAAGGGGAAAGCATCAGAATTGGCGCTATCATGCAACAAACTCATGAATAAACATCAGCCAACCATACGGGAAGTAGCTAGAGTTATTGGCAAAATGGTAGCAGCTTTCCCAGCTGTACAATTTGGGCCTTTGCACTATCAAAATTTGCAAAGAGCTAAAGTGCATGCACTAAAGCAAAACTCAGGTCACTTTGACCGAGCTATGAGTTTAACTGCTGAATCCATTCCAGAGTTACAATGGTGGGCGAGGAATGTAAGACTCAGCTCCAGTCCCATTATGATCACCAACCCAGTATTAACCATTCAAACGGATGCCAGTGCTTTGGGCTGGGGAGCAACTAACATGCAATCCAGCACAGGGGGCAGATGGAGTAAATTTGAATCATCTTGCCTACAGACACGGGGTATCAACTATTTAGAATGTTGGGTGCGTTTTATGGGTTAAAAGCATATTCATGTAATACGCATCATGCACATGTCCGGTTGCAACTAGATAATACCACGGTGGTGGCTTTATATCAATCACATGGGTGGTGTAAAGTCGATATCGTGTGACAATTTGGCCAACCTAATCTGGCAATGGTGTGTTGAAAGGCATATTTGGTTATCAGCAACTTACCTTCCAGGTAAGCAAAATACAGTGGCAGACACCAGGTCACGTAGATTTAATGATAACATCGAATGGATGTTAAATCCCAAAGTGTTTGCTGAAATTACAAAGCAATATGGCACACCAGATATCGATCTATTTGCATCCAGGCTGAATCACCAGGTACCAACGTATGTCGCTTGGGAACCAGACCCTGAGGCAGCAGCAGTTGATGCATTCTCGCTGCATTGGGGGAAAATGTTCTTTTATGCATTTCCTCCCTTCTGCCTCATCAGTCGGGTATTACGCAAGATTCAATTGGATTCCGCTTCAGGAATCTTGATAATACCTGACTGGCCTACACAGCCATGGTTCCCAGTGGCTTTCGACATGGCTGTTGAAACACCGTTGGAATTCCCCAGCAGTCGACAGTTATTAATCCACCCAGTGTCAGGCATTAGTCACCCTGCCATGACAGAGTCAATCTCCTGGCTTGCAGATTCTAAAAAGACCTCTACTGGGCCTGGGACTGTCTGAGGACGCCATCAACATGATGACCGCATCTCACCGGGAGTCCACCAGGAGACAATACCTGACCAATATAAGAAAATGGGAACGGTATTGCTCCAAAACAGGAACTACCTACACCACAGCTACAGCCCACCAGTGTTGTGGAGTTTCTGCTTGGATTACATCGGGAAGGACTCAGCTACAGCGCCATTAATACAGCCAGGAGTGCGTTGTCAGCTTATTTGGTTCCAGCAGCAGGACAACTGACTTTGGGGTCCCATCCACTAGTGGTCAAAATCATGAGGGGCATTTTTAACACCAATCCCCCTAGGCCTAGGTACACTCAGATCTGGATGTCAGCATAGTACTGACGTACCTTAGGGGATGGCCACCACCCAGGTCACTTACTCTGGAACAACTTACACTGAAATCATCATGCTCATGGCTCTAGTGTCAGCTCAAAGGGTACAGTCCCTCCACCTTCTGAGGCTGGACAGCATGACAGAGTCATTGGACTGTATCACATTTCACATTCAGGGGCTGGTCAAACAATCTAGACCAGGTACCACGCCTCCAGTTATGGAGTTCCGGGCATATTCACCTGACCCACGGTTGTGTGCCAAGACCCATCTCGCCAACTACATAGACACAACATATAACTTAAGAGGGAGAGAAAAAGCCTTATGGATAAGCCACAAGAAGCCTCATGGTCAGGTGACGAGCCAAACCATTTCAAGGTGGCTCAAGCAGGTGCTTAAGTCCGCGGGAATCGATACTAATGTGTACAAATCTCATTCCACCAGGGCTGCATCTACGTCGGCGGCTAGGCAAATGGATGTGCCTATGGACCATATTCTGGCCAGAGCAGGATGGTCCTCGGAAAGAACTTTCCAAAGGTTTTATAATAAGCCGCTGGCGGAGCCTGCTACATTTGCAGACAGAATTTTAGAGTCTGCAGATAATATTTAATTTAAGCCCGGGGGAGCTCTATGTTTTTTGTTGTTATTAATAAACCTTTTTTTGTTCACAAACAGGTTATTGTTGATTGTATAACATGCTTCCTCCCTCTAAGGTCTTCAGGCAGTGAGTGAAGCATGAGCTGGTACACGGTTCGGATTCACAGAGCTTTGAAGTCTTCACGTAGTCACTCACGTGACTCCGAAGTAAAATAGTAAGATTAAATGAGAACTTACCAGTTCGAAGTTTGATCTGTATTTTATGAGGAGTTACGATGAGGGATTACGTGCCCTCCGCTCCCACCCTCTATTATACAGATCAACTGGTAATTAAGTTCTTATTTTTTCTTTACTATATTTATTTCAATTGTTGTGTTTTTCTGTGAATCCACACCGCTGCTTTGAAGAAATGTCGCGCATGCATGCTGGACGGGGTCTTCACGTAATCCCTCATCGTAACACCTCATAAAAATACAGATCAAACTTCGAACTGGTAAGTTCTCATTTAATCTTACTATTTTGGGTTGGGATCCTTCTTCAGAGTTAAAATTCCAGCATTTGCAGTTGCTTGCAGTCTCTATATATTAGTGCCTCCTGCCTACTAACCTCTACAAACCAGAGCTCGTCCAGAATTCTGCTTCACACAAGCTGAACCACATCACGCCCCAGACCCCCACCATCCCTGTGCTTGCTGACCAATGCTGGTTAATGATCTAGCAGCTTGACTTTAAGAAAATGGACACAAAGTGCTGGAGTAACTCAGGGGGACACACAGCATCTCTGGATTGGTGCATCATGGATTGGTGACGTTTTGGGTCGAGAACCTTCTTGAGACTGAAGAAGGGCCTTCACCCAAAATGTTACCTATCCATGTTCTCCAGGGATACTGTCTGACCCGCTGAGTTACTCCAAAACTTTATGTCCTTTTTTTTGTACATTTTTATCTGCAGTTCCTTGTTTCTCCACCTTGATTTTAAACTTCTATCCTTTGTTTGCATTTCCCTTCATGACCTGGCCTCTCCCAAATCTGTAGCCCTCTCCAAATTCTATAAACTACAAAAACTCTGTAAGTTCTCTATGCTCTCCTAAAACAGTGTCACTCATCCACTGGCACCTGTGTTTCAGCTGTCGACATCTTAAGGGCCTGTCTCACTTCTGCGTCCTTGGCTCGCAAATTACGTGACCTCATGGTCGCTTGAGGCGTACAGGCACCGTATGGCCGCGCGGGCAGGTCCCACTTAGAAGCGCGGAAGGGTATGGAGTTGTGCGGGGACAGTCCCGACATCGCGCGGGGCTCCGAAATTCTTGCAGTGAACTAAATCTTCGCGCGCCAACGGCCTGTCGCGGAACTGACAGCCAAGGTGGGACAGGCCCAAGACCCTGGCGCGACGCAACGTCTCACCTTCAACAGCAGCAGAAGCCGGCAAACGATCGCCGAACTCAGCCTGGGGCTCACGGCCGTTGGGGTCCGGATCCGCCCCCATTTCTTCTCCCAGAGTGGGGCCACGTAAATTGAAGATAGACACAAAATGCAGGAATAACTCAGCGGGACCGGCAACATCTCTAGAGAGAAGCAATAGGTGACATTTCGGGTCAAGACCCTTCTTTTCAGACTGAAGAAGAGTCTCGACACAAAGCGTCACCCATTCCTTCTCTCCAGAGATGCTGCCGGTCCCGCTGAGTTACCCCAGCTTTGTGTCCATCTTCAAATGACGTCACGCGCTCCAGACGGATGTGCGTGCGCATGTGATCGTGCCTGACCTTCGCTCGACCGTCTCGGCTCAATGCTTTGTTCACCTTGTCTAACGTCTTCAGTGTGAACCTTTGTGTGACTGTGAGGCGACTTGGGACATTTCACTCTGTCAACATTGAGATATAAATGCTTGTTGTTGTCATGAGACAGTTGGAATGAAATAACTGCAAATTGATCAGAAATGAGACTGCGTGGGGAATGTTTGTATGTGATGTAAAACCTCCTGAGTCAAGAAGAAACACAAAATGGGAAATGAGGACCACAGGACTTTAACCAGTGTCTCAATTGTGGTCCCATGAGAACCCGTATAAAGTTGTCTGTTAATACTTTTTTCATATGAGACATTGGTTTCACAAGTATCAGTCAGCCAGTTCTGTAAGCCAAGAGGAACTGGGTCTTCCATCCACACCTAGTATTTTGATGTTCGCACATTCTGTCCATTATGCACCCCACCTCCCCCCTAACCCCTACTCACTCCCCCAATCTCCAGCATGCTTCCCCTATATAGTCTCTCTAAAGGACATCTCCCACTTTACTAAATATAAAGGGCCTGTCCCACTTTCACAATCTAATTCACCACCAGGCTAGAAAAACGCCCTGACCTACTTGATGCCACGAGTACCTACGACTAGCATCACGACCTACCTACGACCTCCTACGACCTCGTGACGACCATGCTGCGAGTATGAGTCAAGGGCAAACTCGGCAGAGGTCGTGAATTAGGTCGTGAAAGCCAGCATCTTGTGGGAAAGGGCATCCTGTTGAAGGTTCAAAATAGGCAGATGCACTCAGTCAGGTTGCAATTAATCTCTGCTTAGGTCACCAATAACATCCAGTGATAAGTGATAAACTGCCAAGTGATACAGGTCCTGCCCAGGTTATGAACCGTCGACCTACATACGGCCCCTACATACGAACAAAGTTGTTTGCATGAAACATAGTGGACATCTTCATCGAGACAACTTCAAACAAAAAAACTGCAGTAATTCAGCGGGTCAGACAGCATCTCTGGAGAAAAGGAATTGGTGACGTTTCGGGTCGAGACCCATCATCAAACCCGAAACGTCGCCTAGCCCTTTTCTCCAGAGATGCTGCCGGACCCACTGAGTTACACCAGCATGTTGTGTCTGTCTGACTAGCATCTGCAGCTCTTCCCTACACAAAAATACTGTGGAGTTGAAAATGAGCCTTGGCTGCAGCAGAGCTAAATAAAAGTAACTCTCTATCCCACTTCTGATGTCAGCTTTTCTAACTTTGTCTGCACCAGATATTTGTACACAGCCTAGGTGAGGGCTGCTGTATGATTTAACCGGGTTGCGAGCAAAACAAAGTATTTCACACTACCCAGATGCCAGTGACCATAGAGCATCAATTAATTAATTGAATTGATTTCATTGCTTTTATTTCTGGTTCCATTGTTTGCCTGTCGAAAGCACACCACAGTTCCTGCTTGAACGCTATGATCTCCCACATTCGGTCCGGACTGAAAGATCGCTTCTCTCTGCTGCCCACAGAATTTTACGCAATCTCCTTCAAATGAGTCACCCCTCAGTCTTTTGCAAAGTGCCGCTTTCACATCTGTATTGCGCAGCTAGAAGAGGCAACGTTGTTACTGTTCTTATTTTAGTTCCCACAACTTGCCTTTCATTTTCTTTATCTAGCCTGAATTTGGTGTCCTTCATAAAATTAGCCTTCTTTAGTTTAGGTTAGTTGAGAGATACAGCGCGGAAACAGGCTCTCCGGCCCACCGACCAACGATCCCCGCACACTAACACTATCCTGCCCGCTAAGGACAATTTACAATTTTACCAAAGCCAATTAGCCTGCAAACCTGTATGTCTTTGGAGTGTGGGAGGAAATCGCAGGACCCGGAGAAAACCCACTTGGTCACGGGGAGAATGTACAAACTCCATACAGTCAGCACCCATAGTCAGAATCGAACCCGGGTCTCTGGCGCTGTAAGGCAGCAACTCTACCGCTGCGCCACCGTGCCACACAACCGTAGACAGTATGGTTCATAATAGCGAGACCAAACGCAGCCCGCCTGAACCAACCAGATCTCCCGGTTGCTGGACACTTTAATTCTCCTTCCCATTCCCACACTGACCTTTCTGTCCTTGGTCTCCTCCGTTGTCAGAGTGAGGCTAAACGCAAATTGGAGGAACAGCATCTCATATTTCCCTTGGGCAGCTTACAGCCCAGTGGTCTGAATATTGATTTCTCTTACCAGATACCTTAGCATTCCCTCACTCTCTATCCCTCCCCCACCCAAGTCGCACTAGCTTCTCATTTTCACACTACAAACAGCTTACAATGACCTGTTTCCTTTATCATTGTTACTTTTTTGCATATCTTTCATTCATTGTTCTTTATCTCTCCACATCACCGTCTATATCAAAGATAGTATAGCGAGCTAGATAGTCCACTCGACGAAAAAGACGTAGTACGGTCATGGGCAGATTCATGGGTAATTTAAGGCCCCATTTCCGTAACCGGCTTCCGTCTCCGCACCAAAGATCCCATAGGATAATAGTGCGGAGACGGAAGCCGGTTACAGTAAACATCCTCGTAAAATTAAAAGTTATTTGGTAAAAATCCTCTCCTCATTTTCAGAATTTTAATTTATTAACACAAACTGTTCCCCCGCAACGTTGATTACACTGCCAGTCAGGTGGGGCCCGGTTACTGAAATGGATGAAAAAAAGGCCCACGTTCCGCTCCGTTGCGTACTACACGTCAGCCCATTGCATTTAGCAGGAGTGGTCTATCTTGCTCCGCTATAGGATCTTTGGTCTATATCTCGCGTTTCCCTTATCCCTAACCAGTCCAAAGAAGGGTCTCGACACGAAACGTCACCCATTTCTTCTCTCCAGAGATGCTGCCTGTCCCGCTGAGTTACTCCAGCTTTTTATGTCCACTGTATCTTTGGTTTATAATGGAGACTGCTTGCCTTTGCCATTTCTCCTTGCTAACCTGCTGCAGCTGCTTCTCTAAAACACATTGGCCCAGAAATTCATCTGGACGACTCAAATAAAAAGCAGTGTTACGCTGTAGAAAATTAGTTTCACCTGGAGCAGACCAATTTTGTTCACTTTGAATCTGGTCATTGTTACGTTTGACCCGGGGAACTCTGCTGCTCTGCATATTTCAGGAATAATATTTCATTTTCCAGCAGCCCTCACGTTACTCTTCGTAAATTCCCCCCAATTGCTTTTGCATTCCCTCAACTGCCAAGTATGGACTTGGGTCTGCTACTTGCTAATCAGACAGAAGCAGTATTCTTCACTTTGCTTCTGCAAAGTGGCCTTTGACACTGAGGCAAACTTGTGCCAGTTGACCGTGACCAGTGGGGAAGAGGTATTGTGGAGTTTGGTTAGGCTGAAGCCAATCTGATCGAGAAATTATAAAAATGATTTTTAAAAACAGGTTCAGTCGAGAGTCAAGTGTGTTTTATTGTCATACAGTACGCACCAAATCGGAACAACAAAATGGAGAGAGAGAGAAATTGTTACCTCAGACAATAGACAATAGGTGCAGGAGTAGGCCATTCGGCCCTTCAAGCCAGCACCGCCATTCAATGTGATCATGGCTGATCATCCCCAATCAGCACCCCGTTCCTGCCTTCTCCCCATAACCCCTGACTCCGCTATCTTCAAGAGCCCTATCCAGCTCTCTCTTGAAAGTAACCAGAGAACCGGAGGCAGAGAATTCCACAGACTCACAACTTTCTGTGATAAAAAGTGTTTCCTCATCTCCTTTCTAAATGGCTTATCCCTTATTCTTCAAATCTGTCAGGTTTGAAGAATCTATATCAAGGGGGCTTAACTTTAATATTATTCAGTCAAACCACATATCACTTCCACACAAATAGCAGTAGAAAGCTGAGATGCTCTCACCTCGCTACTATGCCAATGCCAAAAGCTATCAATTCCGTGGCTCGATCAAAGGTTATAGACTGGATTTTTGTTTGGAAAACTGTGTATGGCTAAAGATTGAAATGGCAGATTGTCCATGATGTCCCTAGTGTGTTGGATAGAACTAGTGTACAGGCGATCGTTGATCGGTGCAGACTCGGTCTATCGAACGACCTGTTTCCACACTAGGTCTCCAAACTAAAACTAAGCTAAACGAAACATCTGCCTATCAACCCCCACCTCCCCCTTGCCTATGATCTGCCTAGCTTTGTCCTGCCCCTCCACTCTTCCAGCTTTCTTTCCTCCCCCCCCCCCCCCCCCCCCCCCCCCCCCCCCACCCCCCACCCGTGCAATCAGTCCAAAGAAGGATCCACCACCCTATCAGGGATGCTGCCTGATCCGCTGAGTTGCTCCAACTTTTTATGTGTTTCACCTTGATAAATATCAGAAGGCATCTCACTGTTACCAAGTAAAATTGGACACTGAGACACATGCAGGTGTCCAAAGGATTGCTCAATTCGTCAACCACACCTTGAAGACTCACTCTTTATCCAGGTGAAGTTGCTGAGTGGGCGTCAGCATGTCATCATGACACCAAACATGAAACCAATGCTGGAGAAACAAGCAACAAGTCCAGACACCATTCCCATCCCTGCCTTGATGAGTATCACACTCTACTGTTGATATAAAAGTTAAATATACATTATGTTGATGCAACTTATAGATTCACCTTCCCACCCAACTTCCTTGTCAACGCCTAGGGCGAGGCCAAATAACACACGGGCGGCACAGTGGCGGAGCGGCAGACGGATTTCCAATGCTTCTTCTTCTTCTTGCGTATGGCGTGCACATCCTAAAGCTGTAGGCCAACTTGTTCTATTTGATCTTATTTGATTGTGCACGCCAGGTTGATTGCACTCGTCGAAACAGGGTGGACCACGTGAAGGTTGCAATCGCCCACCCCACTTTAAATGCTAGAGACGCGGGTTTGATACAGACTACAGGTGCTGTCTGTACGAAGTTTGTTCTTTTGCCCTGAGGCCACATGGGATTTCGCCGGGTGCTCCGGTTTTCCTCCCACACTCCAAAGACGCACAGGTTTGTGGGTGAATTTGGCTTTGTTAAAATTGTAAATTGTCCCTGGTGTGTAGGATAGTGCTTGTGTACGGAGATCGCTGGATAGCATGGGACCTCTGGGCTGAAGGGCCTGTATCTCTAAACTAAACTAAATTAAGCTAAACTAAACTAAACACAGCAGCTATTTGCTGATGCCAAGTGTCATAGTCACGAGTCAAGAGGTTTTTCTTGTAATTTGTCCTAAAACGGAACAATGAAATTCTTACTCGCACCAACAGCACAGCGGGTTTGTAAACACAATACAATACTCAATAGGTGACCCAACAGGCAAACACAAAAAGGAACTTAAATGAATAAAAAAGCCCAAATAGAGCAAAAACAAACCAAAGGCCAAAGTCCCAATTCTATTTGGTAGCTCAGAGAAAGGGTAGACATTCAGAACCTTTCCCCCAGGGTGGAAATGTCAGAGGCCAGAGGACACAGCTGTAAGGTCAGAGGGGGAAAGCTACAAGGAGATGCTTGAAGCAAATACATTTTATCACAGAAAGTGGTGGATGCCTGGAAATCGCTGCCAGGGGTGGGAGTGGAAGCTGATAGGAATAGGAATACTTTATTGTCACATGTGACTAAGCACAGTGAGATTCTTTATTTGCATCCACAATGTATACAAACAGCAGCCACCTACGGCCCTGACAAAGTTACAAAGCACACCGGCTCCCCCTTTTGTCCCCCCTACCCCCCAACACAGCAGTTCCTCCATGCCGGGTCCCCATTGTCCTTTGTCCCCCCCCCCCATTGTCCATTGTTCTTCCCCTCACAGTGGTTCTTCACGCTATCATAGGATAGGGGCATGTCAGAGGCCTTTAGCCTGGCGCATGAATATACATGGAATGACAGGATATGGACCGGGTCAGGCCGAAGAGACTAAACGTAAATTGGACAGCTGAAGGGAAGGTGGCAATGAGGCATACATTCAGTAAAATTTAATCAGAAGGACAGTGAAACTAGTCGGGGGACTAGGATAGTGGAGGGATGGAGAGTGAGGGAAAGCAAACGTTATTTGATGTTAGAGATGTCAATAGTCATACCGCTGGGTTGTAAGCTGCTCAAGCGAAATAGGAGGTGCTGTTCCTCCAATTTGCGCTGGGCCTCACTCTGACAGTGGAGGAGGCCCAGGACAGAATGGTAAGTGTGGGAATGAGAGGGGGAGTTGAAGTGTTTAGCAACAGAGAGATCATGTAGATTTAAGGGCCTGTCCCACTTGTCGATTTTCCCGGCGACTGCCGACATCATTGACTGGCGTGTCAGGTCACCGAAAAAGTCGCGGAGTGATGTGGCGTGACGCGGCGAGAGAACGTATTGATGCGCGATGTCTCCTCAAATGTCGCAACATTTCTTTTGTCGCCGCACCTGGAGTCCACACCTGGAATATTCACACCGCTGGGTTACACAGTGGTTGAGCAGAGCAGCGGGTTAGTGTTCCCAGGGGATGAGCATGATGTCCATGCAAGCCTCCTTTCCTGTGTGTTAGTTCAGGGCTGCATGACGTGCTGTCATTTGTCTCCCAGCTTCCTGCTGCTGCAGGGAAGATTGTTTCATCCATCAACGTGCTCTGGAATGGGAAAGGATATTCTCCCCCCACCCCCCTCATCCTCCAGGTGCTTGAACAAGAACCAACCCCAGGCTGTATCATTAAATGGATAGGACCGTTTTCTTTATAATGAAAATAATGCCTGTGAATTCCCACTGGTTTAACCCCTCCCTTCCCCGACGCCACATTTCTTCCCTCCCAGCCTTGGGTTAAACTAGTTGATGCATTCGCCCCCCCTAACTCACTCGGTTGTAGCGGACACCCCCCCCCCCCCCCCCTGTCCTGTGGTCTGTCATTGCAGGGTTTACAGTGTTTAAGTCGTTACTGTGTAGGAAGGCAGTAACCCTGGTTTACACCGAAGACAGACACAGAACGCTGGAGAAACTCAGCGGGACAAGCAGCATCTCTGGAGAGAAGGAATAGGTGATGTTTCCGGTCAAGACCATTCTTCAGACTGAGAATCAGGGGAGAGCGAGACTAGATATATGGAAGGGTGAGGTGTGAAAATGACAGATCAAAGCAGACGATGTTCAAGGAAATGTAGAATGGTTCACTGTTGGCTGAAGGGAAGATGACGCAAACAGTATTCTGCATTATTGAACCATTCTACATTTCCTTGATAATCGTCCGCTTTGATCTGTCGTTTTCACACCTTACCCTTCTAGTCACCCTCTTCATTCTCAGTCTGAAGAAGGGTCTCGACCCGTAACGTCACCCATTCCTTCTGTCCAGAGATGCTGCCTGTCCTGCTGAGTCACACTAGCATTTTGTGTCTATTTTCAATATATCACTGTTTTCTTTGTGTTTCAATATTAACTGAGGGAAAATTATCGGCTCCGGAACACTGAGATGGTCTCTCAAGCCTACCTGAGAGAATGGGCAAGGCAATAGACAATAGATGCAGGAGTAGGCCCTACGAGCCAGCACCGCCATTCAATGTGATCATGGCTGATCATCCACATTCAGTACCCCGTTCCTGCCTTCTCCCCATATCCCTTGACTCTGCTATCTTTAAGAGCCCTATCTAACTCTCTCTTGAAAGCATCCAGAGAATTGGCCTCCACTGCATTCTAAGGCAGAGAATTCCACAGATTCACAACTCTCTGGGTGAAAACGTTTTTCCTCATCTCCGTTCTCAATGGTTTACCCCTTATTCTTAAACTGTGGCCCCTGGTTCTGGACCCCAACATCGGGAACATGTTTCCTGCCTCTAGCGTGCCCAATCCCATAATAATCTTATATGTTTCAATAAGATGCCCTCTCATCCTTCTAAATTCCAGTGTATACAAGGCTTTGGATAAGATATCATCTTAGGCTGAAGAAGGGTCTCGACCCGAAACGTCACCCATTCCTTCTCTCCAGAGATGCTGCCAGTCCCGCTGAGTTACTCCAGCATTTTGTGTCTATCATCTGAAGGCTTGTAGCCCGATAGTGCAATGTTCCCTCAGTACGCCACTGGGGAGATCGGACTGGATGTTCAGAGGTGGGCCCACTCACTTGGTCGCACAATGACCCAGGATGGAAGCCTTTCCTACCACAGATACTGACACACGCCACCCTCATGGTTGGGACACAGAGGCATGCGACAAGCACACGTGTGGAGGCTCTGTCCGACATGTTTAAGCCCGACAATTTGCATGCATCTGGGTAATATATTAGGCCATACATCGCTGGAAGAAAACCAACATCTGCAATATATGCAGGCCTATCCACACTGGAATCTGATTCATACCCTGTGAATGTGCCGAGTGAGGGTTGTTTAAGTTCTTTAAGAAAAACTTTCTGCTTTTTAAGACAAGCTGATCACCTTGAAGTGATCTTGGAGTGAGGGTGAAGTCTCAGTTTCAGGACACTGGTGCTGAAGTAACACATTAGCCATGATCTTACTGAATAACAAAGCAGATCGAGGGAAGGGGAAGGGGGGTGGTGGGGAGAGAAAAAGACTGGCGAAATATGCCGAATTATCAGTGCCTCGGTTATAGGCAAATTCCAAGACCTTTCCCACAGGCTGCGCTCAAAAGATCCCCTCGTGACGGGGGTATACGGTTTTTTCTGGGTCTGGGCGCCACTCAGTTCTTCATTGTGCAACTTTCATTTGGCAAGAGAGAAAAGAGATCCTTTGTGCAGCCGGGCATTTGAATGAAGGCGCTGTGGAAAAAAAAAAAGAAGGGGGGAGCTGATTGCAAATTATAAACGGTGTTTGTTGATGGGCGATTGTCTTGTATGCAGCTGCACAAAGCCCGAACAACAGGGCGAAAGAAAAGAGCTGCAGACTGACTGACGCCGGGACTTAAACTCTCCCACCCAGACCACAGCAACTCCAGTATTGTTTCTCTGCCCTTGTCCCCACCACCTGATCTGCAACTGTGTGGGAAGTAATGGAATCTGAAAGCTATTGAAATTTATAGGAACTGCACTGTCTACAGATTAAAATCACAGCAAGAGCAAGTTGAAAGAGTTCATTTTTGTTACAACACAGAGCCCACAGTTAGAAGCTTCCTCTGTGGCTCACTGAGCCCTGCCCAACATGGGGAAAAGAACAAAAGGACATATGAAGTAGAAGTGGGAGCAGGCCGTTTTCCTCCCCCCTCATATCTGTTCTCTCATTCAGTAAGATCATGGTCGATCTGTTACCTCAGCATCAGTCTCCCACATTAACCCACATACTTTCATTCCCAAATTATAAAAACTATTGATTTCTGCATTGAATGTACTCAGCAACAGAAACTCCACAGACCCTTTGCCTATAGAAATCCAAAGATTTACCACAAGAAGATTGTCCTTCTTAACTCTCTCTTGAATATCCACCCTCTTACTTTGTAACCCTGGTTCCAGATTCCCCATCAACTCCGCATCTACCTGATAAAGCTGTTATGGAAAGTTGGGAGAAAGATCTTTCCAAAATATCATAGTTAGACATAGATCCTGCAAACGGTTCTGCCCCAGTATCTGTTGCTGAACACATCTAGGACTTATGGTGGGTCCAGATTAGTTGAAGACTTAAAGCCCTGTCCCAAGTATGAGTTCATTCAAGAGTTCTCCCGTAATAGCCACTCGCAGGTACTCGGGGCTCTCGTGTTGAAAAATCTTCACGAGTCTTCCCGAGCTTACTGCGTTTCCTGAGTACCTGCCGTTAGCATTACGAGCCGCTAAGAGACGTCCCCGAGCTCCGACGTACCCGCTACGTACATTCTACGTACTTACCACGAGTTTGATTTTGTTTTAAACTCGGGAGAGCTCTTGAATTGAACTCGTACAGTGGGACAGGGTCACTACATATCCAGAAATAGCTGAAAGCTGGACACAAAGGGCTGGAGTAACTCAATGGGTCAGACACATCTCTGGAGAACATGGATAGGTGACATTTTCGGTCGTTACCCAAAGAGATCACCTATCCATGTTCTCCAGAGATGCTGTCTGACCCCCGATGAGTTACGCCAGAACTCTGTGTCCTTCTTTGTAAACCAGCATCTGCAGTTCCTTGTTTCGACACGTAGCTGAAAGCTAGTAGTTCCCTTTGGACTGTTCATTCACCATCTGCTTGTTTTCACCGGATGCTCTAATTTGCTGGAGCTTATGATCAGAAATAGGCACAAAAAAACAGTTTCTGTTACAGGACTCAGAGACAAGATTACTCAGTACAGGGACCCCCTGCAAATACTGAGAATCTCCTGCAATTAGTAAAATAAATACCTTAACTTCCCCATTGCGATGGAGTCATCGAGTCATAGAGAGATACAATAGAGAAGCAGATCTTTCAAACTGCTCAGTCCACGCTGGCAATCAACGACACTTTTTCATTAATCCCATTTAATATGTCCCCATATTCTCATCAACACCCAGATTCTCCCAGTCACCTATACACCATGGGCAGTTAACCTACCAACTGCATGTCTTTGGGATGTGGGAGGAAACTGGAGCACCCGGAGGAAACACATGCGATCCAAGGAGAATTGTGCAAACGCCACATAGACAAGACCCACGGTCAGATTTGAACACAGGTCTATAGTGATGTGAAGTAACAATCTGAATCCATGGTGACAACTCCACTCAGCACACCAACACCTCTACTTCCATAGAAGGCATAGGAATTTTGAATATGTTCCGGACAACCTCCACCGATATACCGTAGAAAACTTTTCTTTTGGGATGCATCATAGCACGGTTTGGGAACAGCTCCATCCAAGACCTGCGAGAAATCGCAGAGAGTCATGGCCATAGCACATACCATCACGCAAACCAACCTCCCTTCCATTGACTCCATCTGCACTTCATGATGCCTCGGCAAGGCCACCAGCATAATCAGGGACACGTCTCACCCCGGTCACTCCATTTTATCCCCTCGCCCATCAGGCCATAGGTACTGAAGGTTGAAAACGCATACTTCCAGATTCAGGGGCAGTTCCTTCCCAGATGTGATCAGACAACTCCTCGTTCTCTCACTAACCAGAGTGCGGCCGCAACCAACCATCTACCTCATTGGAAAACTCTTGAACTATCTTTAATTGAACTTTATCAGACATTATCTTGCGCTAAATAATACACCCTTTATCCTGTATATGTACACAGTGGATGACTGGATTGTAATCATTGACCAGATAGCACGCAACAAAAAGTCTTTCGCCGTACATTGGTACGCGTGACAATAATAAACTTAACTAAACTAATCGCAATGTTTAAGAAACCTTTAGACAGGTACATGGAGAGGATAGGTGTAGAGGGGTATGGGCCACATGCAGGCAGGTGGGACTAGTGTGGAAGGGACATGTTCATCAGTGTGGGCAAGTTGAGCCGATGGGCCTGTTTCCACACTGTATGACTCTATGATTCGGTGAGACCAAGTGGAGGCTTGGCGATCGTTTCGCCGAACACCTCCGCTCGGTCCGCAATAACCAACCCGACCTCCCGGTGGCTCAGCACTTCAACTCCCCCTCCCATTCCGTATCCGACCTCTCGGTCCTGGGCCTCCTCCATAGCCAGAGTGAGCAACACCGCAAGTTGGAGGAACAGCACCTCATATTCCACTTGGGGAGTCTGCATCCTCTGGGCTTGAACATTGAATTTTCTCAATTCTGTTAACCCTTGTTGTCTCCTCCCCTTCCCACCTCTCCCTCAGCCCTCGGGCCCTGGCATTCCCTCTATCTCTATCTCCCTCCCCCACCCTAGTCGCACTAGCTTCTCATTTTCACACTACAAACAGCTTACAATGACCTGTTTCCTTTATCATCGATACTTTTTTGCATATCTTTCATTCATTGTTCTTTATCTCTCCACATCACCGTCTATATCTTTTGTTTCCCTGATCCCTGACCAGTCTGAAGAAGGGTCTCGACCCGAAGCATCGCCTATCTCCTTCGCTCCTTAGATGCTGCTGCACCCGCTGAGTTTCTCCAGCCTTTTGTGTACCCTCGATTGTCCAGCATCTGCAGTTCCTTCTATGATTTTGATGATTTTAAGATGACCCAAAAGGCTTGGGAATACCATATCAATTTCACTCCCAGAAATGTCTGTGACCTGTTCTCAGAATTTGGAAAACCCATCCTCAGCATGAACTGGGTATTTCCCATTTTAATTATCACACTTGGTCACCCTGCACTGTATCATTCCATGAACTGGTATCCTCTTCCTATTTCATCTGCTCACCAGTTGGTTTCCAATATATCCCCATCTCAGAGATGAGATAGAACTAGAGGGCATAGATTGCAGGTAGGAGGAAGACATTTAGTGGGGATATGGAGGAGGGAGGAATCTTCATGACTCAGAGAGTCCCTGGAATGCCCTGTCTGAGAGAATAATTATAGCTGGGTGACTGACAATGTAGACATAAAATGCTGGAGTAGTTCAGCGGGTCAGGCAGCATCTCTGTAGAAAAGGAATAGGTGACGTTTTGGGTTGAAACCCTTTTTCAGACTGAAAGATAGAGCCAGAACAACGCAGGCTGGCAATGAGATGACAATGAGGTGAGCATTTGAATTGATTAGGCGTAGAGGTCTGTAGACCAAGTACTGGGTAGAATTAATATGGAGGGGTGGTCACTAATCAGTGTGGGACAATTCAAATAAATAGCCTGTTTTCATGCAATATGACTCTTCAAATCTATGATACCAACTCAGCGAAACCTAGCTCTATCTATGTAACAAAGCTGATTGTAAGAATAATTCCAGGGCCGGATTTAGATGAAGAGGGACCCTAGGCTATTCCACGTGAGGCCCGTCCCAACCCCCCCCCCCCCCCCCCCCCCCACGACTAGAGGAAGATGGAAGAGTCCACCAGATTAACACCGATGTGCAGCCGAGCGTGGCCAATGAGATAAGGGCTGGAAAGCTGCGCTTTTTATTTATTGCCAGTGCTAGTATCGAGTTATCGGCTTAAACACTATTATTCTGAAATGGAGGGCAAGGGAAATTACTGAAGTGTTGTTTAGAGACTAGAGTGCGTTGTGACAGCATATGTAAGAAAGGCCTATGACAGTGTCAAAAATATTATACACCAGGCCCGTACGAAGCTTTTCAAAAACGGGGTTGGCATGGCAGGATTACAAAAAATGTATGTGAAATAAGTGCACGCAGCACAAGGGCCCTGGAAGCTCTGGGGTTTTAGATGCTCTCTGGTGCATTCTGAGCCATATTTTGGAGCATTTATGCACCAAATTTATGACCAATATTTCAGAAATAATTTTGGTTGAGTCAAGAGTAATGAGTGATTGGAATGGGATGATTGGGGTCATTGTTGTATACATTTTTTTAAATCAAGAATTGAAGCTGTCCTTGTTTAATAATCAAGTTGTACTGTAAAATGTTATGTAAAATGTTATAAAGGAACACTGTAAATAAAGTACTGTAAGTTTTTGCAGTAAATAAAACCTTTTTTTAGAAAATATTTTGTGTGTTGATTTGATTGCCTGTTACTGTTCGACTATGTTAGTGTGTGCACATTAAAAATATGATGCAAAATGAAAGTCACAAACTATGGAATTCATATATTTCAGTGTTGTTATCAAGGAAAAGAACGCAGTCACAATTGTTTGATATTATTCATATGGAGGAGAAAATATAATTGCTCTAAAACCTACCTTAATTTTGCAATCTCACTAAAGATAATCCCATTCCCTCTCCCCCTCTTCCTTCCCTCTCCCTCCACCTCTCTCACCCTTTCATCTCTCTCTCTCCCCGCTCCCCTTCCTTCCCCTCTCTCTCTCCCCCTCTCTCAACCCCGCCTTACCCCCTCTCACACCCCACTCTCACACCCCCCCTCTCACACCCCCTCTCTCTCTCTCCCTCCTCCCCCTCCTCCCCTCTCTCCCTCCCATGCAGAAAAGCTCCGATTCTGTTTTTTTCCCCAAAACTTCCAGCGGGTCGGAACCAGAATTTCGGGTAATTTCCGTCAAAGTGGAAACGCTGATAACGCTCCAATTTTTTTTTTCTCTGGATTTTTTTAACTCTGGGGAAATAAACACCTTGGCCGGAGGCTCCCTAGATTTGAGGCCCTAGGCTTCAGCCTATGAAGCCTATAGGTAAATCCGGCCCTGCCGAGGCCCCCCAAGATCTCGAGGCCCTAGGCTTCAGCCTATGAAGCTTATAGGTAAACCAAGCCCTGAATAATTCCCTGCATACCACATCAATGCAGGGAAAGTTGATTTGCAGCTGATTTTAGAGGTTAATTTCTGCTGCCTATTTGCTGTGGGATCTTTGTCATTAGGCCCCCTATTGGAGTCCGTTATTGGCAGCTCCACCAACTGCCAGTAAAAACCACATATTAACATGAGCACCTCCCACAGGAGAAAATTCAATGTCTTCATGATGTATACTGCAAAACAAAGCGTTGATATCAGAAACAAAAAGCACAATTTGTGTTTCCCGAAACATTGGCAATACTTCCCCCCCCCCTCCCCTAGATGCTGTTCGACCTGCTGGGTTATTCAGTGTGTGTCTTCCTCCAGATTCCAGCATCTGCAGTCACGTGTGTATAAAAGCAAATATGCTGAAGGGCTCAGTTAACAGCATATGTGGAAAGAGAAGCCAGCTAAAGTTGAACTCTCGAAGAAAGGTTTTCAACCTGAAACGTTTTTTGGTTGATCATCCACCAACACCCAACAATGCCTCTCATTCCACCAATACACCAGTTGCAAAAGTCTTATTCTTCTTTTCAGATCCATTCACAGCCTTGTCCCACTGTCTATGTTGCTTTCCCCACAAAATGGCCCCAAAATTGTCAAGAGACACATTTCACTGTACCACTGTACACAAAATACTAAATTAAATTCAATTCATTGATCCAATTCTGACTTCCTGTGCATTCTGGAATTACATGTCTAAGTGTAGGTTTAGGTTTATTATAATCACCTGGAGTGAGATAGAGTGAAAAGCTTTGTTTTGCATGCTGTCCAGATCAGATACTGTGTACCATACATAAATATAATTGTCAAACTGTCAAACTCAAGTACAATAGAGCAGATAGAAGAAAGGGGAAGATATGGTGTGCAGAATATAGTTCTTAGCATTATAGGTCATTGTAGTCCATCCGTTCTACAGGAAATGTCCAATGTTCACAATGGGGCAGAGGTGAATTGGACAGTACCCTAGCTCATGGAGGGACCGTTCAGAAGCCTGATAACAGAGGGGAAGAGTCTGCTCCTGAGTCTGGTGACACATGCGTTCAAGCTTCTGTACATTCTGCGGGATGGAAGCAAGGAGAAAAAAGAATGTCCGGGGCGTGACAAGTCTTTGATGATGTTACCGAAACAGCATGAAGCGTAGACGGAGCCAATGGTGGGAAGTCCGGTCTGCGTGTTGGTCTGGTCTGCAGTTTCTCGCGCTGTTGGGCAGAGCTGTTCCCAAACCAAGCTGTGATGCAACCCGATGGTTTGGTGCATCTGTAGAGGTTTATAGGAGCCACTGGAAACATGTTGAATTTCCTCAGAATCCTGAAGAAGTAGAGACATTTATGTGCCTTCTTAGCTGTCGCATCAATATGGTTGGTGCATTACATAATTGGTAATATTAGCGCCAAGGAACATGAAACTCTCAACCATTTCCATTGTCCCACCATTGATGCTGATTGGGGCATCTACTCCCCCATGCTTCCTGAAGTAAATATCTAGCCTTCATCCTGCTGACATTGAGGGAGAGGTTTTGTCCAGACACCATGTCACTAAGTTCTCTATCTCCTTCCTGCACTCCATCTCATCAATGTTCGTGATTCGGCTCACCACAGTGGTGACGCCTGGATCTGGGATTATCTTCCTAAGTTCACTCTCCATCTTTAAGCCCAACTATTTGATCAAGTTGGACAAAAATGCTGAAGAAACTCAGCGGGCTCTTCAGTCCGAAGAAGGGTTTCGGCCCAAAACGTTGCCTATTTCCTTCACTCCCTAGATGCTGCCGCACCCGCTGAGTTTCTCCAGCATTTTTGTCTACCTTCGATTTTCCAGCATCTGCAGTTCCTTCTTGAATATTTGATCAAGTTCATGCTCAACGATCTTAATATGTCCATGCATTGCTTAGTGTGAGTTAATTTTGCTAATCATTCCTTTGAAGCTTCTTGATATGTTTACTATGTTAAATTTATCAAATTAAAGTAAATGAAGCTTACTGAAAAGTATTGAATCTGAATTTCTAACATGCTGCAGAGATGCCATGCAGGAAATGGGAAAATGAAACAGTTGCCCAATAAATGTATGTTTCTTCCAAGGTGGGACCAAGGGTTGTTGGAGAATAATTTTAGAGTCATCGCCATTTATTTTTAATGTCAGCCTGGACCCACTGGTAACACTCTGGACTCTGAGCCAGAAGGCCACATGGTTAAATCCACTCACTCTGCAACACATTGCACACTAACCTCACTGACACTCAAAAGTGCAGAACTGTTGAGCTTTTGTATGTCTTGGGCAAAGCAAGAAGGGGTGGATGGAGTATAGGTAGACCCTGCGTAGGTCCCAACAGGGAGGTCTGGAAACGGAGCTGGAAGCCACTTGGGACAAGATGGTAGCTGAGGCAAATGCTGAAGAATTGGACATGGCTGCAGTATCTGCAGTTCCTTCTGTTGCCCTGTATGTCTTTGTGGACATTAGATGTACTAATTAAGTGTAGGGCACAGGAGTTCATTCAACCCTTCAGCCACTCCATGTGACCATGAATAATCTGCATCTTAATCCCACGTGAGTTTGATTTCTACCATCTGCTCCTCCACTCCCAACAGTTGTCCCTCCAGCTAAAATCATTCTGAAGGGAAACATTCCCAATTAATGTTATTCTGTGTGAAGAGCACAGAAGAGGTCAGCCCTGAACGACCTATCACTAATTTTAATGTAGTGCGCCCTTGTTATGGATTCCCTTACCAGAGCGAAATAATAATTCATTATCTACCTTATCAATGCCTTCGATTGTTCTAAATTGTATCACCGTGTCATGTTCAATGCTTCAGGGTAGCACAGTTATGCAGCTGGGAGAATTGCTGCCTCACTGCTTGATCCTGGCCTTGGGTGCTATCTGTGTGGAGTTTGCACATTCACGTTCTCCCTGTGACTACGTGCGTGGGTTTCCTCTGAGTGCACCAGTTTCCTCCCGCATCCCAAAGATGTGCAGGTTTGTAAAATTGCCCCTAAGGTATAGGGGGTGGATGAGAAAGTGGGATAATATTGAACTAGATGGAAACGATGATCAATGGTAAGCATGGACTCGGTGGGCCGAAGGGCCTGTTTCCATGCTGTATCTCTAAATTGAACTAAACTAAATGCAATGCAGGAACATTCAAACTATCCTCAAAATTAACACTTTCCTGATAGAAGTATATACAATTTATAAGAGGCATTGACAGTCATAACCTTTTTTTTCCCAGGTGGAGATATCAAAGACTAGAGGTCAAAGCTTTAAGGTGAAAGGGGAAAAGTTTAAAAGTGATGTGCAGGTCAAGTTATTTTTACACAGATAATGGTGGGTACATGGAATGCATTGCCAGAGGTGGTGGTGAAGGCATTCGACAGTGGCATTTAAGAGTCTTTTATAGAGGTACATGGTTATGCAGGGAAGAGAAGGATGCACACACAGAGGAGATTAACTTGGCATCATCCTCAGCATGACATTATGGGCCAAAACTTAATATTCCTGTGCTATGTTCTTTAAACTCTGGTATCAGTCTGATTATTTTACTAAGCATTGCCTACAGAATCGACCATGCAATTCCTCATGTCCAGGTATCTGCCATAGCTTTTCTACTCTTTACTTCTCCCGTGCCCTTGGTCGGTATAGGCAGGTTGGGCCACAGGGCCTATTTCATGCTGTATGGCTCTATGTAATTAACAAACATAGAGTAAAAGGGCCAGCACAGATCCCTAGGGGTAGCACGTCAAACAACGCCAATTCCAATATAGTTATTATCATTACAATAAGCAAATCATTGTGGAAATATGTAAATATCCCCTTTTCAAGAGAATGTCTCCAAATATATGTGCCTCTATTTTTCCAGTCGTCACTTCTGAGAAAGGTTTGTATACTGGAAGGACGTAGTTCCTCAATTAGGATCCTGTCTGAAATGTATTTTTCAGCAACTATACCAAAAAGATCATCTAGTCAGTGTCACATAAATGTTTGCACATCACACTAGGTGATAAATTTGTCTCTATGTGTCCACATCACCACAGTGATTGCCCTCGAAAAGAGGTTTCATTGGCCCTGATGTGTCTTGGAATAAGCAACAGCATAAAAGGTTCTTGCCTGGCATTTGACACTAACAATGAGAATTTATTGAGGAAGTATTCTCGAAACTTCCACACTCACAGCCTTCTCCCTGTTCATCTGACCTCTCAGATAAATGTGAAAGAACCCTCCGCTCTGATAGACACAAAGTGCTGGAACAACTCAGCGGATCAGGCAGCATCTCTGGAGAAAAAGGATGGGTGCCATTTCGGGTCTGGACCCTTTTTCAGAAGTCTTCAGAAATATAAAACAGTGCATGGCTTCCTTTCCATTTATTGTGGCATCATGTCTATACATTTATTGCATTGTCAAGTTCAGATTCAGATTCATAATGGATTATTATCACATCCATCAGAGTGCAATGAGATTGTTTGTTCGCAAGAAGCTCATAGAGTAAATAGTATTCAATAATGATAGATATAACAATAAATAAACCCTCTTGGAAAAGGATGTGAAAGGTTTGTGTGGGTATATGATCGGTTCAGGAATTATATCGGTGGAAAAGAATGCTCTTAAGAATGAACATCTGCTTTCAAGCTCATGTATCTTCTTCCAGAAGGTAGAAGAGAGAAAAATGAATAGTCAGGGTATACAGGCATCCTTGATAATACTGTTTGATGATACTTCCAGCTTTCCTGATACAACACGCCATGAAAATAGACTGGATGGAGGGAAGTGGCGTGTGTGTGATAGATCAGGCAGTGTTCAATACTCTTGTCACTTCAGACAGTCAAGAGGAGTTACCAGACCAGATGGAGAAGCATGCCACCAACATTATTTCTATAGTGTACTTGGGAGAAGCTTGGGAGAATCCTCATGGACAAACCTTCTCAGATACCCAAGATATAAATACACTGATGGCTTCCTTGATCACCTCATCTGTGTGAATGGACCAGGTTAGGGTGTTGTTGATATGTATGCAAGTCAAGTCAATTTTATTTCTATAGCACATTTAAAAAACAACTCTCGTTGACAAAAGTGCTTTACATCAGTGCAGGTACTAACGTTCTACAAACAGTGGTGCACAGATCTAACAATACATACATAAATACATACATAAAGCGCTCCCTCAGAGGACCCCAAGAAACGCTTGTGAGTAAAAATAAGTTTTATGTCTAGACTTAAAAGAGTTGATGAAGGGGGCAGTTCTGATGGGAAGAGGGATGCTGTTCCATAGTCTAGGTGCTGCAACCGCAACCGCAAAAAATGGGAAGCTATTGACCATCTCCAATGATGAGACCATGGTTATGTCCACCCTCACTTCCTCATGTCAACATCAACTCTTTTGGCTTGCTGTGTTAAGGCTAGTTTGTTGCTCTGACACAATACTACAAGGTTCTGATCTCTCCACTGCTCTCTGTCTCATCGTTGTTCATTGTTCGTTGTTGTTGAGACGCCTTTGGGAAAGTGTCATTATTATTTGATCAAATTCAATTTGAAGATCGAAAGTGATTTAGTTTGATATGAAACTGAGATCTTAAATATATACAAAACAAAGAAACTTTCTAGACTACAGTATAATAACTGGGAAGAAATTAATATTAAAATGTTGGAAAGGCCCTATAACCCCTCACAATTAAAATGTGGATTATGGAAATGTCGGAGACCCTACGCCTGGAAAGAATCAGATTTGTCTTAATGGACAAACAAGATCTTTTTGTTAGAATATGGTCTTCATTCATCGATTATTTGAAAGGGTAGATTGGTTCAGCACGGGAACCTAACTGAAACTTGAACTCAGGATTAGATGAAAAGTTATACTTTATAATCTCCGAACCTATCTCCAATTATGTATTATTAGTAAATCATTCCATTCTTTTTTTTAAAATCAAAACAAACTACAAAACTACAGGATGCATGTGCAGGAAATTACTTTAAAAGATTGGCAGTAGACAATCAATAACTAACAATTAAGAAATTAATGCATAATTTGCAACATGTATTCTTTTAATGTACAAAGATCCAACAGGTAAAGAGGCTAAATAAATTAAAGTCTATTAGATCAAAGAAAATTTTGCATCAGAGCAATGCGTTTGAAAATTGGGTAAGATTCAGAATTCAGCAAAGGAAGACCAAAACATGAATTGCGAAAGGGAAAGTAGATCATAAGAGGACATTTAAAAAAATAGCAAATGTTATTTCACAGGAATAAATAGGAAAAGTTATATTGGGAAATGAGAACAAGAATCATAGAGTCATGCAGCGTGCAAAAAGGCCCTTCGGCCCAACTAGCCCATGCTGACCAGCATACCCCATCTACACTAGTCCGTGCTTGACCCATAACCCTATAAACCTATCCTATCCACGTACCTGTCCAAATGTCTCTTAAACTTCTTGACAAGGTCCCACTCGAGATTAGTGGGCAAAATTAGAGCACATGGTATTGGGTGTAGGGTATTGACATGGATAGAGAACTGGTTGGCAGACAGGAAGCAAACAGTAGGAATTAACGGGTCCTTTTCAGAATGGCAGGCAGTGAGGTGCCGCAAGGCTCGGTGCTGGGACCCGTTATTTACAATATATACTAACGGTTTAGATGAGGGAATTAAATGCAACATCTCAAAGTTTGCGGATGACACAAAGCTGGGTGGCAGTGTGAGCTGCAAGGAGGATCCAAGAGGCTGCAGGATGACTTGGATAGGTTGGGTGAGTGGACAGATGCATGGCGGATGCAGTATAATGTGGATAGATGTGAGTTTATCCACTTTTGTGACAAGATTAGGAAGGCAGATTATTATCTGAATGTTGTCAGATTAGGAAAATGGTAGGTGCAACGAGACCAGGGTGTGCTTGTACATCAATCACAGAAAGTAAGCATGCAGGTAGAGCAGGCAGTGAAGAAAACAAATGGCATGTTGGCCTTCATAGTGAGTGGATTTGAGTTTAGGTCCTACTGCAGTTGTACAGGGTTCGTGAGACCACACCTGGAGTTGCGTATGCAATTTTAGTCTTCTAACTTGAGGAAGGACATTATTGCTATTGAGGGAGCGCAGCGTAGGTTCACCAGGTTATTTCCCGGGATGGCGGCACTGACATTTGATGAAAGAATGGGTCGACTGGGCTTGTATTCACTGGAATTTAGAAGGATGAGAGGATATCTTATGGAAACATATAAAATTCTTAGAGGATTGGACAAGGTAGATTCAGGAATTTTTTTCCCGATGTTGGGGGAGTCCAGAACCAGGGGTCACAGGGGTAGGGCATATAGGACCGAGATGAGGAAAAACGTTTTCACCCAGAGTTGTGAATCTGTGGAATTCTCTGCCACAGAAGGTAGTGGAGGCCAATTCACTGGATGTTTTCAAGAGATAGTTAGATTTAGCTCTTAGGGCTAAAGGACTCAAGAGACAAGGGGAGAAAGCCTGATTTTAGATGATCAGCTATGATCATACTGAACGGCAGTGCTGAATGGCCTCCTCCTGCGCCTATTTTCCTAATGTTTCTATGTTTCTAACATAACAATAGTACCTGCCTCAAGTACCTCCTCTGGCAGCTTGTTCAATATAGCCACCTGTAAAAAGGTTACCCATCAGGTTCCTATTAAATTCTTCCCCCCTCACCTTCAACCTATGTCCTCTTGTTCTCGATTCCCCTACTCTGGGCAAAAAATCTGTGCAATTACCCGATCAATTCCCCTGATGATTTTGCACACCTCAATAAGATCACCCCTCACCCTCCTGTGCTCTAAGGAATAAAGTCTTAGCCCGCTCTCCTTATAGCTCAGACCCTCGAGTCCTGGTAACATCCCCGTAAATCTTATCAGCTCAGAGAAATCTTCTCTTGTTCAGAGAAATCAAACAAGTTTTTATTTTGTTTGCCTTTACAGAAGAAAACACAAAAAACTTTCAAGAAATGGCAGCGAAGTACGTGAATAAAGTTAACGAGGAGCTGAAAGTAATTAGCACAAGAAAATGGTGCCGGAGGAAATAAAAGTTGATAAATCGGCAGATCATCTAATGACCCTTCGCCGCAAGGTTTAAAAGTGGTGGCTATGGAAAGAGTGGATGAGCTGTATTGTGACTCTGACTGAGCCACATGGATCCCAGCGCTGTAGATGTAAAAGGTCTTTATTTAGCTTAACAAACAGGCCTTCTGTAAGGGTCTCTTTTGGATGAATCTGAAAAGAATCTCAGTGAGCTCAAAATTACATTGACATTTTATACTCATTAAGTACAAAGATAAAAGCAAGCAATTAAATACAGTTTCAGCAGTCGCAGTTAGAGTTTACTTCAATGTTCTGAGTAGACACATATGGCTATGTGTACAGTTACATTTACATAAAGGGTGTTCTGACAGAAACACCTCTGCATATTCAAACAACTGGATAGGTATATGGACGTGAAGGGAATGGAGGGGTATGGTCTGAGTGCAGGTAGATGGGACTAGGGGAAAACAAATGGTCGGCACGGACTGGAAGAGCCGAGAGGGCCTGTTTCCGTGCTGTAATTGTTATATGGTTATATGGTTATAACTTATATAGGAACTGCAGATGCTGGGTTTACACTGAAAATAGACACAAAATGCTGGAGTAACTCAGCGGGACAGGCGGCAACTCTGGATAGAAGGAACGGGTGACGTTTCGGGTCGAGACCTTTCCTCAGTCTGAGGTTCTATATTCAAGCACCTTTGTGGAGAATCCAGACATACTGCCTGTCCCGCTCAGTTACTCCAGCGTTTTGTGTCTATGTTCCATCCAAAAGAGCCTTCTTTGGCCACTGCGTTGAGAGATGGTTCTCTGCAGACCATGGTGTTTATTCAAGCCACCATCGCTGTCCTAGATTGAAGACCAGAAGGGCCAGGCAGCACCTCTGGAGGAATGGAAAAGGTGACGTTTCGGGTCGAGACCCTTCTCCAGACTGAGAGTCGGGGGAGAGGGAAACGAGAGATATGAAAAGGTACAAAGAAGAAATGTATGAAAGGTAATGCAAAAGTCAGCAATAATGATCAAGGAAAGGTGGACCCCACAAGGCGGGGAGATGGTGATTAACAAACAGTGAAACTAAGCAGGACAACAGTGAAACATCTAGGACGACTAGGGTGGGGGAGGGACGGAGACAGAGAGGATGCAAGGGTTACTTGAGGTTAGAGAAATCAATATTTATGCTACTGGATTCTTAATCTTCTATCATATGGCGTGCGCAGCCTAAAGTTGTTGGACAACTTTCGTTGATCTTCCGTTTGTGCACGTCGAGTTGATTGCATTAGTCGAAACAGGACGGAAAATTGCAATCTTCCACCCCGCCACTGGGTTGTAAACTGCCCATTGACTGGCTGCAACCCACGTACCTCCTGAAGGACGACACCCACCTAACAATCCCTAATATTGAGACACACGAAACAGCAGGTGCTGGTTTACAGAAAAAGAGCACAATGTGCTGGAGGAACCCAGTGGGTCAGGAAGGATTTCTGGAGGAAAGAGAGACACAAACGTGAGAGGGGAAAGATTTAACAGGAACCTGAGTGGCAATTTGTTCACACAGAGGGCAGTGAGTATATGTAACGAGCTGCCAGTGGAGGTAGTTGAGGCTGGAACCATCACAATATTTAAAAGACATTTGGACAGGTCTAGAACACATGAGAACTCAAAGAAAACATGATTGTTTTCTAAGCAAAAAACAAAGGAGGAACTCAGTGGATGAGGCAGAATGGACAGACGACAGTTCGGGTTGGGGATTTTCTTCAGATTTTTGGGGTAGAGAGGAGAAAGCTGGAAAACAAGTGGGGATGGGACACAATCTGACAAGTGATAGGGGAATACAGGTGGAGGTGGTGGTGACTAGCAGATCGGTGCAGTAAGTGACAACAGCTAGATGTGAAAAGGAGGCAGAAGTGTGTTAGATAAGGAAAGAAGAGGTAATAAAATGCAAAGCTGTGGGGGGGGGGCGGGGGTGGTTAGGTGGAAGGGGACAAGGGAAGGGGAAGAAACGGATTAGAAAGTAAATGTGGGGCTCGGGGATGAAGGTGAGCATACAGAGGAAAGGAACAGAGTGACTGGGGTGTTTGGAGATGGTGGCAGATGGAGATGGCCATTTAAGACTGAGGTGAAAAAAAACCTTTTCACCCAGAGAGTTGTGAATTTGTGGAATTCCCTGCCACAGATGGCAACGGAGGCCAAATCACTGGATGGATTTAAGAGAGAGTAGGGGCTGGTGGAATCAAATGATATGGAGAGAAGGCAGGACCGGGTTATTGATTGGGGACGATCAGCCATGATCGCAATGAATGGCGGTGCTGGCTCGAAGGGCCGAATGGCCTCCTCCTGCATCTATTTTCTATGTTTCTGTGTATCTATGGTGTGTCACCAGTGGGGGTGTGACATGGTAAAAGGAGGGAGAATATTACTTGGAATTGGAAAATTCATTGTTCATACCATTGGGTTGCAACCTACACAAGCAGAATATGAGGTGTTGTTCTTCCAATATGTGAGTGGACTAAGTCTAGCAATGGAGGAGGCCGACAGAAAAGTCCTGAGAATGGGAAGGGGAATTAAAATGGTTAGCAGCTGGAGCATGGAGCCTGTTTGGTGAAATGATTTCCTCGTCTACTGCTTTATTTCGCCAATGTAAAGGAGACTCATCGGGAACATCAAATACAATAGATGAGGCCGGAAGAGATGCACATGAACCTTGTCTCACCTGGAAGAGTTGCAGCTGTCCTTGATGTAGATGAGATGTAGAGGCAGGTGCTAAATCTGCTTGGTTGCGGAGTAACATGCCTCAGGGAGGGGGCAGGTTGCGTGGATGAGTGAACCAAGGAATTGTGATCAGAGTGGTCTCTATGGAAAGCAGATAGCGCTGGAGATGGGAAAGTGTGAATGATAGTGAGATCACGTTTAAAGTGGCGGACCATAGAAACATATAAAATTATAAAAGGACTGGACAAGCTAGATGCAGGAAAAATGTTCCCAATGTTGGGTGGGTCCAGAACCAGGGGCCACAGTCTTAGAATAAAGGGGATGGCATTTAAGACTGAGGTGAGAAAAAACTTTTTTACCCAGAGAGTTGTGAATTTATGGAATTCTGTGCCACAAAGGGCAGTGGAGGCCAAATCACTTAATGGATTTAAGAGAGAGTTGGAAAGTGCTCTAGGGGCTAGTGGAGTCAAGGGATATGGGGAGAAGGCAGGCACGGGTTATTGATAGCGGACGATCAGCCATGATCACAATGAATGGCGGTGCTGGCTCGAAGGGCTGAATTGCCTCCTCCTGCACCTATTTTCTATGTTTCTATGACCAGGGGAACCCTATCCTCGTCCCATCTGGAGGGGAGGGGGAGTGAGCGTAGAAGAGCGGGACACTGAGGCGACACGGTTGAGGGCTCCATCCACAACAGCAGGGGGGAAACCACGTTTACTGAAGAAAGGGGACATTTCAGACGACCTAGAAAGGAAAGCATCATCTTGCTAGCAGACGAAGCGGAGACGAGGAAATTTCAATTAAGGGATGGTGTCCTTGCAAGAGGCAGGGTGAGAGGAGGTGCAATCAAGGTAGCTGTGGGAGCAGAAGGTTGTTGTGGACCTCAGTTAAAAGTCTCCCTGTGATGGAGGCAGAGATCAAGAACGGTTTAGTTTGGCCCACCGAGTCCAGGTTTTTGAAAGAAAAGTCTAAATCGGTGGTAAAGTGGGGTATTGGTTGCCCCCTCGATGTAGTTGGCAATGTAATGGAGAAACGATTCCAGCTCCTGCAGTTTTTTTGCCATTTGATTTTAATGTGGGGGATTTCAGATTGGGAGGTTGTATCTCTTGAGTGCCACAGCACTCAATTATCCATATTAATGATTTGATTGTAAGGGCAGTGGGCAGGTGCTACAGACCTGCACAGGAAGGTAGACGCTCCCGCCCTCACGAGTCTCGGGCAGATGGGGCTCGTCAGCCTGGGAAGGCAGTCCATCCAGGAGAGGGAAAACTCTGATTTAAAACCTCCACTGCCATGTGGCCATATCCAGTCATGGAAAAGGCTCCTGGAGTAAACCTCAAGAAAATCCGGAGTCGGAGCCCCTAAGGTAGTTCGTCATTGTCTACAACCTCGCTCTGGCAGCTTCTGCGACGGTGCTAGTGCCAACCTGTAGTGGCCCTGCTGTTCCTTTGGATCGATCAGCGACGTGGAGAGGGGGGGACGTGCTGCTTGGGCAACAGCCTGTCCTTCATATGACATCGTCCAGGCTTGCATCCGACCACACATCACCTGCAAACTAGGATGCATCACCCATGGTCAGTCATGACCGGGGGGGGGGGGGGGGCTACTATGATTTGGTTGAGGTTCCTGACCTTGTGGAATACAGCCAGTGGTGCTCATGATATAAAGCTGGGTGCCAGTGTGAAGTGTGACAAGAAGCCTGAGGGAGATATGCAAATGCAAAGTGTATACAGATGCTCCCCGATTTACGATGCTTCGACTTACGATATTTCGACCGTACGATGGTGCAAGCGCTGGGCAACAGCAGCGAGCCGCAGCTCACTGCCGGCTCACGTGACCAAATTGCATTAAATGCGTTTTCGACTTACGATATTTTCAATTTACGATGTGTTTACCGGGACGTAACCCTATCATAGGTCGGGGAGCAGCTGTATTTATGGGACTAGCAGATAGTTACTAAAATACTTAGCAGATATATAGTATGAGGTCTTAAAGAAGCAACTGCAGATACTGGAAAATCGAGGGTACACAAAATGCTGGGGAAACTCAGCGGGTGCAGCAGCATCTATGGAGCGAAGGAGATAGGCAACGTTTCGGGCCAAAACCCTTCTTCAGACTGGTGGGGGTGTGGGGAGGCAGGGGGAAGAAAGGTAAAAGGAGGAGGAGCCCAAGGGCTGTGGGAGAGGTGGGAAGGGACGGAGACAGCAAGGGTTAACAGAATTGAGAGAATTCAATGTTCATGCCAAGAGGATGCAGACTCCCCAAGTGGAATTTGAGGTGTTGTTCCTCCAATTGGCGGTGTTGCTCACTCTGGCCGTGGAGGAGGCCCAGGACAGAGAGATGTGTGAGGTAGTATGAGGTCATCCGCCTTGATGTAATAGGAATGCAAAGTATTTTCAAATGCTGAAAGTTCAGAGAGATCTGATATATTGTGCACAAATATCTGAAAGTTAACATGTGGGTGTAGCAAGCAGTTAAGAAAGAAAGCAGAATGTAGAAACAATGCATTGCAGATGCTGGTTTACAAAAGCGGACACTAAGTGCTGGAGTAACTCAGGAGGTTTTGGGTCTGAAACATCGCCTATCCATGTTCTCCAGAGTTGCTGCCTGACCTGCTGAGTTACTCCAGCACTTGGTGTCATCATTTGGAACACAAACAGAGGTTTATCTTTCTTTTAAGAGGACATCTTACTGTACAGGGTATATGCACAAAGTTGTTTAACAAGGTATAACCAGCAATGTTGTTGAACAGGGTATATGCAACAATGTAGTTTAATAGGGTATTTGCAGGGGTGTTGGTTCTCCTTTTTGGGGTAACTAAAACCAGCTGTAACAGTTTCAAAAGAAGTGGTTGGCCATTCAGGGCACTTGATGGTCGGTTTGGACTCGATGGGCCAAAGGGCCTGTTTCTGAGATATTTCTCTAGGATGGTAATAAGAAGAGATTTGAGAATGAGATGATACGAGGGTATGGAGTTCTGTAATTAATTCAGGGTTTAAAGCAAGTTAAATTTCTTACCAGAATGGGGTATGTCGCGAACATAAGTGTCTGCCTCTTCCTCACTGACATGGTGGCAGCCCACCACTGAAGAGTGCTGTGGAAACTCAATCTATTCAAGACAGGAAGCAGCTGAATTTTTGGATATTATGGTGTTAGGATTAGCACAGGAAAGTGGGCTTGAGGTAAAATGTTAGTTTATTGAATTAAGTGGCCCCATAGCAGAAGCGTCCACGTCGCGGGGCTGGAAACTGGAAGTATCCTGAGCTAATTCTACTACCACCATCATCTATTGCGACAAGTGATGGCTTCCACTGATTGTCTCCGGAAGCTTGTGTCCTTATCAGGACGGAAGATGATTGAATTAAGTGCCCCTGCTTTAATTTTAGATGTTCTTTAACTATGATAGCCTGGAATCAAAACTTTCAAAAGGAGAAAAAAAAATCTACTTGTTGAATACTCTCAATGCAGAATTTACTTTTGCCTCACATTACAAGATTAGCAGGAGCTTTGAAAGAGACCAAATGGAAATATGGTCCTGCAATAAAATGATCTCCACTTCAGGTGGCTTGAAGGGGTTAAGGACAAATACATCTCCTTAACCCTTGCATACTCTCTGTCCCTCCCCGATTCAACTTAACTCTCTGTCCCTCCCCCACCCGTCATTATATTAGTTTCCCTGTTGTCCTGGTGAATTTGATTGTCTGTATAACTTGTTTGAACCTAGCCCACAGCCAAAAATGGACCATTTCCTTTATCATCGTTACTTTTTTCCATATCTTTCATTCATTTGTTCTATATCTCTCTATATCACCACCTATATCTCTTGTTTCCCTGTCCCCTATCAGTCTGAAGTCTCAACCTGAAACCTCACCTATTCCTTTTCTCCAGATACTGCTGCCTGTCCCGCTGAGTTACTCCAGCTTTATGTGTCTATGTTTGGTTTAAATCAGCATCTGCAGTTCTTTCTTACACAATTGGCCTCCACTGCCTGCAGTAGAAACATAGAAAATAGGTGCAGGTTGAGGCCATTCGGCCCTTCGAGCCAGCACCGCCATTCATTGTGATCATGGCTGATCGTCCCCTATCAATAACCCGTGCCTGCCTTCTCCCCATATCCCTTGACTCCACTAGCCCCTAGAGCTCTATCTAACTCTCTCTTATATCCACCCAGTGAATTGGCCTCCACAGCCCTCTGTGGCAGGGAATTCCATAAATTCACAACTCTCTGGGTGAAAACGTTTTTTCTCACCTCAGTCTTAAATTACCTCCCCTTTATTCTAAGACTGTGCGGCCCCTGGTTCTGGACTCACCCAACATTGGGAACATTTTTCCTGCATCTAGCTTGTCCAGAGAATTCCACAGATTCACAACTCTCTGGGTGAAAATGTTTTTCCTCATCACACTCCTAAATGGCCTACCCCTTAATCTTAAACTGTGACCCTTGGTTCTGGACTCCCCCAACATCGGAAACATTTTTGCTGCATCTCGCCTGTCATAGAAACATAGAAAATAGGTGCCGGAGGAGGCCATTCGGCCCTTCGAGCCAGCACCGCCATTCATTGTGATCATGGCTGATCGTCCGCAATCAATAACCCGTGCCTGCCTTCTCCCCATATCCCTTGACTCCACTAGCCCCAAGAGCTCTATCCAACTCTCTCTTAAATCCCTTAATAATTGTAAAAGAATTAAAGAAGGAACTGCAGATGCTGGAGAATCGAGGGTACACAAAAGGCTGGAGAAACTCAGCGGGTGCAGCAGCATCTAAGGAGCGAAGGAGATAGGCGACGTTTCGGATCAAGTCTGAAGAAGGGTCTTGACCCGAAACGTCGCCTATCTCTTTCGCACCTTAGATGCTGCTGCACCCGCTGAGTTTCTCCAGCCTTTTGTGTACCCTTAATAATTGTATATGTGTCTATGTGATATAGACATAAAAGGCTGGAGTAACCAGACGTCTGAAGAAGGGTCTCGACCTGAAATGTCACCTATTGCTTATCTCCAGAGATGCTGCCTGGGTCCTGAGTTACTCCAGCATTTTGTGCCCACATGCAGCTTAAACCAGCATCTGCAGTTCCTTGCTGCTCAGCCCCATCGATGGGGGCGGGCCCTGGGCCATATGATTGACAGCTTCGGTCAGGACGCCCGGCTACAGTCGCCATGGAAACCGCCGCGGCGGCGCCAGCGCTGGCTCTCATGAATGGGTGACGTCACGGGGCTGGCGCCAGGGAGTCTGGAGCAGAATCTGCTGATTGCTTCTTGTTCCTGCCAATTCATCACCTGTCAAAACTAGCCCTGTTTGCCTTGAGAAAACGAATCTACCTAGATCAACACAGCTGGCAGGGACAGCCAGATGTGTAAAGATCACTTTTTACGGTCCTTTTTATAAAAAAAAAATTAACGACAGAATGTGTGCAAAAGTTGAAACTTTGGGAGCTTCGGAAAAAAAGTTCAAAATTTGCAAAAAAAAAGTTTCAGAAACTTTCTGCGAAAAACTGCAAACTCATTTGATTCAACGGTTTGTGTGGGAGGGAACTGCAGATGCTGGTTTGCACCGAATATAAGACACAAAATGCTGGAGCAACTCAGCATTTAATGCTGCCTGTCCCACATTTTGTGTCCATCTTTGATTCAATTATTTCTTATTAAATTATAAATTGAGTAATAGAATGTATATTACAACTTCTATCTGCGAGACCAAGTTTAGGCATGTCGCAGCAAAAGTTTTTTTTGTAATGTTTCTGCAAATTGTTAAGCAACGAACCGGCACCAGGCATGTGAAATATATAACATGCAAATTGAAAGTGAATTTTAGGCGTCAGTAATTCTGCAGATTGAAACGGTTTGGAACGATGCAAAAAGGCGTTTATAAAACAACTGTTGCTTAGCACAGCTGTGTGAAACCGCCGCTTGCATTAGTCACAACGAGATTTTTTTTTAACAGCAAACGGCCTTTGTGATTTTTAATCTCTTTTTAAGAAGGAAGTGCAGGACACAGGCGAACTGTCATGGAATCCGGATGAAAAACATTTGTGATACAAGAACGGTATTAGTGCAACGACAAATAACTGGTTAAAGTAAAAATGTAACAGCCACTCAACATAGGAACACAAATGAACCCAAAGCAATTATGGTATTTTATTTCTCTCTCCAACTACTGACAAATAGTCAATTCTTAAATATGCCTCTTTTGATTCGTGAAAAAATCCAGCGGGACTTTGCAGAAAATATAACTTGACAATCATTAGTTTTCAACATACTGTTTCATTATTTACTTATGCACTCTGATACAGATACACTCAGAGAAACGGAGGAATTTGCACTGTAAAAGCTCGTTCCACTAGATAACAACACCACCCCCTCCCTCTCTTCCAAACTATCCGGCGCTTGTCTCTTCTTCCACCGGTGGCGCTGGTCCGTCGTTCGTTCGAGGCTGTCCTATAAGCTGGGCTGTTTCTATACTATTGTCGCTCATCTTTCCAAAGACAGGTTTTCACTGGGCGCCGAGAGGAGGTGAAGTGACGTTGCATTGCTGAGTAAATTGTAGGGGTGTGGCTACAACTAGTCTGACATAAATAGAGGAAAGTCCAAAACATAGCTAGCATTTCTGCGTTTTATGTTTTTTTTAAAGGAAAGCTTATTGTGTGACAGGCTGCAAATTTCCCAAGACTTTCCTCCTCAGAGGAAAGATTGCAATTTCCAAGACCGTGCCCCAAACAGGATTTTTATTTTATATTTATAATTTTGTTGTTGCGACCCGTGCCCAGGAGGAAATTTGAAGGAGGAGATGAAAGCCATCAGCCCCATCCGATCTGTGAGAAGCTGTCACGAAGCGGTGTGCTGTTTGGCTGATCAGAGTTTGTCCATCTCACGGGGCAAGAATCCAGTGGAAGATCCCCTTACCTTGGTGTACGACATGAATGATTGCTACTGTAAACTGATGGAGCTGGTTCCTAGCATCCCCCAGAACAGAAAAGTCAGCAAGATGGAAATCCTCCAACATGTTATCGATTATATATTCGACTTGCAGATTGCATTGGAAAGCCAGCAACAAGACCCAGAGAATAGCAACGCATCCGGCAGCTCCATGCTAACGCTGCAGGTAACCCACTTTACTGTATTTACTTTTACTTGTAATTGATAAAGCAATTTCGCTCTTTAAAAGCTGTAACGTTTCTCCAGATGCTCTTGTTAATATCTCTTCTCTCCACTTTCAGCGACCGGAACTGTCAAGTGATGGAGAAAGTTTATCCTTATGTCACTGATTAAAACGGTGAGTGACTATCTTAAGACTGGATAAATAATATCTAAAAGTTGGATGCAGTGATATGTAGCCAGTGCTCAAAGCGTGATCATTGGAAATTAATCATTTTAATTCAAATATTGACGATGCATGTTCTGACCTTGGCGACGTACCGATGTATCAAAAGATAATGATCGTGGGCATAGTTCAAACACTTCCGTGATATGTAACAATTAGATTTAAATGCTACAGTCCTGCGATGGAAAGTTATTTTGACTTGTAGAAATGATGTTTGGGGAGTAAAGTAGAATGAATGAAATAATTGAGGGAAATTGAAGCGTGGCAGAAAGAAATGCATGTGTACATCCAAGAGGTTTCTTGATAATTATTTAATGATTCTTTTTAATGGCGAGGGTTGTGTTTAGCAGCAGGAAGGGGAGTTGTATAATTTGTATCCTTATTGCACGATGCACTAAGCTCGGAGGCTGAAACACTGCAGATGTTTATCGAGATATTGCCCTAGCCCGCAGGAAGGCGCCACCAAACATTAAATGTTTGTGTTGCTCTTTCTGGGTAATTTTAGCTCCCATCTGTAAAGACTTATGGACAGCAAACGGTGCCAATTAACAAACACTGTGTGTGCCGAGGGGATAGGCTTATGCATGTGTGTGTGTTTAACCGGGTTTCTCTCCCCTCTGCTGATGCTTTATCAGTCGGGGGCAGTGCAGGATTCCTGTCTGGCGCCAGGCTGTCTGGCCCTTTGCTCCGCTCTCCCATGCTCACTGACTGACACGCCTCTCTCCCATTCAATCCTGCAGGTGTGCATTCAACTCGCCGCTACAACATCGCTCCGAGAGTGTCCTGCCAGCGAATCAAGACCCCACCCCCACGCTTCAGCCATTTCAAGGACAAATCTTTTTTTTTTACAAAAGAAACCAGCCAGTGCATATCTGGGAAGCACTTTCCATTTGGCACCCAGAGCACTGAATTTTTAAACCTTGGTCGTTTAAAAAAAAAATACATGCCACTAAAAGGACCAAAGACTTAATGGAATCGACTGATTTCATGAAAGGTTATTTAGAAAGTTAATTTGAGAAATCATGATTCACCTTTGAGAGATAGATGCTGGTTGATTGGAACTTGGCGAAGAGCAACAAATGTCAAGGACTGTCAGAATAATGTTATTTTAGTCGTGAAATCTTTGTGACCAAAAATATTTTGGAGTATGCCTGTTGTGCGGAATTCAGCACTAGAATGGCTTCAGTGTTCCCAATTCTAAATTGATTTAAGAGCATTCCAGTTATTTTTATATAGTATTCAAAACTCTAGCCCTGTTTTTATCCACCACCATCTGTGGCACCAGTCACATCTTCAGCTGCAGTAACTGCTGTTTGCAATGAGGGCTATTTTTTTTATTATCATGTTCCACAGCATATGTTCTCTGCATTATGTGTCAGTTATTTTTTTGAGATCACTTTCCAGGGCTGTTGCCTCTTGGTCAGGCCACTCTTCCGAAGTTAATGTTGGGGTGACCTTCCCCTGTCTTTTATTGGAAAGGCCATTCTTATTTGAGTGGAACCCCTGAGTGGTTTGCATGTTCGAAGAGTAACAACTTGCCACCATGCAGGCAGGGGCAGGAGACTTTTTGGATCCAGGAGCTGGGGCTACCCATTAACCATCATAGCTTAAAACATGGTCAGGAAGGATGGCAGAGTCATTTGGGCTATGCCCTGACATTAGAGATGTGATGCATTGAAGAGAATAAATAAATACAAGGTCTTAAAATTGACCACAAACTCTTGATTTGGATTCTCCAAACAGTGAGCCGCCAATTGCACCTTTCAAAGTGCAGCAACAGCACATTCCAGCACAGGGCCTAAATTTTAAGTGTGGACTTGAGACTTTTTTTTTTGGGCTAGGAATATTCAGACAGGGAAATCTGTTTGTCAACACATCTGATGTCCCAATGCTTTACAACCCTAAACCTCTGGGCAAATCCATTTTAAAGAAAAGGTAAACATGGCTCTTCTGGCTGCACAGGTTGTCCGTGCAGCATTGCCGAGTGCCTTTTACCTTTGCAAGCCGATCTTATCGCAGTTGGAACCTTGGGGACATTTTGTACATTACCGGGATGAAATGATGTCCATTCTAGTGGAAATTCACAAATCTTGGGAGAACGGCTTCCAAGTAGATGCTGCTTCACTGATCTGTGGAGGAGCGGTCGAAGCTCCCCGACTTTTGCGGACTCTATACTAGAGTTATCTTTTGTATATTTGTGGGAAGAAATGTTCCTGCAACAATGTATTTCTTCTGACCTTTTTAAAAAAAAGAACTTTTTATAAAAGTTTATGGAAATGTAAATTTTATACATAATAAAAATACATTTACAGACATATTGTCAATTATTAAATGGGCATGGGTGCATGAACCAGGTATGACGGGGTGAATGCAATGTGAGGGAGGAACAGCTAACTGCATAATTCTTATCTTCCTTACCTTTTATGTTCTGGCAAATGGATGGAGATTAATTGCAACGGGTAATATCACTATTAACATGTAGTGTTGAGAAACAGGGCAAACTTAATGAACCCATCACCCATCCCTTCTCTCCAGAGACGCTGCCTGTCCTGCTGAATTACTCCAAACTTTTTGTGTCTATCTTCGGTTTAAACCAGCATCTGCAGTTCCTTCCTACACATTAGGTCTTTTCTCATCGGGCCATTTTCTCCCCCACCCAAAATTAAAATAATTGCTCAAGAGTAATTATTATTATTATAGGTTAATTGGCTTGGTAAAGTTGTCCATGGCGTGTGTAGGATAGTGTAAGTGTGCGGGGATTGCTAGTTGGCATAGGTGGGCCGAAGGGCCTGTTTCCGCGCTGTAACTCTAAAACTAAACTAAATTCTCCACAGTTATTCAGGAATCCTAGTACCAATGGGAGAGGCTATTTTGTAGAGCGTCCTTTTACTATTCTTTTTCCCTGTCCATTGCACCCACACCCCACCTCACCCTGGACAAAAAAAGATGAACACACTGGAAGCCACTCTGGAAACCAGTGTGACATTAAATGTTCACACCTTGAAATATTAGCACACTGAGCAACTCCATCAAATATTAAATGCCTTCCCAGGATTCTGTAAATTAAACTACTTGTTGCACTAAAATATTGTCCATTCCCCATTGAGATCCCATAAAATATCAACCACACCAACCATAATCTCTTAAAATATTAAGTTATCCATTCATTTTATAAAATGTTAATCTACTCCCATTGCCTCCATAAATATTAGCAGACTCCCAGATTTAGGAAAAGACTCCCGGACACCCAGGTAGCACATAAAATATTAACACAACCTGTTAAATATGAATATGCTCCTAGTGATAGGATTAATATTTTGAAATCTTGTGTTAATATTGAATAAATTCCAAGAGTCAATAAACAACATTCCACTAACTCCATAAAACGTACAGTCCTAGAGTATTCTTAACACTCCCAGGAGCCCGTAAAATAAGAAGCCAGGAATTTTGCAAATTACTGAGCCTCAGAAGGCCTGTAAAATATTAACACACTGCCGAATACCCACAAAATATCACACTCTTGCAGAACCCATAGAATATAAACTCATTTCCAATTATTCCATGATATATTAACATTATCCCATAAAATATTAACACATTTCCTGAAAGATTAATAAACTCCCATGTTCTGTGTGACTGCCCATAAAATATTAACACACTCCCAGGGAATCCATAAAAGTTTAACGCTCCCTGACACTCCAGCCACCTAACGCATAGAACATTAACAATCCCTGTGGTGCCATAAAATATTGTAAAGAAATCCCACAGAATTCATAATAAAATCCTGGCAGTTCTATTACATATTGAATGTCTCAAGGAATCCATAAAGCAATCCCAGTGATTTCATAAAATATTAACACACTTCAAATGTGTCTGAAGAAGGGTCTCGACCCGAAGCGTCACCCATTCCTTCTCTCCAGAGATGCTGCCTGTCCCGCTGAGTTACTCCAGCATTTTGTGTCTACCAACACACTTCAAATGATGGCTTATAATATCAGTACACTTCTAATAATTCCAGGCAATATTAACACATCCCCAGGGGGCTCATAGAATATTACCCTGTTCCACGTGACTCCATGCAATTAAAAACACACTTTAAGAGACACTATAAAATACCAAGGCATTTAGGGTGCCCAAGGAAAATTATCACATACCCTGAGATTCCATAAAATATTAGCACATTTCCAGTCACCTAAAACTCTAATACAACCCCTTAGATCCTATATAATATTAACACACTCCCAGAGTGCCCATGGTTCTCACACAGAATGTAGCATATTCTCAGAAAGCTGCAAAATATTGAACTGATCCCAATTTCCCATAAATAATAATGCAATATACCAGGCAGCTTGTAAAATATTAACAGACTCCCTGCCATTTCACAAAATAAAAATAACCTCCCAAGGGTTCCATAACTCATCTCAACAGATCCCACAATGTATTAACAGACTCTGACAACCCCTGAAATATCAACACATTGCTGATGAGACTAAGTCACTAACACTCATAGAGGTTCCATCCCATATCAATCGTTCCATACAGAACCTATACAATAATTGACGTAAAGAATTATAATGAATCCGTGGTATATTAACAGCTGTCCAGAGGTCTGATAAAATATTAATACGCTCCCAGTCATTCCATCACCTAGTAACACATACCCAGGCATCCCATAATATATTACTTGATATCCAGAAAACCTGTAAATTATTAACGCACTTCCAGAGATTCCATAAACTCTGACCACACTTCAAATGATCATTAAATTTTAACACATTCTCTCCCATAAGATGTTGTAAAATACTAACGCACTCTCAGTAATCCAATAAAGCATTAAACAATTATTGCTCAAAATCTCCATGACTCCAGAAAATATTAATACATTTGTAGATATCACACTAAATATTACCCTCGCCGCATTAACAAAATAAAATATTAACAAATTCACAGAAATTCTGCAAAATCAAAACACGTTCAAAGAACCCATAAAAATGAATTCACAAAGATTTGGAAGAAATTCCAGAAAATGTTCACAGATTCACAGATATCCGACAAATAAAAATATATACATCCCCCCAAAAAATGAATGATCTCCAAGAGATACTGTAAAAATATTATTGGTCTCCCAGGAATTCCAAGAAGCAGCAACACTTGCAATATGCTCATAAAATATTAGTACGTTCCAGTGCTCCCATAAAATACGAACACACTCACAGGGCTCCATAAAATATTAACACATTTCCAGACATCCCATAAAATATTTACACACTCCCAGAAAACCCGTAAAATATTAACTCTATCTCCTTAATCCCATAAAATGTAAACACACTCCGTACAACTCCTTAAAATATTAACACACTGCCAGACACCCTATAAAGTATTATCACATTCCGAGCTACTGCATTAAATATTAACAAGATCCCAGTGAGTCTACAAAATATTTACACACTCCCTCAGAGACCATAATTAACTAACTCCCAGAGATTCCATAAAACATGGCACATTTCCCATTGAGCTCATAAAATTTCACCAACTTCCCAACATATGCAGAATTATTAAAAGCACTCTCAAAGATCCCACTAAATAGAAACATAGAAAATAGGTGCAGGGGTAGGCCATTCGGCCCTTTGAGCCTGCACCACCATTCAATATGATCATGGCTGATCATCCAACTCAGTATCCTGTACCTGCCTTCGCTCCATACCCCCTGATCCCTTTAGCCACAAGGGCCACATCTAACTCCCTCTTAAATATAGCCAATGAACTGGCCTCAACTACCTTCCGTGGCAGAGAATTCCACAGATTCACCACTCTCTGTGTGAAAAATGATTTTCTCAATCTCGGTCCCAAAAGACTTCCCCCTTATCCTTAAACTGTGACCCCTTGTTCTGGACTTCCCCAACATGGGGAACAATCTTCCTGCATCTAGCCTGTCCAACTCCTTAAGAATTTTGTAAGTTTCTATAAGATCCCCCCTCAATCTTCTAAACTCTAGCGAGTACAAGCCGAGTCTATCCAGTCTTTCCTCATATGAAAGCCCTGACACCCCAGGAATCAGTCTGGTGAACCTTCTCTGTACTCCCTCTATGGAAAGAAAGTCTTTCCTCAGATTAGGAGACCAAAACTGTACGCAATATTCCAGGTGTGGTCTCACCAAGCCCTGTACAACTACAGTAGAACCTCCCTGCTCCTATACTCAAATCCTTTTGCTATGAATTCCTATACTCAAATCCTTTTGCTATGAAATATTTGCTATGAAATTTGCTATAAATATTGACACCATCCAGATATTTGGTAAAGTATCAAGTTGGGCTGAAGGGCCAATTTCTGTGCCTGACAACTCTATGACTTTCAGTGTCCTGGCTCTCTTGTTAGAGATTCTAGTGTTTTCCCAGCTGCAGATACTGTCTCTCCCTTCTTTCTGCAATAGTGGGCTCACATTTGCTCCAGGAAATCATCAGGAACCATTTCGGGTAACACAGAGGCACAGCTGGTGGGGCTATTACCTCAAAGCACCAGTAACCTAGGTTCAATTCTGACCACGGGTACAGTCTGTGTGGAGTTTGCACGTTCTCCCTGCTACATCATGGGTTCCTTCTCACATCCCAAAGACAGGCGGATCTGTAGACAATTGGCCTCTAAAACATTTTATCAAAGTCCTCAAAGTCCCATAAACAATTTAAAAAGATGTACATCTGCCTACACCCAGAGATTGAACAAAATACCACAAGAGGCCTACAGATTCCCACTGTCTCTATAATTTAAAAAAAATCCCAGTTCCTATTAAATATGCATACTATCTATAAACTACATATTAATGTACTCCTAGAAATTACTTAAATGTTAAAAAAAATCCCAGCAACATCATAATGAGCTTCAAGAGGTTCAAAAAAACATTAATGAAATGCCAGAGATCCCATGAAATATTAACACATTCCCAGCCACTCTGTATGCTATTAAGGTGTCCTTCTAAAGAACCTGTTGTCTTTTAATTCACTTCCAATGACTCCATCAATATTTATATCTTCCCAGAATTATATAAAATATTAACAGACTGTCGGTGATACCATGATATATTAGCAGTCTCCTGAGTGATTCCATATTTTACACTCACTGACACAGGCTTTGAAATGTTAACACACTTGCAGTGATCCCATAAAATATATATTTTTTTAGTTTGTGACTCCATAATATATATATAAACTCCTAGTGATGACATAAACTATTAAGACACTCTCAACAAACTCAAAGAATATGAGGATACTCCATGTAAATACGTTCATACGTTAAAGCAGGAGAATGAAGCCATTCAGCCTATCAAGTCTACTCCACCAGTCAATCATGGCTGATCTATATTTCCCGCCCAACCCCATTCTCCTGCCTTCTCCCCATAACCCCTGACACCCGTGCTAATCAATAATCTATCTATCTCTGCCTTAAAAATGTCCATTAACGGCCTCCACAGCCTTCTGTGGCAATGCATTCCACAGATTCACCACCATCTGGAATGAAAATATACCAAGCAGGTTCAGGCACGAGGTAAGATGGTTAATTAGATCCCAAATTGACTTGGTGATGGGTGGTGGAAGTTTGCTTTACTTACCAGATTTATGGTGTAGGACAGAGATTGCTGTTGGGACCCTTATTGTTTGTAACATACATTAATAACTTGGATGTGAACGTTGGAGGAATGTACGTTTGCTGATGACATGAAAATTGGTGGTTTAGTTTAGTTTAGTTTACTTTAGGGATACAGTGTAGAAACAAGCCCTTCAGCCCACCGAGTCTGCACCGACCAACGATCCCCGCTAGGGATAATTTACACTTATATCAAGCCAATTAACCTACAAACCTGTACACCTTTGGCGTGTGGGAGGAAACCGAAGATCTCGGCGAAAACCCACGCGGTCACGGGGAGAACGTACAAACTCGGTACAGACAGCGCCCGTAGTCGGGATCGAACATGGGTCTCCGGTGCTGCAAGTGCTGTAAGGCAGCAACTCTACCGCTGCGCCACCCTAATATTTTGGTTGGTGATGAAGATTGTCTTTGGCTATACCAGGATATAAATCAGATGGAAAGTTGGTCTGAGTGTTGACAGATAGAATATAATGGAATGAAATGAAATACGTTATTGCTACATGTCACAAGGCACCGTGAAATTATTTGCTTGCACACCCAAGGTATGCAAATAGCAGCCACCTACTGCGCTGACAAAGTTACAAAATACACCGGCCTCTCCTTTGTTCTCCCCCCCCCCCCCCACGCTAGGTCCCCATTGTCCACTGTTCTTCCCCTCCTGCCTTCACAGCAGTTCCCCCACGTTCTCATCGATCGCCGACCGCAGGTTGACCTGCGAGGCCTCACCGCTGCCGCCGAGGCTCCACCGCTGCCGAGGTTCCTCCGCCGCGAGGCTTCACCGCCGCTGAGGTGGAATATAATCCTAACTAATGCCAGATATGCAATTGCAAAAGTCAAATAGGATAGGGCATATACAGTAAATGGCAGGATGCTAAGGACTGGTGTGATCACAGGGATCCTGGGGTCCAAATAAATAGTTCAGTGGAAATGGCAACACAAGTAGATAGGATGGTGAACAAGACATAGACATGATTGACTTCATTGGAAGGGGCACCAAAGAGAAAAGTTGGAATGTTATGTTGCAACTTTAGCAAACACCACTGAGACCTTAAGTATTACGTACAGTTGTGGTCACCATACTACAGGAAGGATGTATTTCCACTGGATACGAGACACAGAAGGTTCATCAGGACGCTGCCTGGATTGAAGGACTTTATTCACGGGGAAAGTTTGTATAGGGTAGGTTTGATTTCACACGAGCAAAGGAGCTGAGGGGTGACCTGATAGAGGTGTATAAAATGATAAGAGACATATATAGAGTAGACAGTCAGAATGTTTTCCCCATGGTAGGAGTATCAAAAGTAAGAGGACATTGGGTTTAATGTGAGAGGAAGAAGTTTTAAAGGGATTGAAGGAAAGTGTTATTTGTACACAGAGAGTTGTTGATACCTGGAACTCATTTCCAGAGGACATAATGGAGTCAGATACAATCAATAGATCTAGGAGACATTTGGATGGGCATTTGAATAGGCAAATCACAGAAAGATACAGACCCAATGGGATTAGTGTGCCCAATTTTTGTATTGTACAACTCTATGACACAATAGGCCCACATATTCCTACATATTATCACACAACCAGCAATTCCATTAGATAGATTTCAATACTCCAAGAGAGCCATTTAAACATTAAACATCTCCCAGAGATCCTTTGATACAAACTCCCAGAGAACCCATAAAGTGGGTGGCGCAGCTGATAGAACTGCTGCCCTACAGCGCCAGAAATACAGTTTAGATCCTGACCTCGGGGCTGTCTGTGTGGCGTTTGCGTGCTCCAGTAATAATCCTCCCACATCACAAAGACATGTGTGGGAAGGAACTGCAGATGCAGGTTTACACTGAAGATAGACACAAAATGCTGGAGTAACTCAGCGGGACAGGCAGCATTGCTGGTTAGGAAGAATGGGTGGCGTTTCGGGTTGGATTGTAGGTTAATTGGCCTCTATACATTTTTGCCCCTGCTGTGTGGTGAGTGGAGGCAAAAATAGGATAACATAAAACCAGTGTGAATGGGTGATCGATGATCAGCATGGACTCACTGGCCAAAGGGCCTGTTTCCATGTTGTATCTTTCAATTCAACCTAATATTAATAGATTCCTGGAGACTTCATGAAGTATTAACAAGCTCTCAGCAAAACCATGAGGTTCATAAACTTCCAGAGATTCCATGAATCCTTAATATTAATGCGCAGCAGGTAATTCCACAAAATATAGTTCTACACTCCCAGCAATACAGTCCCAGGATGGATGTAAAATATTAACATACTTCCAACAATTCCATAAAATATTAACAAAATCTCAGAAACCTCCAAAATTATCAATATTACCTCAATGGAATCATAAGATATTAACACTCCCAAAATATCTCATAAGATTTGTAATAGATATTATAAGGATTTACATGCTTTGCAGTATCCCACAATTCCCATTGATACTGCAGAATATTCTTATTGCTTGATATTTCATAAAACATTGACATCCAAGAGATATCATAGAAACATAGAAAATAGGTGCAGGAGGAGGCCATTCGGCCCTTCGAGCCAGCACCGCCATTCATTGTGATCATGGCTGATCGTCCGCTATCAATAACCCGTGCCTGCCTTCTCCCCATATCCCTTGACTCCACTAGCCCCTAGAGCTCTATCCAACTCTCTCTTAAATCCATCCAGTGATTTGGCCTCCACTGCCCTCTGTGGCAGGGAATTCCATAAATTCACAACTCTCTGGGTAAAAAAGTTTTTTCTCACCTCAGTCTTAAAAGATCTCCCCTTTATTCTAAGACTGTGGTCCCTGGTTCTGGACTCACCCAACATTGGGAACATTTTTCCTGCATCTAGCTTGTCCAGTCCTTTTATAATTTTATATGTTTCTATAAGATCCCCCTCATCCTTCTAAACTCCACTGAATACAAGCCTAGTCTTTTCAATCTTTCCTCATATGACAGTCTCGCCATCCTAGGGATCAATTTCGTGAACCTACGCTGCACTGCCTCAATCACAAGGATGTCCTTCCGCAAATCAGGACACCAAAACTGTACACAATACTCCAGATGTGGTCTCACCAGAGCCCTATACAACTGCAGAAGAACCTCTTTACTCCTGTACTGAAATCCTCTTGTTATGAAGACCTATGAATATGTCTATGAATATTCACGCAAAGACCCTCCATAGAATTCATTCACTCCAAGAATTCTATAGAATACTAACAAACAAGAACGAGGATCCACAAACCTATCTTCGTCACTGGTACAGCGGGGGAGATAGTTATAAACTTTGTTCCTGGGCGTGCAAACGTCTGAAGATCTGTTCTGGATCCAGCACATTGATGCAATCATTAAGAAAGCTTCTACTTCCTAAGAAGATTGAGGAGATTCGGTATGTCAATACTCTCTTGAACTTCTACCGGTGTACAGTAGAGAGCATATAGACCGGTTACATCATGGCCTTGTTCGACAACTCGAATGCGCAGAAATGAAGAAGATTGCATAAAGTGCTGAGCACTGCCCAGTCCATCACGGGTACTGACCTCCCCACCAAGGAAGGGATCTACAAGAGTCGCCATATAGTCTTGGAGGCATTAATGTTTGCACTATTATTGTTTATTTATTTGTCTGTTTGTATATATATATATATATATATATATATATATATATATATATATATATATATATATATACAGAGGCTTGCAAAAGTTTTCATACCCCTTGAACTTTTCCACATTTTGTCACATTACAACCACAAATGTAAATGTATTTTATTGGGATTTTATGTGATAGACCAACACAAAGTGGCGCATAATTGTGAAGTGGAAGGAAAATGATACAAAATGGTTTCCAAATTTTATTACAAATAAAAAACTGAAAAGTGTGGCGTGCAAAAGTATTCAGCCCCCCTGAGTCAATACTTTGTAGAACCACCTTTACGCTACAATTTCGTGAACCTACGCTGCAAGTCTTTTGGGTTATGTCTCTACCAGCTGTGCACATCTAGAGACTGAAATATTTGCCCATTCTTCTTTGCAAAATATTTCAAGCTCAGTCAGATTGGATGGTGAGCACTTTTCAAGTCTTGCCAGATATTCTCAATTGGATTTAGGTCTGGGCTTTGACTGGGCCATTCTAACACATGAATATGCTTTGATCTAAACCATTCCATTGTAGCTCTGGCTGTATGTTTAGGGTGGTTGTCCTGCTGGAAAGTGAACCTCCACCCCAGTCTCAAGTCTTTTGCAGACTCTAACAGGTTTTCTTCCAAGATTGCCCTGTATTTGGCTCCATCCATCTTCCCATCAAATCTGACCAGCTTCCCTGTCCCTGCTGAAGAAAAGCATCCCCACAGCATGATGCTGCCACCACCATGTTTCACAGTGGGGATGGTGTGTTCAGGGTGATGTGCAGCGTTAGTTTTCTGCCACACATAGCGTTTTGCATTTAGGCCAAAAACTTCAATTTTGGTCTCATCAGACCAGAGCACCTTCCTCCACATGTTTGCTGTGTCCCCCACATGGCTTGTGGCAAACTGCAAACGGGACTTCTTATACCTTTGTTTCAACAATGGCTTTCTTCTTGCCTCTCTTCCATGAAGGCCCGATTTGTGGAGTGCATGACTAATAGTTGTCCTGTGGACAGATTCTCCCACCTGAGCTGTGGATCTCTGCAGCTCCTCCAGAGTTACCATTGGCCCCTTGGCTGCTTCTCTGATCAATGCTCTTCTTGCCCGGCCTGTCAGTTTAGGTGGACGGCCATGTCTTGGTAGGTTTGCAATTGTGCCATACTCTTTCCATTTTCAGATGATGGATTGAACAGTGCTTCATGAGATGTTCAAAGCTTGGGATATTTTTTATAACCTAACCCTGCTTTAAACTTCTCCACAACTTTATCCCTGGCCTGTCTGGTGTGTTCCTTGGGCTTCATGATGCTGTTTGTTCACTAATGTTCTCTAACAAACCTCTGACGCCTTCACAGAACAGCTGTATTTATACTGAGATTAGATTACACACAAGTGGACTCTATTTACTAATTAGGTGACTTCTGAAGGCAATTGGTTGCACTGGATTTTATTTAGGGGTATCAGAGTAAAGGGGGCTGAATACTTTTGCACGCCACACTTTTCAGTTTTTTATTTGTTAAAAAAAATGTGAAAACCATGTATCATTTTCCTTCCACTTCACAATTACGCGCCACTTTGTGTTGGTCTAGGACATAAAATCCCAATAAAATACATTTACGTTTGTGGTCGTAACGTGACAAAATGTGGAAAAGTTCAAGGGGTATGAAAACTTTTGCAAGCCATTGTATATATATATATATATGCATGTGTGTGCGTGTGTGCGTGTGTGTGTGTGTGTGTGTGTGTGTGTGTGTGTGTGTGTGTGTGTGTGCGTGTGTGTGTGTGTTTTATATGCACAGTATATACTTGTACATACATGCTAGAGATTCCTCAGCTGCTTACTGTGCAGGAATCAAAAATGCTTTCTACAACTAAAAATGTATAGACATAAGGAACTACAGATGCTGGAATCTTGAGTGCAAACTTGCTGGAGTACCTCAGTGGGTCTGGTGCTGGAGGATATGGATAGGCAGCCTATTTCTACGTCTGAAGAAGGCTCCCGACCCTTAGGACAGCACAGTGGCATAGCGGTAGACCCAGGTTCAATCCTGACTACGGGTGCTGCCCGTGCGGCGTGGGTTTTCTCCGGGTTTTCCAGTTTCCCCCAACACTCCAAAAATGTACAGGTTTGTAGGTTAATTGGCTTCGGTAAAATTGTAAATTGTCCCTTGTGTCGGATTGTGTTAATGTACGGGGTGACCGCTGGTCAGCATGGATTCGGTGGGCCAAAGAGCCTGTTTCTCTAAAGTCTAAAATAACCGAAATGTCACCTGTGCATGTTCTACAGAGATGTTGCCTGACTAGCTGTTTTACTCCAGAACTTTATGTCCTACTAAAAGTGTGCGCTGATTTCTAACTTTCTCTAGTTCTGATGAAAACTCATTAACCAGAAGCATTGACTCTGTTTTGCTCTCTCTACAGATGCTGGACTGACCGACTCTGCATATTTCTACCATATGGCAAGTTCTGATGCCAATGCAGAGATCAACAATAATTTTGATAATCAGAAAAAGATTTTTATTTACTCCCAGCATTTACCAGAATAATCAGTCCCAGATATATATTTGCAGCTCACAAATAAATGTATTGGTTGCTATAGGCATAATGTGGGAAGAAACATTAAGCAATCTTCCCTGTTATTTTCCCTGTGAACTTAGCGAGGAAGTGGTACCCCACCTTTGTGAAAAATCCCAATAACAGCAGATGCTGAAAATCTAAAATAAAAACAGGTAATAGGACAGGATAGGGCAGGTTTAGAGGGATATGGGCCAAATGCAGGCAGGTGGGACTAGTGTAAATGGGACATGTTGGCTGGCGTGGGCAAGTTGAGCCGAAGGGCCTGTTTCCACACTGTAAGACTCTGACTCAATGAAATCAAACAGTGTCAGCGGGGAGAGAAACAGTTAACATTTCAGGTCAAAGACTCATTGTCAGAACTCTTACCAGTTTTGCCATAGGGTTTTGACCTGAAACATGAACTGTGGTACTACATCTTTGCCAGTTCTGGGAATATTTCCATTGCAAATGACATTCAAATTCAAGATACTGTCTGTGTTTCACTCCACTATCTCCACTATCTGCGATACTCTCTGTGTTTCAGCACAGTTTCAATGCCTCATTTTTTAGAGATCAGTAGCCCCATTAATAACAGAAGAGCCTATTGGTTACGCGTGCAAGGACTCAAAGATGGATACTGTTCTGTCACAAATTGTAATGGCAGGTTAGTCACCAACATGGAGGTTGCTCCCTCTAGTGATGGCACACATACACTGCAAGATTTGCATCAAATGCATAATGAATTAACTTATGAATCCATAAGGTTGCAGACTGCGAGGAAATTGTATTTAAAGTAGACACAAAATGCTGGAGTAACTCAGCAGATCAGGCAGCATCTTTGGAGAGAAGGAATGGGTGACGTTTCGGGTCGAGACCCTCCTTCAGACTAATTCTATTGTTGTTCTGCAGTCGCTAACAATGTAATGGGCATTGAGCGAAATAAAAAGCGTTGGAGGAACTCGCGGGTTCTGGACATGGGTCGGGACCCTTCTTCAAGCTTTTCTGGCCACAGACCAGGCTGGAGGCAGGTTCTCTGGATGCTTTCAAGAGAGAGCTAGATAGGGCTCTTAAAAATAGCGGAGTCAGGGGATATGGGGAGAAGGCAGGAGCAGGGTACTGATTGGGGATGATCAGCCATGATCACATTGAATGGCGGTGCTGGCTCGAAGGGCCAAATGGCCTACTCCTGCACCTATTGTCTATTGAAATGAATGCAAATACAAAGAAACTCGTTTGTTCAGCTCACGTTAAAGGGAAGTAATCGAAACAAGAATTCTAAGGAGAATTATGATTACTGCCAGTGACAGGATACATGGATATATGGATAGAGAAAGCTTAGAGGCACATGGGCCAAATGCGGGCAGGTGGGACGAGTTTAGATCGGACATCTTGGTTGACATGCACGGTGGGCCGAACGTCCTGTTTCTGCGCTATATGACTGTATGACAGGAGTACTGGGGTGGGAGATTGCAACCTTCACGTGGTCCACCCTGTTTCGACTAATGCAATCAACCCCACATGCACGAACAAAAGACCAAATAGTCGCTCCACAAACAAAAGCCACGGGAAGAATCTTCAGTGGGAAGGAAAATAAAGAAGTCTGAGAGGCCGTGGTTTTAAATGGTTTTAAATGATTTTAATAGGGAAAGGCCTCCACAGACAAGAAAGCCTTATGGCTCAGAATAAATTAAATGGAGAAATACTCCAAATTATTTTTTCAACCAAGGGTCTAAAAAACCCAGAATATTCCCAGGCAGGCCCTGAGGGGTTTCCATATACAAGTATATGGTTTTTTACCACTGTGGGAATATGAACCTCAGACTGGGCTGGAGGTAGTCTCCTTGAGCAAGTCTCAGGAGTACCAGGGCAGTAAAGAAACTGACCCTTAAAGTGGTGTTTTTGGCCGTGTACCCACCACAGCACAAGTATAAATCCAGGTGTACTTAATGGGTACAAAGTACGATACCTGAAGGAAGCGGTGAGGCCGTGGAAGGTAACCATGGTGGCCAACATTAATTGGTTTCTCACAGCTTCAGGAGGCTGTTATGGTTGAAACAGCAGATTTATATGAAAACACTTGTGCTTTACTAGGGTGCCAACGGTGAATCCGATTAAGGCACCCATGTCTTCAATAGTGTGGAGGCACAGGGAATACGATTCCAAAGAATTTCAAGTTTGCGGGTGGCATCACTGCTTATGGGAAGCAAGTGAAAGATTGTGCAATGACCAAAATTTAAAAAGGATAAGTGGCATTGTTTTATAGCTCATATGTTGAGCTCAATGGTATGAGAGAAAAATTGCCATTCGGACCATTTTGCACTTTAGATTTGCAGGTCAATAAAGTTCAAGCTATGTTGAAAATCTTGGTTATTACGGAGTGAACCTGCCTAAAACAAATCAAAGTCATTGATAAAGAGGCAAAGATATCAGCCTCATAAAACTTTTGCAAAATTGGTGGTCCAATGTGAAGGGGATTTGATATATGGATCAAACAGAGGCAGGTGTATGGTGAGGAAGTATTTTATCCAGCACAGCCTTATGTTAAACCATATTGTTGGGGAAGAAGGCCATCACGTGCATTTGGAGAGGTACATAACTTTTACTCTATCACAGAGGAAGCTTTTGTTGAACCTCCTCCGATTGGTGGTAGATTACAGGTGTGTTATGATAAATGATATTGCATAACAGCTGAACGGTTTATATTAGATACTGTGTAAGGATCTACAATAAAATTTGTAGAAGGAGTTGATCCACCTGTACAGAATTAACCTAATCCTATTTTATGTTTCTGCACCTGAAAAATTTCAAATAAAGAAGAGGTAAGAAATTATTTAGGGAAAGTGTAATGGGGGAAAAACAAGAGTAAGCATCCACAACAATTTGTATCAAATAAATTCCCCAGGCAGAAGAAAGATGGTGGTTGAAGAGTCATTCTAGACATCACACACTTTAATACATTTGTCCAGTATAAAACATTCAAAATGGACACCTTCAACACTGCAAGGCATTTGTTATCAACAAGTTGTAATTGGTTACTATAGACTGAAGGATGGTTACTATATAAGCTGAAGGATACATATGATTTAGTACCAATTTATCATCATGTTCACAGGTAATTGAAAATTAATTAGATGGGTCAGCATGGCAATTTAAGGCATTATCTAATGGATTAAGCTCGGCTTCTAGGCTGTTCACACAATGGTTGAAACCAGCACTTGCACTGATAAGGACACATGGCCATGGTTTATCTTGATGACATTTTTAATTGGCAATGATGATCAGGAGTCAGCTGAAAAATTAGTGCAGTAATTACAAGCCTGTTGAAAGACTAGGGTCCTGATCCATCCAACAAAATCTAAGCTTCAGCCATCCCCAACAATTTACTATTTGGGGTTTGTGAGTGATTCAGTACCATGTTCGGTAAATTTACCAACAAACAAAGTAAATTTGTTTAGGTAAATTAGTAACACTATTTCTGCAGTAGAGTTGGTCCACTGCATTACCAAAAAAACTAAAAAGGGCAAAAACACAAGCACTAGAAGAGTGTGCAGGCCATTTTGACAGGCCAATGCAATTGCCAAAGGAAGCTTTATCAGTGTTACAGTGGTGGATTGAGAATGTTCCACAAGCTGCTTAAAAACATATTAGCTCAGCAGCCAGCAGTCATTGCAAACTGAAGCAAGTATTCTCGGATGGTGGATAGCTTCTCGTTTTTTGGGGCTAGATAAGATCTGTTCTTATCAGTTAATATCTGATACGTCCCTTATCTAGGGGGCTGCGGACAATAACACCAGGTGGTGGCAGATGGATTGTCCAAGAAACTTATTTCTCCAAACATTTGGTAGTAATTATTTGGAGTTGTTAGGAGCTTTTATGGATTTAAAGCTTATTGTTCTACTATGAAAGATTTGCATGTCCAATTACAAGTAGACAATACCACAGCTGTGGCATATATCAATCACATGGGTCGAGTGAGATCATTATCATGTGACTATCTGGTATTATCTGGTAACCAGATGTGGCATTGGTGTATCTTTAAGAATATTTGGCTTTCAGCTATCTATCTCTCAGGGAGAGACAATATTGTGGCAGACAACAGATCACGAAAATTTAAAGACAATACAGAATGGATATTAAATCCACAAGTTGGAAAACATTGTCAGTGGTATGGATTACCTGACATTGATCTGTTGCGTCTAGATTAAAGCACTAATTGCCCAAATACGTCTCATGGGAACACAACCCAGGAGCAATAGCTGTGGATGCATTCTCACTACATTGGGGGGGGGGGGGGGGGGGGAATATGTTCTTTTATGTTCCCCATTCTGTCTGATTAGGCAATGTCTGATGAAAATATAGCAAGTCTCTGCCACGGGCGGTTTGGTGGCCCAAATCAGACACAGTCATGGTTCTTATTGATGTTTAGAATAATAATTGAACCATTGATGACGATTCCTAGCTGCAGTAATTGGTGGCCCAAATCGGACACAGTCATGATTCTCATTGATGTTTAGAGTAATAATTGAACCATTTATGACGATTCATAGCTGCAGTAAATTGTTGAAAAATTCATCCATGGCATGATCATATGAATTTGTTAATCTGCAGGTTCTGACCAGACCATTACAAGAGCTTGGACTATCGGATAGGACCGTGAATGTTATAACTGCAGCTTGGAAAAATAGCATTAAAAACAGTATTTTGTTTATATAAAGAAATTGGAAGTCTTTGGTAGACAGTCAAAGATATTTTATCATACTGCTAACATATCAGATATATTGGAGTTCCTTGCTGGATTGCATTTTGATCAGCACCTAAGCGATAGGGCCATTAATAGGGCTCATGGTGCTTTATCGTCCTATTTAGGACAAATTGCTGGCCATGAATCTATCGGGTCTCATCCGTTAATATCCCGATTGGGAAAGGAATATATATTAAAATCTGCCCAAAGTAAAAATATAGAAGTTGGGAAGTCAGCATAGTTCTTACTTTGCTTAGGCAATGGGCTCCAATTCTATCATTGTTTCGGAAGTGATCATTTGAAGTAATAATGCTCATGGCTTTAGTATCAGCACAAAGAGTGCAAACGTTGCAAATGTTACGTTAGACTGTATGCATGTGGCTACAGATAACATTGTCTTATATGTTTATGACTTAACCAAACAAAGCAGACCAGGAGGAGCTGGAACCGAGGTAAATTTTAAAGCATATCCTGTCGACCAAAAATTGTGCGTGGTTAAGCATTGACTCAATATGTTGAAGTAGACAAGAGTCTCCATGGTGGTGAGACAGCGCTACTTATTACACACAAAAAAACACATAAAAGTATCTGTACAAACTGATGGTTCCAGATAGTTACATTCTAGATGGTTAAAACGGGTTTTGGGACTCAGCAGGAGTAGACATTGAGATGTTAAAAATCACTCCACAAGGGAGGTAGGTACATCCACGGCAAAGGCACAGATGGGCCACTCGATCAAAAAATTAGAGGCCGTAAGAGGATGTAAAAGAAACTTTTCAAAGTTTACAAGAAACCAGTTCTCACGGTGTCAGGGTTGGACACGCAGTGTTGGGTTCTCTTTGATTGTGCTTTGTTTTATATTATCAATTTATATCTTTGGTTATAAATCTTCCCCCACGATAGAAGGGTTATTACTTTCATTCTTTTATAAAGAAAAAACTTATTACATAAACTGGAGAAATGTTTATAATATGTATTATTTACTCACTACTGTGTTGATTGAGCCAGAGTGTCATATGGAATGAATCTACGACATAAAAAACATAGAGCTACAAAATCTTCACGTAGTCACTCACGTGACTCCGAAGTAAAATAGTAAGATTAAACGAGAACTTACCAAGTTTGAAGTTTGATCGTTATTTTATGAGGAGTTACGATGAGGGATTATGTGCCCTCCACTCCCAACCCTCATAAAATAAATGATCATCTGGTAGTTCTAGTCTATGTTGAGCCTTACTATCTTACTCCGGCTATTGGTTCTGTGTTTTTCACGCCGCTGCTTTGAAGTATGCCGATCGCGCCAGGCGGGGCTTCTTCACGTAATCCCTCATCGTTCCTCCTCATAAAATAACGATCAAACTTCAAACTTGGTAAGTTCTCGTTTAATCTTACCATTATACTTGTTTATGCACAACCGATGCAGATATGAAGAACCCCGTGAGGTAAATGATCGACATTTGCATGAGCAGAGCACCGAGCAAGGCAATGCAGAGAGAGCGGTGAAGGCGGCAGAGAAAATCTCCCAGAAATAATATAAAACCAGACTTACAGCAAGTGAGGAACATAAAGTAGTTAAACTTAATGGAAATATGTCCCAACCCGAAAAACGTCACCTAGCCGTGTTGGCCAGAGATGCAGCTCAGCCTCAATGATTCATTGATATTTTATTGTCAAATGAACCCAGGTACAGTGACATTCTTTGTTTTGCATACAACTAGGTAAATTTGTACAGCAGCCCTCACCTTGGTCGTACTCAAAAAGTCACCCAGATTCTGGCCGACAAAGTTATAAAAAGTTAATCAAAGTCTTAACTTGTGCTCGCAACGGCGAACCAGGCCGGCTGCCGCATGTGGTGGTAGGCAGCTCCCCCCCCCCCCCCCCCTTCAATTCCCCTTGTCCCCCCCCCCCTTCAACCTCGGTGAGTTACTCCAGCACTGTGTGCCTTTTTAAAAAATAAAAATATAGTTTACAAATATTTTAAATAAAAATATAGATCTACTCTTGTACGAAAGTGTTGACGTGGCTGGCTCAAGGTGACCTCTACTACATTGATTACGTGGGAACCAAGGGAAAGAATAATGTAATTGAATGCCAAGGGGAATGGGTCAGGCTCTTTATTGGAAGTAATCATAGCCTGACCATTGCATGGCCCATGTGTTGTCATATATTAGCCCAAGTCTGAATGTAGGAAATGGGGCAGTCAATTTATCAGTCATCATTTAAATACCTTTCAGGCATTAGATAAATGCAGGATGGCACTCTAAATAGAATAGAAGGAAAGGTTAGTTAGGATTTAGTCTAGTGTGAAAAGTTTCTTAAATGGCATCTAGGTGTTGGTTTGAACAATGACAGGTTGTGTACAAGCAAGTGGCAATGGACAATGTGATCTCTCCCTTCTAACTGGAGATGGAGTCAGGTCAATGGGAAATTACAAAGAAACATTTTAGGACCTGAACAGGTCACTGAATGAGCATCGTGTATCTCAGAGAGTCCTGCAACTCGACGGCAGAACACAAACCTCTGCTTCCTACCTACAAACCTACCTCATTTAAACTTACAGAATAATGAGTGGATGTGGAAATAATGTTTCCACTGGTGGGAGAGTCTAGGACCAGAGGTCATAGCCTCAGAATTAAAAGGCACTCTTTTAGAAAGGAGATGAGGAGGCACCTCTTTAGTCAGCGTGTAGTTAATCTGTGGAACGCATTGCCACAGAGGGCTGTGGAGGCCAAGTCAGTTGATATTTTTAAGGCAGGGAAAGACAAATTCTTGATTAGAACAGGTATCAAGGGTTATGGGGAGAAGGCAGGAAAATGGGATTAGGAGGAAGAGATCAGCCATGATTGAATGGCAAAGTGGACTCGATGGGTGAATGGCCTAATCCTACTCCTATAGGTTGTGAACATTTTGATAAAAATCCTATTCATAGACACCCTCCAGTACATGACTTAGTGAATGTTCCAATATTGAGGGGTGGAGCCCCACTGAAGAGTTGGTACCATAGACAGGCCAGTGGTCCTTGTGAGAGTGAGGGAATTTTAGTTTTAGAGATACAGCGTGGAAACAGGCCCTTCGGCCCACCGAGCCCGCTCCGACCAGCGATCCCCCACACACGTACACCATCCTACACATTGGGGACAATTTACAATTATACCAAGCTAATTAACCTACAAACCTGCATGTCTTTGGAGTGTGGGAGGAAACCGGAGAAAACCCCACGCTGGTCAAGGGGAGAACGTACAAACTCTGTACAGACAGACTGTCAGGATTGAACCCAGTCTCTGGCGCAGTAAGGCAGCAACTCTACCGCTGCACTACCATGCGGCCCCAAATGCTTCATTATCTACAATACTATGTGTTAGATTTTTAATCATGCCTCATGAATGGATGGAAAAGATTGAATTGATTGAAGGATGCAGATGGAAACAGGCCCTTCAACGTGCAGACTATTGATCACTCATACACACTAGTTCTATGTTATTCCACTTTTGCATCCACTTCTTGCCTCACAGGGGCAATGTACAGAAGCTAATTAACCTACAAAATGATACTATGAAACTGGCAGAGTTGTTGCCTCACAGTGCCAGAGAACCAGGTTTGTTCCTGGCCTTGGGTGCTGTCTCTGTGGAGTTTGCACAGTCTCCCTATGACCGCATGGTTCTCCTCAGAGTTCTCTGGTTTCATCCACCATCCCAAAGACGTGTGGTGTCACATGCTATATTTGTATAAAGCGTGTCACTACTTTTCTGCCGTTGTAAATGTTTTTGGGATGTGGGAGGAAACCGGAGGCACCCAGAGGAAACCCATGCACTCACAGGGAGAACGTATAAACTCCACATAGACAGTGCCTGAAAATCAGCACCCAAGGCCAGGATCACACCTGTGGCTATAGCAGCAGCTCTATCAGTGGAACCACTGACCCACTCTAAAACCACCATTTTGAAGGGAAAGATAAAATCATGTATTAATAATAACCCATCATCCAGCATTTTATAGGAGCATGCAATGCACAAATTTATGGTAGATTTATGCACTTTACAAAACATGAATTTGCAATAAATTTTACTGGGTTCTGACAGGGCTGTATGAATGTGACTCTTTCCTTAAATGATAGAGAGCTGCCCCCTAATGCAATACATAGAGAGCACCATCATGGATCTCTGGAACCAACTCTCTTTGGTTGAAACGTGTAGGAAGGAACTGCAGATGCTGGTTTAAACCGAAGATAGACACAAAAAACTGGAGTAACTTAGCGGGTCAGGAAGCATCTCGGGAGAAAAGGAACAGGTGACATTTCGGGTCAAGACCTCTCTTCAGACCGAAGAAAGGTCTCGACTTAAAACGTCACCTATTCCTTTTCTCCAGAGATGCTGCCCGACCTGCTGAGTTAATCCTGCTTTTTGTGTCTTATCTTTAGACGAAACTCCTTGAAGATGTTGCTGAGACTAGAAAGGAAGACAAGCTGTTGATTAAACTCAACCATTGTGCTCCCTGCACCCAGACTTTATGAACACGCTGCAAAGTGCATTTGCACTGTTTTTGCGTGCTGATTCCTTCCCGCTCCTCTCCGTGACGTGCCAGAATGCAGTCCCTGCAAGGCTCGCTACCTGTAAAACCAACATCTGTAAAACCATTCATTGGACTTTGTGGCTTGCTATGCACAGATGTGCTGCATGATCTTCTCCCTTATTGTATGGGGCATCAGAATAAAAGGATGTACCTTTAGAATGGAGAAGAGGAGGGATTTCTTCAGCCAGAGGGCCAGGGGGTGGTGAATCTAGAATTCATTGCCACAGGTGGTGATGGAGGCCAATTTGGTATTTGAGATCAATAGGTTCTTGATTAGAAAGGGCGGCGTTAAAGATTATGGGGAGAGGGCAGGAGAATGGGGTTGAGAAGAAAAGATAGATCAGCTATAATTGAATTGCGAAACAGGCTCGTTGGGCCAGTTGGCTTGCTTCTGTTTGTAGATCTTTTGATCTAAGAGCTAGATGCAACCATTCTCAAAGTAAACCTCCACATATCCTTCCTCTTGTTTACTGATGTGACTAAATGGAAGGAATCAAGAAATAATTGTCATTAATCATTGGACATTATCACATTTTATTATAGAGTTACATTAAACAGACATCTAAATTAAAAAATATATTTTATGTTGGACACTAAATTTACTACATCTTCCATTTTTACATAGTACTGTTGCTTATTTGCTTATAAAATGTATTGCCATCTACAAAAAATCTATAAAAGTTAATATCCTTTTTGTCCCCATTGCATAAAACAGGCAGAAAAGGCACTGTTTGGTCATATATATTTGAGCATCACAAATCATATATAAATTGGAATTGCTTAAATAAATTCTGAACTATATGAAGTCAGCTGGCCTGAGGCAGGGGTCTAATGTTAAGAGCATCAGACGTGATTCCGCAAATCTTCCACATTCACTAATTTCTGACTGACTACATTTCATGGGCACCAAGTCTCAGAGGGGTACAGCTCCACAAATCCTTACTCACACTCGGCACTCCCCCTGTGCTGCAGTTCCAGGAGCTCTCGTCAATTATAGTCCCACTTGAATTGGAATAAATACTCACAACCTACTATTGAGTGGAAACTCCACTTGACCTATTCCGCTGTATGCTGTTTGTAGAGAGAATATCTTGGTCTCTGAGATTACCCTCGTGGGATAATAGTATTTGAACACAGTTTGGGCATAACAACCTCCCTTCTAGTTGCTCTGTGCAGATATTAATGTCTGAACAACAAAAGTTTATTCAGTTTGTATAGAGTTTGTACGTTCTCCTTGTGACCATGTGGGTTTTCTCCGGGTGCTCTGGCTTATTCCCACACTCCAAAGACATACAGGTTTGTAGGTTAATTGGCTTGGTAAAATTGTAAATTGTCCCTAGGGTGTAGGATAGTGCTAGCCTACAGGGTGATCGCTGGTCGGCGCGGACTTGGTGGGCCAAAGGGCCTGTTTCCACGCTGTATCTTTAACGTCTAAAGTTATTTAAAATATTCTATCAAGAATATTCTATCAAGAAGTCACCTAGTACAATGTGCCAGAGATACCGTCCATTCATGCAACAGGACTATGCCCCAGCACACAAAACAGAGACAGAGGCCATGGTACTGGGCTAATTATTCAATGGTACCATCTTATTGTGAAGTGGGATTTAATTGAACGTGATCATTTATGCTCCAGCAAGTGTTCACATAACCCATCTGGCTCCCTAATCCCCTTTAGAAAAGGGACCTGTCGCCCTTCCCGCAGTCTACATGAGACTCCATTTCTACCCAATCTACCAGCCACTGCGTGACTTCAAGGCAATAGGTCGAGCGGAACTTGCCCAGTTACCCATGTATCAATAATCAAAAGGACACGGCGACTAAGCGATTTCTTTCAAAATGATTTCTTTTTAAAATGTGTTGATTCATCCCTTTAAACAGCAGAACGGGAAAGGGAGACGTCAATGGAAGCTGCAAGGATAGATGGTGGTAACAAAATATCTCCCAGGTGCAGATCTTTTCTGGTTGCTGTTATTTTCCAATGGATGGCAACTGTGGGCAAATGGACTTCATCCTCTACCTATCCCCAAGTCCCCCTCAACTCCTGCCCATCCCTTCTGCGCGGCACCACACGACTTTGGGGAGAGAGAGCAGCAGAGAGGATGGCTAGAGAGACAGTTCCAGTCAGAAGCCTAGTACTTTGATCTTAAGGCTTTATGTGTTGTTACAACATCTGGATCTCCCACTGCTGAACTGGATTCTGCTCTTCGTATTTGCAAATCATCGCAGCGTCACGATCGTAAGATTTCCCACCTAAAGTAAAAGAGGTAAGAAAGATGTCAGTAAGTTGACGGATGCGGTGAGCAAGCTATTCAAGTGTATGGAGGCTTTTTTATTCCTGTTTTCTCAAGACAATTACCCTGAAATTGAGTCCATTGCCTTGATCACAGGTGACCCACCTCTCAATTTCTGCTTTGGGTGAGAATTCATTGAATGCCCACAGACCAAGGGATTGGACACTCTGTGACCAAAGACTAGGAGCAGCACCGTGGTAGGTAGATTTGCTGCCTTACAACACCAGAAATCCAGGTTCGATCCTGACTGCGGGTGCTGCCTGTATGGAGTTTGCACGCTCTCCCCGTGACCTGCGTGGGTTTCCTCCAGGATCTCCAGTTTCCTCCCACACTCCAAAAACATGCAGGTTTGTAGGTTAATTTGCTTAGTAAAATTGTAAATTGTCCCCAGTGTGTGTAGGATGGTGTTAGCGTGCGGGGATCGCGTGTCTGCGCAGAATTGGTGGGGCGAAGGGCCTGTTTCCGCGATGTATGTCTACACTAAACTAAGAATGGTTTCCCCAACCCTAGATTCAGGTAGGTGGGAGACAGGACAAAAACAATCGATGTATAATTGAGAACAGGCCTGTACTCTGCTTATAATTAGCGGTGTGAAAGGCTGGTGTGCTCTCGGTAATGGGATCGGGTGGATGTTGGCTGTATGAAGAATGGGGACTGATGGTTGGAAAGGCATTCACGTTGTGTTTTACGCTGCCGCAGCTGGTATCTCACACTCAAAAACAATTTATTTTATTCTAATTAATTTTGTATAAAGTAATTCTGTTTTGAAATAAGAGACTGATGTGCAAAGCAAAGGCCCTGTGTGTGGGTCACCATCAAGTTGGAAGGTGAAGGGAGTAAAATGAGTAATATGAGAAACAAGCTTCCCCAAGATTTATGAGCTTTGTGAAGGATGTGATTCCAAGAGTACGGAAAAAGGACAGGGCTTTACGCCATCACCGCATGTTGAGGTCTGAGTAAATTCTAATCTTATATAGCCAGCATCAACAGAAGAAGCTATGTGAGGAAAATGGCAGCGTTGCATTTTTTTTGCAACTTTAGTAAAATCTACCAAACTGCCATTGGAGGGCAGCACGTGCAATATTGGGGAATGAATGGGACTTGGTTGAGTTACGGTATTGGGATGATTGTGGAATTTGGGAGGCTAGCAGGCAGATCGGGAATATCGATAAACAAGTAACAGAGGAACAATTAAAGTTGATGCTGAGGCAGGAATGGAGTTAGGTTTAGTGTAGAGATGGAGCACAGAAACAGCCATTCGGCCCATCGAGTCTGCGCCGACCAGCGATCCCCGTACACTAGCAATATCCTACACACTCGGGACAAGTTTTACCAAAGCCAATTAACCTACAAACCAGTACATGTTTAGAGTGCGGGAGGAAATCAGAGAACCCAGGGAAAACCCAAGCGGGTCATGGGGAGAGCGTACACACTCCGCACAGACAGCACGCGTAGTCAGGATCTAACCCGGGTCTGTGGTGCTGTGAGGCAGCAACTCTACCCCTGCGCCACCGTGCCGCTGAGTTGGGCGAGGTGACCTTGACAAAGATGCAGATGCATGGTTAGAAGCACAGCCTAGAATCAAACACAACAGCAGGGTTGTGCTCCATGTGGCTAAGTCTTTTGCCATTACTGGAAAGAGGAATGGGGAGTTGATATCTAATTTGTACCTGGGACGCACAACAGCTCCAATCTACACAACATTTTGATATTTAGGAATCAGCTGTGGCCAGAGCTGAAGGGGCCATATTCCCAAACTAGTGGTTGATGGAACACTCACCTTTGATGTCGAGCACAAACCCTTCATACAGGAGGCTGCGGACAGTGCCGCTGAATTCAAACGTCCAGCAATGCCTCGGACTTCGTGTCTCCGTCCAGAGTACCACCTTGCTGCCAGAGTCAGCCAGAGTGCCGATGGTCTGAAGGCTCACATCTGGGGCAAACTGCAAATCCAAGCAGAGGTTAAGTTGGACAAAAACAGACCACATTCCATTTTTTAACCTACTTTTCTCATCATGTTGATTCTCACCTGGTTTACTGTTATCTCACCTGGTTTACTCTTGATAGGTTTGTCAATTAGAGTCAGATTCACTTGCCCACACCGGCCAACATGTCCCAGTTACACTAGTCCCACCTGCCTGCTTTTGGCCCTTATCCCGCTAAACCTATCCTACCCGTGTACCTGTCCAAATGTTTCTTAAACGTAGGGATAGTCCCTACCTCAACTACCTCATCTGGCAGCTAGTTCCATACACCCACCACCCTTTTTGTAAAAAAGTGACCTCTCAGGTTCCTATTAAATCTTCCCCTCCCTCACCTTAAACCTATGACTTCTGGTTCTCAATCACCCTACTCTGGGCAAGAGTGTGTTTACCCAACCTATTCCTCTCATGATTTTGTACACCTCTCTAATATCACCCCGGCCTCCTGTTCAAGGAATAGGGTCCTAGCCTGCTCAACCTCTCCCTCTAGCTCAAGCCCTCGAGTCCTGGCAACATCCTCGTAAAGGTCCTGGCAGCATCCTTGTAAAATCGAGTATCTTTGGATTATTTGACTATGAAAGGAGTCTCGGATGGGACGTGATTTATTGTTAGCCAGTCTAACACCCAGGAGGAGTGTAGATACGAGTATGCCCTCAGAATGCCTTCAGAATGAGATTTCTGCAATGCTCGTGGCACTGAGCACCAGCGAACTCCATTTTGTCCCTTTTCTAGTCTGCTAAGATGATTCCCACTGCAATTGCCATATGTACTAGCAGATATTTTGCACAAGCTACTACCAACTCTACCACTTCCTTGTCCACTCCCCATGTGCTCCTTGTATGCTGCACTTTATCGCCTAATAGGAATTCCCAGCCCCTCGAGATCTTCTATTTGGTGTCCTCCTCTCTCCCCTTGGACTGCACCCAAACCATTTTCTCTTCAGAGGCTGCTCCTCGCACATTATACTTGGCTCTGCCTGTTCAGACTCTAATTTTCCAGAGCAGATCGCTTCTGAAGAAGGGTCTCGACCCAAAACGTCACCCATTCCTTCTATCCAGAGATGCTGCCTGTCCCGCTGAGTTACTCTGGCATTTTGTGTCCATCTTCAGATCTCTTCTTCTCAGTTTGGTGAAATCAGCTTTTGTCTTTTCTTGCTGATGGTTTGGGGCGTGTGGAGGTCAGTGATGATCAATTCGATGCTGACCTTTTTCCAATGACCAGCCATTTTCTGTCCCTATGCTAACATTGGGCCTGGTCATAACCAAAGTCAGGCAAGAAACAATGGCAGAACAAAGTTGGATATTGTGATCAATGGCCATAAAGCGCTCACCAACTTAGTGCTCCTTCCTCTTGCCATTAACCCACTCTATCACCATCCCAGCATTTTAGACACTTGCATTCCACCCAAATTCTTAAGCATTCCACCACCATTAACATTTGAAGTCTTCACATTAAAGGGAAGGGCAAATAGAGCACTTTCCTCTTCAGATCAGAGGAGCCACATTCACCATCACTGAGCTACAGAGGACCCCGAAGACTAGATTAAGTAACAAGCAGTCCCTACCTTGGGCTTCAATAGTCCCTTGTCAAAGAACCAGAGCTGCTCCAGTTCCTTATTCGCAGGAGCAACGATGATGCGTCCAGACTTCACATCGTCCTCACTTGGAAGTACTGACAGCAGATCACCCGTCTCTTTGTTCTTAACGTTAAAAAACACTCGTTTCTGTAAACACAAAGATGTTTTGACCTTTAGCACAGAGCGTTGGAGCAGGGAAATACATGTTCTTGCAATTGCGTTAAATGTTGCACAGGAGGGTGGCATGGTGGCGCAGCAGTAGAGTTGCTGCCTTACAGCGCTAGAGACACGGGTTCGATCCTGACTATGGGTGCTATGTGTACAGAGTTTGTACGTTCTCCCCGTGACCTGCTTGGGTTTTCCCTGGGATCTCCGGTTGCCTCCCACACTCCAGAGACGTACAGGTTTGTAGGTTAATTGACTTGGTACAATTGTAAACTGTCCCTAGTGTGTGTAGGATAGTGTTAGTGTGCGGGGATCGCTGGTCGGCGCTGACTCCATGAGCCCAATGGGCCTTTTTTCCATGGTGTATTTCTTAACTAAACGAGGAGTCAGAACAATAAGGGAAGGACTGCACCCCACGTTCCTCCACGATCAGAAGCTGAAGGACAGAGGTCCTCAGTGAAGAGCACCAAAAAGAAGACAGAGGGCACAGGCCAGCCAGGTACCCTAGTTAGCCAGGTACATGCTAGTTGTTTGTAGGAGGGAAGGAGAGCCAAGGACGTCAAGGAGTTCTATAGATTAGATGTTGGCGAGTTCCCCCAGTGAAAGGCCAGGCTACCTGGTGGTCTCATCATTAGTGAGAAGTTGTCTTGATTCGCAGTCAGGTGTCTCATGGCAAAGACACGAAGGATTCCAAATGTTAAAGGTGAGGAATTCCAGAGGCATAGGATAGCCTGTCTACCCAATGAGACTGTGGGGCTGGATGTTAGAAAGGGCCAGTTTAGTATAGCATGGTTCTGATCGGTGGCAAGGCGGAGGTGAGGGGCCAGTGAGATGTGTCTGGTCAGTACCAGCTTGACTGTGGCTTTCACTGTCCTCACAGGCATGGGCAGCACAGAGGCACAGCTTGGTCGAGCAGTTGCCTCAGCGCCAGTGACCTGGGTTCGAACCCAACTCTGGGTGCAGCCTATGTGGAGTTTGCACATTTTCCCTGTGGCCACGTGAGTTTTCCTCAGGCTGCTCCACAATGTCTCACTCCCTAAGACGTACAGGTTTGTAGGTTAATTGACCTCTGTAAATTAACCCCAGTGTGAAGCGAGCAGATGCAAAAGTTGGATAACAAAGATTTAGTGTGAATGGGACATCGATGATCAGCATGGATTTAGTGGCTCAGGGTGGGAGATTGCAACCTTCACGTGGTCCGCCCTGTTTCAACGAATGCAATCAAATAAGATCAAATAGAACAAGTTGTCCTACAACTTTAGGCTATGCGCGACATACACAAGAAGACTTAGTCTTCTGCTTCCATGATGCATATTTCAATCAGAAGCGCACGTTGACTTGGTTGAGGTTGGGCTTGGGATTGAAGTTAGGCCGCTGATTTGTAAGCCCAAGGCCTTGCACTAACCTGTGCGATTGGCATTATGGATCCGATCCTAGTGAAGCTGCTGTACTTTGGCCAGTTCGAAATCTCAATGGGTTCCAGGAGCACCTGGCGACCTCGGAAGTTGCTGTATTCATAAATAACCCAGCTGCAGACAAGGGGGAAGAAGACCAGGACGAGTTACAACTTGGCAAATAGCAACAAGTTCCCTCAATGCTCTTTTGACGCCTGTTCACTGTGCAATCTGCCGTTTTGCTTTAAACAAGCTTCACCTGGATACACTGTCAGCGTGGAACCACAGATTAAATATGCAGGAGGTGTTGAAACAGCAGAAACAAAGATCTGCAAATGCTGGTTACTACAAATAAGGACACAACTTATTGTCTATTGTCCGCTATAACCAAGCAAGGGATTTGCTTCAACAACCCAGAGGCCACTCTGTGAAATGAGTTGTTTTCAAATACAAAGTACTTTTTAACAGCTAAAAAATTATTTTTGTTTCTGTGAGTGAAATATACTAAAGGCTCTTTGGTACATTGATTAATAGAGTACCATTGCACAAATGAGTAAGAAAGAACTGCAGATGCTGGTTTAAATGGAAGGTAGACACAAAATGCTGGAGTAATTCAGCAAGTGAAGCAACATCTCCGGAGAGAAGGAATGGGCGACGTTTCGGGTCGAGACCGAATCACCCGCTGAATTACTCCAGCATTTTGTGTCTATCATTGCACAAGTGGCGATCAAAGCAATTGCTTGTCAATTTCAATGGCCACTCGCAGTGTAACTTGCAGCCTATGTTTGTAAGGCGAGTGGTGTCTGATTAATGTGGGGACACTGTTCACTATAACCAAAATCCATTATATAGAGGTCCATAATGACGAGGGTAGACTGTAATAGGGCAACATTCTGGTTCTGTTTTTCTGATCATCCTGATCAGACACGTATGCCAGCACCAGCCCTGCTCCTAAACTCTTCCTGGCTCTATAGAGCAGTTGGAGAGGGCCTCCAGCAGTTATGACTCCACTGGATGTCTTTACTGGGCGGTAGCATAACCTTCATCCAGCACGGGGCTGTTCAACTTGGCTTAGAGGGGAGCTGAATGAGAAAATACGTGAATCCACTTGTTCATTTTTAGTGCTCTTTGAATCTCAATGCTATAAGTAACCAATATACAAATACCAAAGTTTAAAGATTATATGTACGCAGAAGAGTGAAAATAGCAGAATAAGGCAAATTCAGGCTATCTAAACCAGCCTGAAATGCTGACGGATAATAATATACATATTCCTTCCAATGCTTTCCCCTCCCCTCCACTCCTCGCCCTCCTCACCGCCATTTCATCGGAGTTGTGAGGCTGCAACTTGACTAGCAATACCACTGCAACCGATGGTGCATAAGACTCATGAGACAATGTGTCAGCCTGTGCTCAGCAGGGTGGGAAGATTCCTTGCTGTACATTAAAACACTGGGGCGATAGGATTGCAGTTGAGATCACTAAGTCAATGAAAGAGATGCTGTTCATTGAATTCCGCTCCACACTTACACTCCACCGATGACATGGAGAGACAGGACCATATTGTTGTAACCGTCGGAGACAAGATCCTTCACTTCCGAGTCCAGTTCAATCTCCTTTCCTTCAAAGTTCTCCAAACCGTGCAGAGTGATTAAGGACTGGGAGAAGACCTGTAAAAACACAGTCAGTCAGCCTACAGACCAATACCAAACCCATTATGACACTTTCTGTTTCAATCCCATTTGGTTTTCAGCTCAAATCTTGTGTCATACTCATAGAGTCCTACAGCACGGAAACAAGCCCTTCCGCCCATCTTACTCTTGCTGATCAAGATGTCCCACCTGTCCGCATTTGAACCATATTCTTCTAAACATTATCTATCCATGCACCTATCCAAGCGTTATAATATCAGCCCCAACTACCTCCGATATACCTACCATTCTCTGTGTGAAAAGGTTCCCCCTCAGGCTCTTATTAAATCTTTAAGAATCTGAGGGGCAGCTTTTTCCACAAAGAAGGCGATGGGTAGTTCTTGATCCCCCTACTCTGGTTAAAAGGCTCTGTACATTCACCCTATCTATTCATAAGATTATGTGATACGAGTAGAATTAGGCCATTTGGCCCATCAAGTCTACTCAGCCATTCGATCATGGCTGATCTATCTCTCCCTCCTAACCCCATTCTCCTGCCTTCTCCCCATAACCTCTGACACCCGTACTAATCAAGAATCTATCTCTGCCTTAAATATATCCACTTACTTTGCCTCCACAGCCTTCTGTGGCAAGGAATTCCACAGATTCACCACCCTCTGACAAAATAAATTTCTCCTCAGCTCCTTCCTAAAAGAATGCCCTTTAATTCTGAGGGTATGACCTAGACTCTCCCACCAGTGGAACCATCCTCTCCACATCCACTCTATCCAAGCCTTTCACTCTTCTGTACGTTTCAATGAGGTCCCCCCCTCATTCCCCTCGTGATTTATACACTTCTACACGGTCATCCTTAGCACTCCAAGAAATACAGTTCTAGCCTGCCCAATCTCTTTTATAGAACAGGCCCTCCTTTCGTGACAACATCCTCTTAAATCTTCTCTGCGCTTTTTCCAGCTCAATGTCATCCTTCCGAGAGCAGGGTGACCAAAACACAATATTCCAAAAGCAGCCTCACTGAAGACTTGTACAACTATAACGTAACATCCCAACTTCTTTAGTCAGTATCTTGACTGACGAAGGCCAATGTACCAAATGCTTTCTTGACCACCCAATTATGCCACTTTCAGGGAACTACGTACCAGCATTCCAAGATCCCTCTGCTCCACAACATTCCCTATGGCCCTGCCATTCATTGAGATAGACATGCCCTGGTTTGACGTAGCAAAATGCAACACCTTGCACTTATCTGCATTGAACTCCATTCATCATTCCTCAGCCCACGTGTCCAGCTGGTCAAGAACCTGCTGTAACTTTTGATAATCATCTTTGTTATCTACAATACCGCCCACTTTAGGTTGTGAGAGACTCTTGTGGCATTACTTTGGGAAAGATAGTGTGGATCAAAGACTAGCTTCCCTCAAGAAATTAGCAGCTAATGGCAACATCAGTTTGTCCCAACATCCTTCATACACAATTGTGTAGGAAGGACCTGCAAATGCTGGTTTAAACCGAAGATAGACACTAAAAACTGGAGTAACTCGGCAGTACAGGCAACATCTCTGGAGAGAAGGAATGGGTGACGTTTCGTGTTGAGACGTTTCGGGTCTGAAGAAGCCTCATAGACAATTAATTACTTTTTGATTGCAATAATTGTTGAAAATTAACTAATCAGGGTAAATGGGCAACACACAGTGGGATACAAATTTGCTTGCTTTACCCAACATTCCCCATTATAGGCAGAAATTATAAGGGCAGTCAAAGAGTCCTGGAATGTAGATATCATGAAGAGGTGTGATCTACAAAGTTCAGTTCTTGAGGTGAGATTAGGCTGGAGAGCTCTTTATCAATAAGCACAAAAACTGTGAGCTGAATGGCATCCTTTTGAGTCACAATTATTCCATGGTTTCCATAAAGAGATTCCCACTGAAGCCAAGTAAGCACCTCAACGACCCATGACTGGACACGGCATGGACAAGTTGAACCATCTCCATGAACGAGCAGAATTAAACCTGTCCAGCAGAGAAGGAAGAAGGAAGAAGGAATGTTCTGTCTTTAACATTGAGGTGGCACGGTGGCGCAGTTGTAGAGTTGTTGCCTTGCAGCGCCAGAGACCCGGGTGCGATCCTGACGGACAGGTTTGTAGGATAATTGGCTTGGTATAATTGTAAATTGTCCCTAGTGTGTGTAGGATATTGTTAGTGTGCGGGGATCACTGGTCGGTGCGGACTCAGTGGGCCAACGTAGTTTCTACACTGTATCTCTAAACTAAACTAATATATTCTGCCTGCCGTCCATTAGAAGGAAAGGGAAAAGGGTTAAATGATCCCTCAGGACCATTTGTGCCATCTCCTACCATAAACTCAATTAACCAGAAGGACTATTTAGGGTTGTCGACTTCAATACCCAGAGAAAGGAAGAAAGGTTGTGAGTGCGGATGCTTACATGTGGAATGGTCTTGACACAGCGGATGTGGGTAGTCATTCTGCAGCCCATCGATGGGAGGTCTGGATACTCTCCTTCACTAACCACAAAGACCCTTCCATCGTAGTCCTGGCCTTCATACAGAGCCCAGCTGAAATATAAGCCTCATTCACGTCAGTATGCACCACATCAGACTGGAACACAAGGCACTACTTTCCTTCAAGATAGTAGATTAAATTAAAGATGACTTACTGGTCAAAAAGTGAAAATTCAGGTCCAGAAATTACATGCCATTGTTTCATAAGTTATAGGAGTAGAATTAGGCTATTCGGCCTATCAAGTCTACTCCACCATTCAATCATGGCTGATGTCTCTTTCCCTCTCAAGCCCATTCTCCTGCCTTCTTCCCATAACCCCTGACACCCATACTAATCAATTATCTATCAAACTCCACCTTAAAAATATCCATTGACTTGACCTCCACAGCTGTCTGTGGCTTATCTTCCACAAGAACTTCTTACCATCCTTCACCTAACTCGAGGAGTCTTCTATTCCTCCACATGGTACCCACTTGCCACCAGGCCCTTTCAACTTCACCAAAACTCAGACATTATCTATCTTCCTCCTGGGTCCAAAAGCTTTGAATGATGAAAGGACAGTTTAACTTTACTTCAGGGTGCTGAAACACCAACAAGAACTGATGCTACATTCCTATCCAACCGCAGTCAGGCACCATCTTGGATAGTGTTCAATTCTTGCCACCACTCCTTCAGGCAGAAGCCAACACAATGTCAACGCAACAACGTCATGAGGTTACATGGAATTGGCTTGCATTTCGTTGAATGAAAAATACTGAACTATTGAACGTTTTGCAGGGATAAATAAATCCACCTTTCTTCTGGTGAAGGAGACCAGAATAAAGGGGTAGATTTAAAAAAATGAGGCTACAGGTCATTCAAGAGCAAAATGTTGAATCCCCTCTTCCCACAAAGTGTAGGGGAAAATTACTGCACTCTCCCTCACAGTATTGTGGATACTCCTGGTCAGTTGGAGCTAGCAAAACCACACTGGAGATATTTAGTTTAAGAAGGAACTACAGATGCTGAAAAATCGAAGAAAATCGAGCCTATTTCCTTCACTCCATAGATGCTGCCTCACCCGCTGAGTTTCTCCAGCATTTTTGTCTATTGGAGATATTTATATTAATTAAATATAAATTATATAAATTATACCGTAATTTAGTACGTACATTAAAAGGGCAAGAGAGACATTTAAATAGAGTTGAGATGCAGATCCACTATAATTTGCAGAACAGTGTATGGGTTTGTACAGCCTTCTCTGGTTGTGAAATTAAAGTCTAGTGATTGAAGAATGCAGTACTTTAGGTCCCCACAGTGAGGAGCCAATGAGCAGAGGTGCAGAAGGTTCCCTCAGCGAGGGACCAGGGGAAACATGAGATTTTTTCCTTCAGCTGCCAGTGACCAACCAGGGGAGTTGAGTCTCTGGAGAGCCACATCTCCTTCTAAGCTAAAGAGGTATCAAGGAATCAATGCTTCAAGACAGTCAGAATCTTTTACCCAAAGTAGAAATGTTCAACACTCGAGGGCACAGCTATGAGGGTTAAAGTTTAATGGAGATATGCGGGGAAAGTTTTTTTTTTTTAACATTGAGAATGGTGGGATCCTGGATCCTGTAAGGCGTGGTGGTTGAGGCAGATGCAATAATGGTGTTTAAGAGGCTCTTAAGAGGCTTTTAGACAGGCGTGGAAGTGCAGGGAACGGAGGGGTATGGATCATGTATAAGCAGATGAGGTTGGTTTACCTAGGCATCATGTTTGGTACAAACATTATGGGCCGAAGGGCCCATTCCTATACTGTACTCTTCTATGCGCTACATTCAGCAAATGTCGTAAAGCTTGTACTACTCCACAATTAGCCGTACAAAATTAGTGTGACTAGTGGCGTCATAATACCGAATGCATTGAATAGCCCAGAGTACGTCTATTAGCATGGTAGAGTTAAATTTATCTCACAAGACAGACTTGATAGAGTTACAAGTGTATGAACCCTTACAAAAACCGAGCTGGATCACAATGGATCTGGCCCACTATCCTGACCATTCATCCATCGAGCCTGCCTGCCCACCTATTTCCACATGCAAAGGGCCAACAACCTGACCCTCCACATGCGAGGACCGTGTGTGCTCCAGAAGATGAGATGGCTGCAGGTATGGATAACAAGATTGCACCCCCGAACAACTCAGCACCTCTGACAACCCAATGGTCAGATACGTTGAAATAAAACATTCAAACAATAATGAAAGCATAAGTCCATTTATGAAGATGGTCCTGGATAATCCAGTTGCTGACCTCTGCAATGAAAAAAAATCACAAAGTTCTACTGTAACTCAACCGGTCATGTAGTATCTCTGGAGGGCATGGAAAGTTTTGGGATGGGATCCTTCTCAAAACTTCATCTTTCAGAGATGCTGCCCGACCAGCTGAGAGCTTTGTGTTTTTTATGGACAATGCATATTTATGGGGAGAAACAACTCCATAAATATCACACTGTACTGACCATCGGTGCATTTACCTGCCACTTAGGACCCTACAGGATTGAAGCTTAAACTCTTTTGGGATCCCCATCTTCTTTTCTTCAATAACCAAGGATCGTCCAGTGAAGTGGTTCTCCGAGAAGATCTGGATCTGAGTAGTGAAAGAAAAGAAAAGACTGGTTTTACTTGCATGCCATAGGAAGCAAACATTAATGCCGGAGACCAGCAAAATGGGAACTGAATGGACCCAAGAAACATATATCTTATCTTATATTTTGCTGATGGTTTATATTAATGTTGGATTTATATTATGTCGTAGAGAAAAATGACTTATTCAATGCCTCTCATTTCCTCACGACTCTTCCAAGTGCTTCCTGGCCAGTGAAGTATTACTAACAAAGGATCATTATGGCCAATATCTGCACAGCAAACTCTCGCCTCTTGACCAGATGATTATTTTTAGCAAAGTTAGCAGAAGGAATAATAAAATGGCAATAGACAATAGACAATAGGTGCAGGAGTAGGCCATTTGGCCCTTCGAGCCAGCACCGCCATTCAATGTGATCATGGCTGATCATCCCCAATCAGTACCCCATTCCTGCCTTCTCCCCATATCCCCTGACTCTGCTATTTTTAAGAGCCCTATCTAGCTCTCTCTTGAAAGCATCCAGAGAACCTGCCTCCACCACCCTCTGAGGCAGAGAACATGGCCTCATGTACAATCTAATTTTGAAGATAATTGTAAATTCTGCCTCAATTACTCCACTGGAAGTGAATCGCTTAGCTTCAGGTTCTTGGTGTGAAGACATTTCCTTTGACCTCTGTTTAAATGAACAAGGTGCAGTCCGTCACACTTGATGCTGCAACTAATGAAGTACGTCTACTTTGAACTAGTCTCCTTCATCCTGTCTGAAGTTGAGCTGTTGCTTTTTACTGTGTTGGTTGGATGGCCTCAATTAGATGATACTTGAAGAAAAATGGTTCATGGATGCCAGGCAAAAAGCAGGAAATTGAATTAATTAGACAGACTTTGAGTCTGAAGAAGGGTCTTGACCCAAAACGTCACCCATTCCTCCTACCCAGAGATGCTGCCTGTCCTGCTGAGTTACTCCAGCATTTTGTGTCTATCTTCGGTTTAAACCAGCATCTGCAGTTCCTTCCTACACAATGGAATTAATTAGATAGCCTTTTGGGTGAGCCAGCAAGCCAGAACACTGAGCTGAAAAGCTCTTTTAATTCCAGGGAGTTTCTGGTATCCTTTGGGCATTAAAGTGTGAAGTATTCACCTTCCGGGGCCCTCGTGGTCAGCACGGGAAGTGCCAATCCCCGTGAACAAGGGTTGAAGAGGGCCGTGTAAGGAGAGGGGCAAAGTTTCGTGGAATGACCGGAATGGAGGAGACGGCTGCAACAAACCTTTGTGGCCAGTTGCAGTTGGGACTGTAAAATGGAACCAAATGGTGAATCTTACTTATGGACTCAGTGGGCTGTTCTGTACATTCTGTACTAACTGGGGAATTGTGCTTATGGATGTTGATAGTCATGTTGACCTGTGTGCAAAAATATTATTTCACTGTAGCTTGGTACACTTGATAATAAGGGAACCATTGAACCATTGAGCAATATTGTAAATTGCTCCATGTCCTTGGCTAGCAGTGGGAGGCCAGAAATGTTTTTTTATTGTTCTCTACTGTTTGGTTATTAAACTGTATTAGTTCCAACAACACTGGTGCAGGGTTTTTGTCATTCTTAGCTTCTATCACACGTTACAGCTCACCGCAAAAATGTGTCACAATGTAAACAACCACTCCTCCCTCAATGATACACTCATTGTAGTCAAATACTTGCAGGTCGAAACTGATACTTCATGTCAACTTGTAGTAATTTCATGTCATCCATGGATAGGACAGGGTCCGGAGGGATATGGGCCAAACGCAGGCAGGTGGGATTACTGTAGCAGGGACATGTTGGCCCGAAGGGCCTGTATCACACTATGACTCTCACTTCTAGGAGTACAATTAGGCCATTTGGCCCATCAAATCTACTGAACCCTTCAATCATGGCTGATATATCTTTCCTTCTCAACCCCATTCTACTGCCATTCGCCCCATAACCCCTGACACCCTTACTAATGAAGAATCTGTCAATCTCAGCCTTAAAAATATCCATGTCTAAAGAAACTCCACCTCATCTCCTTTCTAAAGGTACGCCTTTTTATTCTGAGGCTTCAACTCACCCACTAGTGAAAACATTCTCTCCACATTCATTCTATCCGGGCCTTTGACAAGTCGGCAAGTATTGGGTATTGCCAATCTTGGTTAATAAGGGTGTCAAAGGTTACGGGGGAAGGCTGGAGAATGGGATTGAGAGGGAAAATAAATCGGCCATGATCAAATGGCGGAGCAGACTCGATGGGCCTAAGGGCCTAATTTTGCTCCTGTGTCTTATGATCTTACACAGTTCTCCGCATCATCAACTCATTCTGAGCTGCGATATTTTTAATCAAATTTGCCCTCCACACTTTCTGCTCAAGGCGAGTAACACCATCACATTGATCTCTCGTCATATTGGAGCCTTTCATCCCAGTATCTTTCCAGTAAATCCTTCCGCATCCTCTCCAGGGTTTTAACATCTCTGCTAAAGGGTGGTGCCCACATTTGACCAGTATTCTACAGCTGGGACCCAAACTGTATTCTGTAAAGGCTCAGCATAAATTCCTTCCTTTTGTACTTTCCAGCTGTCATCAGGCAACTGACCCATCCCATCGACACGAGAGAGCGGTCTTGAGCTACCACCTACCTCATTGGAGACCCTGGGATTATCTTTATCGGGACTTTGTCCTGCACTAAACGTTATTCTCCTTATCCTGCATCTGCAAGTTGGGGACAGCCGATTGTGATCATCATATACAGTCTTTCTGCTGACCGGAGAGCACGCAACAAAAAGCTTTTCACTGCACCTCAGTACACGTGACAATAAACTTAAAGTCAATGTCAATTTTATTTGTCACAAACTAAACGAAATAAACCAAACTAAATAGGCAAAGCAGGCTAAACTAAATTAAACTTGCCTCTATTAATAAACACAAATTATTCTCATTTATAAGTGAACACAACCAACTTGCTTCGAGATGATTCTTACCTTTAGGCTGAAGTGCTGATCATTTGACTCCACCTGAATACACAAACCACGAGAGAGCATCATTGCAACAGTTGCTGGACGTAAACACCACACCTCTTCCACCCACAAATTTGTCAGAGGATGATAGCATGTTAAACATGATAGGTAATACAGAAAATAGTAAGGTGGAAACTTATTTAGATAGATTTTACTGCATTACCAAGCATCGCATTGTACCGACAGTGGATACCTGTGACAATAAAGTATAACTGAATTGAATCATTGAATTGAATTTTGATAATTGAGAGAGTAATCTAATAATGGTCAGCGTAATAGTGCGCAGCATGGCGTCGCAGCGGTAGCGTTGCTGCCTTACTGCGCTAGAGATCTGGGTTCGATCCTGATTGAGTTTGTACGTTCTCCCCGTGACCACGTGGGTTTTCTCTGGGATTTCCGGTTTCCTCCCACGCTCCAAAGACGCACAGGTTTGTAGGTTAATTGGCTTGGTATGAATGTAAATTGCTCCTAGTTTGTGCAGGATAGTGTTAATGTGTGGGGATCGCTGGTCGGCATGATCTCGGTGGGCCAAAGGGCCTGTTTCTGCGCTGTATCTCTAACCCAAACTAAGCTAAATGGATTTGAACTGAGATCAGCAATGATTAAATCTAAAGGATGGAACAACCTCCAATTGCTGAATGGCCTACACCTTCTCCTATAGTCCGAAAACACTAGAAATAGGATGTACAATGCTCCAGTGGCTTGCAACTCCAATTTATGAGATTTTACTTGTGATACATTGGCCCTTTCAGAAGGGTTTGTGCAACTGACTGGTGTTTTGTCTACATCCTTTCACACAGTCAATTGCTCAGAGCAGACAACATTATATCGGGTCCCCTCCCATATGCAGGTTTGTAGGTTAATTGGCTTCGGAAAAATTGTACTATTGTCCCCCATGTGTAGGATAGTGTTAGTGTACAGGGTGATCGCTGGTCGAGCCGACTCTGTGGGCTGAAGGGCCTGTTTCCGTGCTGTATCTCAAAATTCTAAAGTCTCAAAGTCAGTTGGAAGGGATTAGCCAACTGTGGACATTTCAGGAGATATCACACTTTACTGAGAGTGAACCTTCACTAATAAAGTCTTGGAACCGCTGGTTTAAACATGCACTATCCAGGCAGTTGTTCTGCTTACCAATAGGATGGGATGCAGAGAGGCAATCTTACAGTTTTGAGCACCCCATTCTTGAAGATTGCGGTAAAGTCCTTTCTCCACTATGTACTGAGCTCCAGAATAGTTGGCACCCTCATAGGCCACCCAGCTGAAGCAGGAAACACGAGGTTAGAACCAAAGCAATCAACATTGAGAAACATTCCACACCGGAGCAAAGATCCTACAGCGAGCAAGATAGATCACTGGACGAAAAAGACGTAGTACGGTCATGGGCAGATTCGTGGGTAATTTTCGGCCCCATTTCCGCACCAAAGACCCCATAGCGGAGCAAAGATACTAGTGCGGAGACGGAAGCCGGTTACAGAAACATCCTCGTAAAAATAAAAGTTATTTGGTAAAAATCTTCTCCCCATTTTCAGAATTATAATTTATTAACGCAAACTGTTCCCCAGCAACGTTGATTACACTGCGAGTCGGGTCGGGTTCCGCTCGTTGCGTACTACACGTCAGCCCATTGCATTTAGGAGGAGTGGTCTATCTTGCTTCGCAACAGGATCTTTGCACCAGAGTGCTGGCGACTGAAGAACATCCTTCCCTTCCCCCTCAGCACTAGTCAAACACCAGACAGGGTCTCTCAGCCCATTGCTGGCTACCACACCACAATCTCTGTGGACCCCTGTATACAAAATGCTCAGCCATCCATTTTTATCGCAATCTCTTTTAATTTCTTTGATTTCATCTCTGGGTTATTGACATTAGTTGGATTCAGGTAGAAGTTGGGTTTGCCCCATATTCTCCTGTTCTCCCCAAGGCCCTTTCTCAGCAGCAGCAATGCTGCTTATGAAGTCTATGTAGGAAGGAACTGCAGATACTGGTGTAAACCGAAGATAGACACAAAAAGTAGGAGTCTTCTGAAGAAGGGGGTCTCGACCCGAAACATCACCCATTCCTTCTCTCCAGAGATGCTGCCCGAACCGCTGAGTCACTCCAGCATTTTGTGTCTATCTTTGACTCTGGAGTCTATGCCTGAGTCTAACCAATGGCAGTCTCAATGGAAACACACATCACTCCACAAAGTAAAGCTGCAAATTCCATTTCCCACACATCCAAAGCAGGAGATGCATGGCAAAGTTCAGTTGATATCAAAAAACTGCAAATGCTGGAAATCCAAAATATATATTTTTAAAAGCCTGCAGCAAATATTCAGTAGGTTAGGTTCATCATTGGACATAAAATATTAACTCTGCCTTTCTCTCTCCACATAACACTGCCTGACATCCTGACACAATCTTCCTGTTGAGAGAGAGCATGGAATGGTACCTTTTTTGTCTGCCACTAGGGGACAGTAGACCCCACATTTTCAGTTATAAACCGACACAAAGTCCTGGGGTAACTCTGCAGGTCCGGCCACATCTATGGGGAAGCCAGGACCCGTCTTCAGAAGGATCCCAACCTGAAACATACCTATCCAAGTTCTCCAAAGATACTGAGTAAGGGCCCTGACCCAAACCGTCACCTATCCATGTGGTGGAAGGAAATGCAGATGCTGGTTTAAACCGAAGATAGAGACAAAATGCTGAAGTAACTCAGCATGCGGGCAGCATCTCTGGATAAAAGGAAGGTGACGTTTTGGGTCGAGACCCTTCTTCAGACCAAGTCAGGGGCAGAGGGAGATACAGAGATAAGGAAGTGTAAGGTGTGGAAATGAGACAAAGGGGATAGAGATAAGGAAGCATCTCCATCCCCTTTTGTCTCATTTTCACATCTTATACTTCCTTATCTCTGTATCTCCCTCTCCCCTGACAGTCTGAAGAAGGGCCTCGACCCAAAAAGTCACCCGTCACCCATCCATGTTCTCCAGAGATGCTGCCTGACCCGCAGAGTTACTCCAATACTTTGAGTATTTTTTTTGTAAACCAGCATCTGCACTTCCTTGTTTCTCCACATGTTCAGTTAACGGATAGAACAGGAGCCTTTTGCAAAACAAACAGCAATCATGGTGTGCATGACAGGGCACACTATTCCTTGCCTGTGTTAATATACAGGTACAATTCAGAATGTCTGCTGTCACTTACGCTCCACTCAGTACATTAATGGATTGTATTATTTCCCCAGAATCATCTTGATCCAGATCGGGGACTGAAGCAATAGCTTCAATTGAATCTTCTCCATCGCAATTGCTTCCTGGGTACAGAATGATCATCGGGTTGGAAAAGTCCTTCAAAGCAAAAAGGCATCAAATAAGATCACTCTCCACACACGGTCTAACATGAAACAATTACCAAGTCTGTTTCTTCCTCTGCACCAATATGGTATATTTGCCATGGCAACATTACTAATGAACCTATGAATCCTTTCCTCAGATTCTTACTCTTATAGCTAATTTGGGCGGCAGAGTGGTGCAGTTGGTAGAACCGCTGCCTGACCATGCCAGAGTCCCAGGTTCGATCCTGACCTCGGGTGCAGTCCGTGTGAGGTTGCATGTCCTCCCCGTGACTTCCTGGATTTCCTCCAGTGCTCCGGTTTCCTCCCACATGCCAAAGACAGCCGGCCCAGTAGGTTAATTGGCCTCTGTAAATCCCTAGTGTGTAGGGAGTGGGTGCAAAGGTGGGATAATGTAGAACTAAAGTGAAGGGATGATCAGTGGACGGCAGGGACTTGATGGGCCGATGGGGCCCGCTTCCATGCTGTATCTCCAAACTAAACCAAAACTCTCAATAAACGGTGGTGCAGCAGTAGAGACGCTGCCTTACAGCGCCAGAGACCTAGGTTAGATCCTGACTACAGGTGCTGTCTGTACGGAGTTTGTATGTTCTCAGATGCTTCAGTTTCCTCCCACACTCCTAAAGACGTACAGGTTTGTACATGGGGAAAGATTATAAATTGATCCTAGTGCGTATAGGATAGTGCCAGTGTACAGGGATCACTGGTCGGCATGGACTTGGTGAGCCGCTCTGTGCTGTATCTCTAAACTAAACTGAAAACAGGATAGTTGAATCACCCAGTTTTTTGAAAATGCTATAAAATTTGTCCTACTCCTTTTTCTAATTACTACTTTCAATTGGAATGTCCCAAGGACACCTACTAGCTCTCCAGATGGTGCCGCCAACATTTGCCCCAGATACCCAGTAGAAATAAACTAATTCAGTCTGAAGAAGGGACTCGACCTGAAAAGTTACCCACTTCCTTCTCTCCAGAGATGCTGCCCGTCCCGCTGAGTTACTCCGGCATTTTGTGTCTATCTTTGACTATGGAGTCTCAGTGGAAACTGGAAACACACATCACACGCCACAAAGTAAAACTGCAAATTCCATTACCCTCACATCCAAAGCATGAGATGCATCGCAAGGTTCAGTTAATATCAAAAACTGCAAATGCTGGAAATCCAAAATATTAAACCAGCATCTGCAGTTCTTTCCGACACAGAAATAAACTAATGGTCTGTCTTCTCTCTCTGGAGGTTGAGACGGGATCCTATTGAAACATATAAGATTATTAAGGGATTGGACGCACTAGAGGCAGGAAACATGTTCCCGATGTTGGGGCAATCCAGAACCAGGGGCCACAGTTTAAGAATAAAGAGTAGGCCATTTAGAATGGAGATGAGGAAAACACTGTCACCCAGAGAGATGCGAGTCTGTGGAATTCTCTGCCTCGGAAGGCAGTGGAGGCCAATTCTCTGGATGCTTTCAAGAGAGAGTTAGATAGAGCTCTTAAAGGTAGCGGAGTCAGGGGATATGGTGAGAAGGCAGGAGCGGGGTACTGAATGTGGATGATCAGCCATGATCACAGTGAATGGCGGTGCTGGCTCGAAGGGCCGAATGGCCTACTCCTGCGTCTATTGTCTATTGTCTGGCGCAAATACATATTCACTTTCACCAGTTGGAGGGTAGCTTCAACTGCTACCCCTTTGGGAGGTCATTACTCCAACTTCTATCTCAACACTTACCGTCCGAATTACACGCAGTGACTTGAGATCCTCGTCGTAGCCACCCCATGACCTCCAGTCCAAGTACTCGCCCTCCTCCATGAGATATTGGTGACCTCTGAACCCTTCCTTCGAGTAGCCAACCCAACTGCAACAATGTCAAGGATACAAAATGAAACCCTCAACCATTTTTAAAGGGCAGCAAAGTCATCAGTAAACATTCAGCGTTTTCAGGAGGGTGGGAACAGGATGAGGAGATTCATTTCTACATCGCTTCTCAGAACCTTGCAGCTGATGAAATTCTTTGGAAATGCGGTCACATTTTGTGCAGAGAGAAAGGCAACTGGCAACTTTCACACGGGGAGATCCACAAATGTGTAACTGACATTTTAAGGTGATGGGGGAACGATTTAACCGGAATCCGAGTGGTAACTTTTAGCCGCAAAGGTTGGTGGGTGTATGGAACGAGCTGCCGGTGGAGGTAATTGAGGCAGGGACTATTACGCCATTGAAGAAACAATTAGAGCGGTACATGGATAGGACAGGTTTGGAGGGACATGGGCCAAACGCAGGCAGGTGGGACTAGTGCAGAATGGGACCTGTTGGTTGGTGTGGGCAAGTTTGGCCAAGGGGCCCGTTTCCACACTGTATCCCTCTATGGCCATTTCATCCATTTTATGATGTTGATGTTGAGGGAGCAACATTGTTCTGCAAGACATGAGAAAACAGTCCTGCTCTTCCTTTGATAGGTGCCAGGGGATTATTTATACCTGCCTGATGGGTGGCACAGTTGTGCAGTGGTAGAGCTGCTGGATCACAGTGCCAGAGACCTGGGTTTGATCCTGTCTATGGGTGCTGCCTGTATGGAGTTTTATATTCTCCCCATGAGCTCCGTTTTCCTCCCACACTACATATAGATTTGTAGGTAAATTGGCTGCGGTAAAAATTGTCCTTAGTGTGTACGATAACGCTAGTGTACGGGGATCGCTGGTCGGTGCAGACTCGCTGGGCCAAAGGGTCTGTTTCTACATTGTATCTTAATCTAAGCTAAACTAAAATATACCTTCCCATCTGTTATCAGGCAGATGAACCATCCTACCACCAACCACCGACCTACCATCTTCCTCACTGGAGACCCTTGGACTCTCTCTTATCGGACATTATCTTGCACTAAACATTATTATCTTTATCCTGCACCTATTCTGTGTGAATATCTTGATGGTAATCATGTATAGTCTCTTTGTTGTCTGGATAGCAGGCAACAAAAAAGCTTTTCACTGTACCTCGATGCACGTGACAAGAATAAACTAAACTAAACTAGGGCCAATGACGCAGCAGTTTGTCTCATCTGAACGGCAATAGTTCCTGCAAAGCACACCGCATTCCACGATGCATCAGCCTCGGTTTTGAACCTCTGGTTTAGCGGCAAGCGCGGTAACCATGAGCCACAGCTAACACTCACTGCAGGAATGTCTCAGGTTGCTGAAAACCCGTCATCATGTCAATCGTGCCATGCCTAATTGCTCATTTATTGCCAGACTCTCGTAAATCTTTCCCGAGCCAAGAAATGGTATGGGAATTTCTTGGGAAAATAGTCCTGCACTCACCCTTCCCAACAAACCTTCCTCCACCCCTCCCTCCCTCCCTCCCTCCAAGGGATCAGAGATCAGGGAGCTGCATTGGAAGGCAACATTAACCCTTTTGGTATTGTATCAGATTTGAATGTATCCTGCATCCTAAAGGGCTTGTCCCACTTGGGCGTCATTTGCGCCTCATGCAGATGGCGCGCAAAAATTTTGTGAATCTCAAAATCCTGGGGCACGCGCGTGACCGCTCGTCACTGCCTATGTCACCATGCACCATGCGCGCATAATGCATGTGATGCGTAAATGATGTCGCGTCAATGACACGCAAATGACTCCCAAGTGGGACAGGCCCTTAAAGGTAGACAAAATGCTGGAGAAATTCAGCGGGTGAGGCAGCATCTATTGAGCGAAGGAATAGGAAACGTTTCGGGTCGAGACCTTTCTTCAGACTTCAGTCTTGACCCGAAATGTCACCTATTCCTTCGCTCCATAGATGCTGCCTCACCCGCTGAGTTTCTCCAGCGGGTGAGGCAGCATCTATACCTTCGAATTTTCCAGCATCTGCAGTACTTTTTTAAACACTGCATCCTAAAGGACTCAACTCACCCCGCCCATCACTTGTTTGCCCTTCTGCCCTCAGGAAAGCGCAACAGGTCCATCAAAGCGCACACCACAAAACTAACAAACAGTATCTACCCTCAGGCTATCACCACACTGAACTCTGCACTGAAAGCACCCCCCCCCCCCCCCCATAGTCAATATTTATATATACAATACCTACCTTTGTGCAATACCGATATATTCATTTATAATATTTATTTTCATAATACTATTCTGACAATGACCTCGAGTGCAACATCTTATATTCTGGTAAGGGGAGCATACGTAGGCATAATGTGCATGCGTGTGTGAATCCGTGTGTATGTGTCACAGTATGTGCATGTGAGTGTGTGAACAATTTTTATTTTCCTCACTTTCTTGCTGTTATTGTATTGTTATTTTTTATCTCGTACATTTGAGCTCCGCTCAGGCAGTGCGCCTGAATTTCGTTGTATGCATCAGTGCAATGACATTAAAGTATAAAGTATGGAGTACTTACATCCTCCATACACCTTTATAGATCCTGCATTTGAGAGGGGTGCACCATTGTTGGGGTATCGGGACAGGAAGTCTGTGGAATCTCCATGCACTTCCCTGCTTTTCCCCCCGAAGTAAGCCCTCTCAAAGATGATGAGCTGAATGAAGGAAAAGTGGCATTTTAAAAGTCAGGAACCCAGGGTAAAAGAGCAACAAATAAAAAGTGGAGAGAACAATAGTGAAGGCAAGAGTGTGCATTACAGTTCACTTTAGCAAATGCAATCTAGATATGGTGGCATACTGATTGTGGTGCTTTGATAGTTCTGAGGGCAGGATCATCAAGGAAACAAGCATTCCAATTCCAAAAATCTAGTTTGTTTGTTTATTTGTTTGTTTGTTTCTCTAGATTGTTTGTTTACTTATTTGCACCATGTTTTAAAAGAATAGACAAACGATCAATTTATAATACCATACAGTGCTGGGAGGGAAGGGAAGCCCAGAGGGCTTATACAAAGTCCGCTCCCATCTGAAAACGAGCGTTAATGGCAAATCAGGGGGTAGGAGAAATAAAAAAGACAATAATAAACAATAATACAGTTTAAGAATGAAAATTAAAAATATGAAATTAAAAATATGAAAATAAAATAATAAGGTATAATATGAGATAAGAGTCAACAGAAGTAGTTTGAGCTCATAAATAGCATTATAAAAAGCTGGAGGTCAGAACTCAGGACATGATGAGAAACTTTTTAAGCTCAATCTTAAAGGTGGCTAAGGAGGTGTGAAACTTTAATGACAGAGGCAGGGTATTCCAAAATTTAGGACCTTTAAAAGTAATGCAATGTTGGTGTTTGGATGTTCGACAAAACGGAAGATGAAGATCATTTCTTCTTCTGGTTGGGTAATGGTGAATATTAGAAGAAAGGGTGAAAAGATCATGAACAGGCAAATCATGTTTACATTTAAGATATTTGAAAATTAAAAATACATATTTGGAATGCATTCAGTTTATCTACAGACAAAATTGAGTACTTCTTGAAGAGAGGGGCAGAAGGTTCTTGTGAATTGGAATGAGAAATTAATCTCATAAATTTCTTCTGTATGATGAGTAGCTTAGAAAGATAGGAAGGATAGGTAGAACCCCAAACAATATTACAATAATTGAAATAAGGAAAAAATCTAACTGTAATATATTGTTAGATGGGAAGACGGGTGAATAAATGTACAAACCTTTCTCAGAATACCAAGCATTTTCATTGATCTTCCACAGACAATATTGATATGTTCTTTCCAAGTTAAATTTTGATCAATGGTTACTCCTAAAAAATTTGTATATGTTACTTCAGGAATTTCATGTCCATTGATAAAAATTTTAGATTTGTCTTTGGGAAAATTTTTGTTTTTATTGCAGAAGATCATGTAATTGCATTTTTTGATATTGAGAGAGAGCCTGTTCACTTCAAACCACTTAGAGACATGAGACATTTCTTCATGAACTAATTCACCAATGATTTTAGATCACTATGTGAAGCCATAAGATTGGTGTAATCGGCAAACAGGATAGGAAGAAGCACTCTACAGGTATAGGATAAGTCATTTATATAGATCAAGAATAGTAAAGGACCAAGGATGGAGCCTTGTGGTACCCCACAGTGAATTATCCATTTTTTTTGGATGAGCTTCCATTTAGATAGACAAATTGCACTCTATTTGCTAAATAGTTGGTTAACCATAGAAGCACTGGAGTAACTCAACAGGTCAGGCAATATCTACGGAGGGAATGGACAGGCAATGTTGCAGGCCAGGATCCTTCTTCAGACTGGATTTGCAGACAATCTGAAAAGGATCCTGACCCAAAAATATCACCTATCCATTCCCTCCAGAGATGCTGCCTGACCCATTGAGTTACTCCAGCACTTTGCATTTTTCCCTAGAATTCAACATCTGCAGTTGCTTGTGTCTCAATTCCAATTCCACAATGGACACTTAGAAATTGTGTCACAATCTTAAAAAAAACTTAAAGCTAAAATACTGGAAAAAGTGTCCAAACCCTTTTTCTACCATAATTATGCAGGTGTTTCAAAGGCTTAGTTTAGTTTAGCGATACAGTACGGAAGCAGGCCCTTCGGCCCATCAGGTCTGCACTGATCACTGACCCCTGCACACTAGCATTATCCTACACACACCAGGGACAATTTATTATTTTACCAAGCCAATTAGCCTACAAACCTGCATGTCTTTGGAGTGTGGGAAGAAACTGGAGCACCCGGAGAAAACCCACGCAAGTCACGGGGAGAATGTACAAATTCCATGCAGACACCACCCGTAGTCAGGATGGAACCCGGGCCTCTGGCATTGTATCACGGCAACTCTACTGCTGTACCACAGTGCTGCCCCTAATGGGAAGGTCATAAGTGATTCGGCCATTTGGCCATTAGGCCATGGCAGTTCTATCCCGCTCTCCTAACCCAGTTCTCCTGCCTTCTCCCCACTTTGTACAAACTTAGCTCCAATTTCACATCAATGTGGGTGAATCATTACTGCAACCCTAAGTGATTTGTTCATTTCTCTCTCAAGATGTATGTGTGGCTCAGTTGGCCTGCATTTTATTGGTCTTCCTTCACTGCCCTTCCTCTGTGGCTAAAGTTTCACCTGTCAATGTGGAGCTGTGGATCGAGAATCATTTGTAGAGAGTTGTTTCGGGTACTGAGAAAACCAGACAACCCATTAAGCGTAATGCCAACTCTTAGTGCGATAACCCATCAATCCCAGATGAAGGAACAAAACCAAAAATCCTTCTGCAGAAGGCTATATTGAACAATCCACTAGTTTCCTGGTCATGATTAACGTGTAAACTTTTATTCTGTGTTAATTTATTAGCTGAATTTAAACTTCTTATTTACTCTTTTGGGGTTCAAACTCGAATCTCGAGTCCAACTATCTGAGTTACTAGACTTGGCAACGTAACTGCTATACTATTGTAGCCCATTACTGACCGCCCTCTGTGACTGCACACCAGAAGTTTGGTATTCTGAATTAAACTTATTAAATTCAAAAATTAAAAATGGCGGCAGCAAAAGTGACCACAAAAATATCAGCCTGTGATCATGGACACAGCCAGTTCACTGGTGTCCTTTTTAGAAAGAAGGCCCGTTACTTCAAGGCCTTCAAGTGATTTCAGAACCATTTAACAAGCCAGACTTTCACTTGTACAAAACATCTCCTGCTGTGGTTCCCATTCATCAGGGCAAGTAACAATCGATAGCAATGGGGTCTTGAAAATGGCCACAAGTCTGGCACTTGTACTGTCCCTGAGATGCTTCTCTAAGATGCATCCAAGTGCTAATGTACAGTGCTACTTGCACAGAACTGCAAACAAAAGTGAATTTCACTGAACATGTGCTAAATAATGTATCCTTGCAGTGGACGATCAATACTGGCTTCATGGAGGAAGAAAAGTGAGGAGTGGGGGATAGAGCTGAAGGGACGCAGAAGAGAGAGCAGAGAAAGAGGGAAGATATTTTCTCCAGCAATAAATTCACGTGGAACAATACAGATTCTTCTCCCCTTTTCATGACATGACGTCACATCATCAATCTGCAGTAACACAAGTGATCCATTCCATTTGATGATTTCATACCTTTGTTTCATACGGATTCTCCACTCTGGGTCCACCCTGTAATGAAATCAGTAATAAGACGTTTAGTATTTGACCACAGTCTGGAAACACAGACAACCTGAGCATCAACAACCAGCATGCCGTGTTCAGAACCAAGGGAAGTCCGCTAACCCAGGGCCTGTGGTGGCTTGAGAACCAGGGCCGGACTTTAACTGGTGGCTGGGGACGGGAGTAGTGGAGTGGAGAGTGGAAGGATAGTGGAATGCAATGGGGGACACTGAAGGTTGTGAAGTATAATGATCGTACCAAGAGTGTAGGGGGAAGGGCGAATGAAACGAACTGGAAAGCTCTTTGAAGAGAGCGAGAACAGACTCCAAGACTGTTTCAAAGTTGTGGTCAACCAAGCATGATGCTGGGTGGTCTTGTGTCATGATAAGCACTGTTGATGCCAAGGGCGATGGTTAGAGCTTTGGCAAGTAACTTGGCAGGGAGAGATCTGCTCAAGGCAAGTGTGGACTTTCTGCAGAGATCAACTGCGAATGCAATCAATTCACCACTGACCCAAGATCCTGGCACAGGAGGGTTCTGGGACCAATGCTCTCCTCAGGTCTTTCAGTCCAGGACTTCAGAGCCTGTCCCACTGTATGAGGTAATTCAAGAGCTCTCCCGAGTTTAAAAAATAAATCAAACTCGTGGTAAGCACGTAAAATGTACGTAGCGGGTACGTCGGAGCTCGGGACGTCTCTTAGCGGCTCGTAACGCTAATGGCAGGTACTCGGGAAACGCGGTAAGCTCGTGAAGACTCGTGAAGATTTTTCAACATGTTGGAAAATGTCCACCAGAGCCCCGAGAGCCTATGAGCGACTATTACCGTAATTCTCTGAGTTCGAATCAGGGGAAACTCGGGAGAACTCTTGAATTAGCTCGTACAGTGGGACAGCCCCATTAGTCTGGACATTCATAGGTTGTTTCTATCCCAGACCAACAGGGAAGGGTGATCACTCTTTACAGTTGTTATCAGGCAACTGAAGCATCCAATCTACAACTAGAGAGCAGTCTTAAACTATTATCTACCTCATTGGAGACCCTCAGACTATCTTTGATCAGACTCTACTGGCTTTATCTTGCATCAAATATCATTCACATTATTCCCTTTATAATGCATCTGCACACTGAGAATAGTTCGATTGTAATCATGCATTGTCTTTCCGCTGACTGCTAAGCAACAAAAGGGCTTCTCACTGTACTTTGGTACACGTGGCAATAAAGTAAACTCAAACGCTACCTAACTGCTCAGCTCCCGTGCCACTAACGTTTCCTCCACTGGCAAGCAGGGAAGTTGGCCGGGAATGATACCCCTCTTACTTCTATGCTACATGGGCTTGTGTACCATTCGTAGGGGTACCAGCGACCCCACTTGCGCTTTGTCTGCTCCCCACTCCTGCAGTGTGCGGTATCCACCCAATTCCAAGGCATGTTGCTTCCCTTCGAAGAAAGGCTCGGAGTAAACCAACCACCTGCAGAGATAAAGATGCGTTAGTTCAAATCTTTTATGCAGATTTTAAAATATTTTTTGTGCTCCAAATCCTTTTGTGATCCTTTCCTCTTTCTGCTTTGTAACCAGCACCCTTATAGAATGCCTTTTTATTGTCATTCAAACAAACAAAAGTTTGAACAAAATGTTGTTCCCTGCAGTCGTAACAGCAAAAAAACAACACACAATTAAACACAGTTTCACACAAACACCCCATCACAGTGAATCTCCAACACCTCCTCACTGTGATGGAAGGCAAAAGTCTCATCTCCTCCCTGTTCTTCCCTGTAAACCTCAGACATGTGTAAACTGCTTCAATTACAGTTCTTTGGAACTGGAATTCACTGAAACGCATCACTCCACTCATTGGTCACTTAGAACACAGAATGTAGAATAGTACAGGAACAGGCCCTTCAGCCCACAACGTCCATGCTGAACACGACAACAAGTTAACCTAATCTCCTCTGCCCGCACATTATTCATATCCCTCCATGCCCTGCATATCCTTGTGCCTATCTAACAGCCTCACATGTCTCCACTGTATTTGCTTCCACCACCACTCCTGGTATTGCATTCTAGGCACCTGTCATTCTCTATTTAAAAAACTTGCCTTGCGTATCTCCTTTAAACTTTCCCTCTTTCACCTTAAAGCTATGGCCTCTAGTCTTTGATATTTCCACCCTGGGAAACGGGTTTTGACTGCCTACTCTATCTAGGCCTCATAATTTTATACATTTCTATCAGTTCTCCCCTCAGCCTCTGACGCTCCAGAAAAAAACCCAACCCACTTGAGCTAATATCTTTCTGTGTGGTTAGTTGTTCAATAATGTTTCTCTGAAACTCCTTGGGATGATTTGTGCGCTCAGGTGCTTTATAATCGCGAATTAATGTTGCCCTCACCGACCAAACCTCTTCTTCGTCCCGCCTCATTTGAAGGCTTCAACTGTCTCTGAGTTATCTGTACAAGTGCATAGAAATATAGAAACATAGGAAATAGGTGCAGGAGTAGGCCATTCGGCCCTTCGAGCCTGTACCGCCATTCAATATGATCATGGCTGATCATCCAACTCAGTATCCCTTACCTGCCTTCTCTCCATACCCCCTGATCCCTTTAGCCACAAGGGCCACATCTAACTCCCTCTTAAATATAGCCAATGAACTGTGCGAGTCCTCACTGACCAGCGATCCCCACACATTATCGATGTCCTATACACAATGGGGACAATTTACATATAAACCTGTATATATCTACAAGCCTGCGCGTCTTTGGAGTTTGGGAGGAAACCGAAGATGTCGGGGGAAATCCACGCAGTCAGGGGAGAACGTACAAACTCCGTACGTTCAGCAAGACAGCAACCTTAGTCGGGATTGAACCCGCGTCTCTGGCGATGTAAGGCAGCAACTACCGCTGTGCCACAGTGCTGCTTAAGTACGTGAATCATTGGAGTATATCCCAGCTATTGTATAGATAACAGATAGGCAGTTGAAGCCGTCAAAGGAACCTGGCCAGTGTGAGTTGTTAGGATATTCAGGAGTGAGGGCATCACAGCATGGCTTGATCCAGTCTTTGCCAGATGAGTATGGAATCCTGGACCGTGTTGGGGAGAAACCCGAGGTCTATGATCACCCTTTCTCTGGGGCTCACATGAAGAGAGCAGCCTTTATCCCGCTTGACGATTTAGACAGTCCTGACTATTTTGCTCAGTACTATCATGCAGCACAATGCTAGAGATTTTGTCTGCATCCCTTCTAATGAAGTTAGTGCATTAATTAAACGAATATGTCAAGTAACCATTTTAATTACTGCTCAGTTTTACATATCAAATACAAATTTTTGATAGGATGCTCTTGTTTGAACTCATGTGGTGACATCAATTGAAATAAATATGAATACATATTGTTCCTGATGGCGCAAGTTTAGGTATGATAGAGAGGTGATTCATTTATTTATATATTACAGGTGCAGTCACAGAGCACAATGCCATCAATGTTGTCCAATTCTGCTTGCACACTTCAGACTCAACTTGGGCAGAGCCCTGTTTTGGATGTTCACAGAATGTTGGAGGATGGATATTCCTCAAACAATACAACTAAGATAAATTATGCAGCTCTTACTGTATATTTGCAGGTGTGTTTCTGAATGCTAATGCACTGCTGCTTTCCACACATTACAAACACCTCATGGAAGTGTGTGTTTGGCTGTGAAGCACTTGGGTGGCCTGGAGCCAGACTCTGGGGCTATGTAAATGCAAATGCTTTCCTTTCATCACACCATCATCCACCTCAGAATAGATATTATTATTCCACCACCATTCCATAACACCTGTGCCAAACATAAAGAGCGCTGGTGGTGACGGGATTACCGTCTGCACCGCACTTGGTTCATGTTAGATCAATCAAACCATCAACAAGATTAACAGCAGGGATGGTGGCGGGGGGGGGGGGGGGGGGGGGGGGGGGGGGGGGGAGGAGACTCACAGTCCGGCATTCACGATGATGGAGGTGATTTTTGGTGGGTAGCCAAATATTCGAATATCCTCAGATTCACCATAAAACGTCAACTTTTTCCCCTCTCCATCGTCCTCCGAGTACAGCGATATTTGTGGTGTTGAGTAGTCCTGAAACACAATAACCCAAAAAATAGATTTGTCATGGAATTATCCTAATTCACGAACATCAGTGAATGCCGAGTACTTTCTTTAGATCATCTTCCTGCGGACTTTGTTCTGATTTGGAATATTGGGAGCTTGTATAACTGGAGACCAACATTCAACCCTTGAGACGGTTCAAGTAAATCATAAATGATTTGTCCCAACCTCACCTATCCACCTTCATTCTAAAATCTAAACTTCTTCCCAGAAAAAAGTTATATCTTTACTTTATGCTTTAGCGATAAAGCACGGAAGCTGGCCATTAGCCTCACCGAGCCCGCGCCAACTAGCTACCCCAGTACACTAGCACTATCCTATATATCAGATGCAATTTTATAAGTTTTACCAAAGCCATTTAGCCAACAGACCTGTATATCTTTGGGAGGAAACCAGAACATAAGTTCACGTGATGGGAGCAGAATTAGACCATTCGGTCCATCAAGTTTACTCCACCATTCAATCATGGCTGATCTATCTCTCCCTCCTAACCCCATTCTCCTGCCTTCTCCCCATAACCCCAGAAAACTGGCACCCTCGGAAAACCCACGTGGGACACGGGGAGAATGTATAAACTCCGGACAGACAGCGCCCGTGGTCAGGGTCGAACTCGGGTCTCTGGCGCTGTGAGGCAGCAACTTGACAGCTTCGCCACTGTGCCCGCTCCCTGTGTCGCAAGCCGTGCTCGTGTTTGCTTTGGACTGGGGAATGGTCACTTAACAGTAAGTTCTTACAGTATGAAACTGAGCCGTATTGAGCAGGTCACGTCAATAATTGAATTCTGGTAAAATGCAGAAAGATACTTCAGGGTTTCAGATAATTTCGATTGATGACGTTACGGATCTCTCTCCACAAAGTGATATTTTCATTGTTGGACAATAACAACAAATTCAAACTCCACCAGGAGAGCTTGTCAGCCTGACATCAGTTGCAAGAAATCCTGGTGTAAAAAGATAGCATTAGCAAACATCACTGTGAACCCAGATTTTACTTCGGAGTCACGTGAGTGACTACGTGAAGAAGCCCCGCCAGGCGCATGCGCGTCATTACATCCGCGCATGTCGCACTGAACGGGCTGGAGGGCGCAGCTCCACCAGCGGGTAAGTAGGAACTTCTAAGGTAAGTGTTTTAAAAACTTTACTTAGAAGTATTTCCACTCCGTAAAGCTGTCACGAGCAGTCAGTAGGAGTGGGGAGTTGGAGCTGTCACTTCCGAAGATCCGTCTTAGCGTGGGTCCAGGGATTCACCAATTTGATCGGGTCGGGAGATAAGCGCGGCAACGCCGGCTCCGATGCCGGGTGCCGTTTTACCAGCAGCAGTTAAAATAGCGCAGGGCAACTGGAATTTGCTTCAGAATGAGCCTGGTCCATCTGTTTATTTCCAAGGGTGCTAGCAGACTGAGGCTGTCCTAGCCATGAAAAGGCAAATATAAAGTCACAGACCTGGGTTCTCTGACAACAATGGTGACTCTTCCCCTGATCATACAAGACTGTGGGGGAGGTTGGGAACATGCAGCTGATGCTCCAACCTTCATTACATAAGGGTCCAAGGGCCAGTGATGTCCAAGAGGGCCATACCAAGACCAACATATGGAGGGTCCATATATTGGGGTTCCTTCCAGCACCTTGTTTAGGACTGGAGGATGCCTCCCTACTATATGATTTGGGAGAAGCAGGGCAGATTGCAGCTGACCCTGATGCTGGTGTCCCTGCTTATGTGCAAACACCAGCACGCACAAGAGCCACGCTCCGGGTGTCTCGGAAATGGCACTGAGTTGCTATTCTGAAGGGGACTGGTGAGCCAATGGAACAATCCCTTGCCAGCGGTATCAATTATGTAGTACCTCACCAGCTCCAGCAAGATATGATGCAAGTGACTGCAAACAAATATGAGACACCTGTTTAATGTGCATTACTGAAAGTGCCTATGGTGACCCAGGTTCTGGGCACCCATGCGTCCTTCTTTGACGGGACAGGAGGTTCGGTGTTAACACGTCCTCCAACTAGTGGCTGCAGCAATTACTGCATTTGGCACTATGGTCCAAGGGCCAATCATTCCTCAAACTCACAACAGATATGTTGGGTATTTTATGCAATGCATTTTTCAGGAAATTGCATCGGGGAATATCGCCATCAGGCCAACACTAAACCAAAAATTTGCTGCGCTATGTAGGGCAACTATTGTACAAACGCCTGAAATATTGTTTGGAATGGATCTTGTCATGAAAATTTGTGAAATTCATGATGAGGCCAAAGCAATTGGCTTAATGTAGTCAAGCATTTTGAGGCAACCTATTCGCAACCCTGGGTTAATACTGAAGGTCAGATCCAGGTGCTGGGCTCAGCAGGGGCAGGCCAGTGGGGGCAACGAGGGGCACCCACCTGAGACAGACCGGCTGCAATCCCAATATGAGCAGACAACAGCTTTACAGGTCAACTGTAGAGGTACAGGGACTTTTCTTAACGATAACGTTCTGGTGGCCAATTTGCTATTGGAGGTTAATTACAAATGTTTTCTAATGAATGGTGCTGTATAATGTATGATATGTTTATACTAAATACTGTCTCACATCTCCCATTGAGTTTATCTCAGGGCTAGATCCACCTCAACAGCACAAGCCTAATAAAATGTGGGTGCTTTCTGCTCAAGAGCCTGAACAGATAGATAATGGTGATTGATAAAGCCATTAATCATCCTCCACAATTGTGTCTAATATTTCCCCAGATCTCAAAAAGATGGGTGTTGTAGAGTAATTCTCTCCTCGATCACTTAAATTCGTTACTGCTAAACACCTGCTATCACAGGGCTGTTATGTGGCAACTATTGGTTTGCAAGATGTGTATTATTCACTGTCAATTCATGCTCATTATCGCAGGTACTTGAAATTTAATTGGATGGCACAGCTGTGGCAATACAAAGCATTGACTCCTGGATTAAGTTCAGCACCCAGGCTATTTATTAATTTGTTAAAACCTGTGCTGGTGCTATTCAGCCCATCATCACATTGTAATGGCTTATTTAGCTGATATCTTAATTATCAGCAACACTAATGAGTCAGCTGAAGAATTGGTGCTTGAGTCATTAGTGGTTGCTCCATCCAACTAAGTCCAAGTTACAGCCAACCCAAAATATTGAATATTTGGGGTTTCTTATTAATTCTGTTGCTATTACAGTAACATTACCAACAGCCAAGGTTGTCGATGATGATGATGTCTGTACTTGCCTCCCACAAAACTTTATCCCTCCATCCAAGAAGACGCTACGGTCATTGGTAAATGGGGAGCAGGTTCCTGCAGTACATTCAGGCCTTTGCATTATCAACTTTTGCACTGAGCACGAGAACTAGCACTAAAATTGAATGCAGGCCATTTTCATCGGGTTATCCAGTTACCAACCACAGCTCTCGCAGAATTGCAGTGGTGCATTGTTAATGTTAATCTAGCTACCAATAACATTTTGGGTACTAGACTCTTCCCTAATCTTCCAGACTGATGTCAGCGCTCTTGGACGGGGGGGCTACGGACACCAAGTCTAGCTGTAGGGGTAGCTGGCATGAACACGAAGGGTTGATTCGCCACACACACGGGATAAATTATTTTGCATTATTGGGGGCATTTTATGGGTAAAGGCATATTGCTCCTCAATGAAGGATTTACACGTTCAACTCCAATTGATAACACCACAGCAGTGGCATATATTAATCATATGGGAGGAGCACGATCAGTATCATGTGTTAACTGGGTACCGTCATGTGGCATTGATGTATGTCAAGGCATATCTGCGTTTCAGCCATTTATTCACCACCTATAGCTAATGTGGTGGCCGACCATAGGTCGCGTACGTTTCATGCCAATATAGAGTGGATGATCAATTCTAAACTTTGTCACACAATTGTCACTCGATTTGGGTTGCCAGCCATTGATCTGTTCCATCCAGATTACATCACCAGTTGCCTAAATATATTTCATGGGAGCCAAATCCGGGTGCAGTTGCTGTGGATGCAGGCTCGTTACATTGGGGACACTAAAATTTTATGCAATTCCTCCATTTTTTCATCCTGAACTGTCTCACCACAATAGAGCGAGACTCCGCCACAGGTGTTTTGGTGGTCCCAGATTGGCCAACACAACCATGGTTCCCCTTAGTGTTTTCAATGATGGTTCAGTCATTCATGATGATTCCCAGCTGCAGTAATTTCTTGGTGCATCCGGTTACATGAGAAAGTCACCCTTTACATGACCGTATTAATTGTTGGTCTGCAGGTTCTGACCAGACAATTCCAAGGACTTGGATTGTAGAACAGGGCCATGGTGGTTCTCACTGCAGGCTGGCGAAATAGCACTCAAAAACAATATATGGTTCACATAAAGAAATGGGAACTGTTTCTGTGTACAATCCAATATGTCTTATCATAATGCAAGCATATGTGATGTGTTGGAGTTCCTTGCTAAGTTGCATTTTGATGAGCACCTGCGTTATAGTGACATTACCAGCGCTCGGAGTGCGTCGTCCTCTTATTTGCGGGCAGTCTTCAGAACAACATCCTATCGAGTCTCATCCGTTAGTATCCCGATTTATGAGGAATTTTTAATAAAAACCCTCCGAAACCTCGATATACAGAAATCTGGGACATCACTCCTGTTCTCACAATGCTTCGGCAATGGGCTCCAATTACTTCATTATTTACGCAGAGATTAACTCTTGCTGTGGTTATGCTAATAGCGCTGGTTTCAGCACAACGTGTACAAACATTACAATTGTTACGAATACCTTGTATGCATTTGTCTGTCCTTGACATTAACTTCTATGTTTATGATTTAATCAAACAAAGCAGGCCCGGTCTGGCTGGGATCAAGGTGACGTTTAAAGCCTATCTTGTTGACAAAATGTTATATGTAGTTACGCCATATAACTTAAGCCAATATATTAAGGTAACAAGGAGTCTCAGAGGTTCTGAGACAGGACTGCTCATTAGTCACAAAAAGACATATACAAGAGTGTCAGCACAAACTATTTCTACATGGTTGAAACAGGTTCTCAATTATGCTGGAGTCGACATTCCTGTCTTTAACTCTCACTCCACCAGGGCGGCATCGATCTCCGTGGCGAAGGCTCAGGACGTGCCGCTAGACCAAATCTTCGAGGCCGCAGGATGGTCTCGAGAAGCAACATTTTCTCAATTTTCTGACAAACCTGTACAGACCGTGCCACGGTTTGGGCATGCTGTTTTGGGTCACATTTAATTCATTTGCTTTGTTTTCTATCATTGTTTGTAATTTTCCCTGAGACAGAGGGGTTATTCCTGTGTTTATTATTGTTAACAATAGTTATTGAATAATTCGAAGCAATGTTCAATATATTATTTATTCCCTACTGTGTCAACCGAAGCAGATTGTCGTATATGGTGTGCATCTACGGCATGAAAATACAGAGCTTTGAAATCTTCACGTAGTCACTCACGTGACTCCGAAGTAAAATAGTAAGATTAAACGAGAACTTGCCAGTTCGAAGTTTGACCCTTATTTTATGAGGAGTGACATTGAGGGATTACGTGCCCTCCGCTCCCACCCTCATAATCTAAGAGATCATCTGGTAGTTCTAGTCTTCTATGAGCCTTACTGTGTTACTTTGGCTATTTGTTTTCTGTGTTTTCACGCCGCTGCTTTGAAGTATGACGCGCATGCGCCTGGCGGGGCTTCTTCATGTAATCCCTCAACGTCACACCTCATAAAATAAGGATCAAACTTCGAACTGGTAAGTTCTCGTTTAATCTTACTATTATCAATAAGACACAACTCAGTTCTATAATGTCTCCTTGGGGAAGGAAACCTGCCACCCATACCTAAAAAAAGGCACAAAGTGCTGTAGTCGGGCAACATCTCTGGAGAACATGGATAGGTGATATTTCAGGGCGGGACCCTGTGAACACTATGATATGACGCTAATTAATGTACGTACTGCCTCCGAGAATGTCGGAAGAATTTTTGCACAATTTTTGTTTTGTTTCTATTTTTATTCTGAATAAAGTTTATTTTTTAATTTTTTTTTAAAAGGGATCCTTCGCCGAACATATTTAGCCTGTGACCATTTGTGACTCCAGTAGGTCCCTGTATTTGAGGTTTTAAATGCAGTGTTAATTAGCCTATCATGCTATTCATAATTGGACTGTGAGTGTTCAGGGTGACAACTCACCACTAACTTAGCAAGGCAACTAAAGTTGGCCCTGCCATGTCCTGAGAAATGTCTTGAAAAATGCACCAAGCAAATACTCCCTCCAGATTCTCTTACCCTGACTGCTCTCCTGAGGGAGCCGATGACGATGGGTTTGGTCGGAGGTGGCTCAGACTCCTGATCCTCAGTCTCTTTTTCCACCATCACCTCTTCCATTTGATCTGCCCAGGGGTCCGTCAATTCTATGTCTTCCTCCGCAAGGAAGATCTTCTTGCCTTTATAGTCCGGCTCCTCGTATAATACCCAGCTGAGGAAGATCAGATATCAGTGGATATTTTTAAGGCATAGATAGATTTTTGATTAGTACAGGTGTCAGACGTTATGGGGAGAAGGCGGGAGAATGAGGTTAGGAAGGAGAGATAGATCAGCCATGATTGAATGGTGGAGTAGACTTGATGGGCCGAATGGCCTAATTCTCCTTGTATCCCTTATGAACTTTTTTTTAAGTTTGTTTTTCCAGACAGGTGTTTCTTCCAGTGAGATAACCATCGGGGGTCATGTGACAGGAGGACTATTTCTCCATAAGTGATAGGAGCAGAATTAGGCCACTCGGTCCATCAAGTCTACTCCGCCATTCAATCACGGCGGATCTATCTCTCCCTCTCAAGTGTCCAATTGCGAAGTGTCTGTTAGACTTACCATCCACGAATAATCTTTATCGAGATGACGGCTGGGAACGGCCAAGTCGAACAATCAGCGACGTCACAGCTGATTTCTCTCCTGACACCGGTAAAGTTTTGCTTGTCATAAATGACGATCTAAGTTTGGGAGACAGAAAACAATCAGAGGCATTGAGCAGTCATCACTTTCACAGAGACAGCCACTTGGCCCAATCAGTCCGGGCCACTGTTCATACGCCATATGTCTCCGTTCCGCCCTCAACTTACCTCATGCTGCCACATATCCTAATGTGGCAACTTCCTCTGTGCAAGAAAGCTTTTTGAAACAAAAACTCAGAGAGGTTGTGATCTGAAACACCGCCGGCTGGGGTTTTGGAGGAGTAGAAACAGAATGAATCTGTGTCTTCTGAAGAGAATGAGATGGGCACTTGTGGGAAGATAAATTGCAAATTGTGGGGGGGGGGGGGGGGGGGGGGGGGGGGGGGGGGAGGGGGGAAAGAGCTTTCTAGTTGACCAAATAGATTCCCGTTACCAATAACTTTATAACTTATGGTCACCTCAACCATACATGCAGTTTTGAGCTATATATTAGAACATAGAACAGTATTGCACAGGAACGGGCCCTTTGGCCCACAATGTTTGTGCCAAACATGATTCCTAGTAATTCCCTGCATTCCTTCTCTTTCCCCATCTCTCCCCCACCAAGTCGCACCAGCTTCTCGTTCCCATCAAACAAACAGCTAACAATGGCCTGTTTCCCTTATCATCGTTACTCTTTTCCATCTTTTATTCATTGTTCTATATCTCCCTACATCACCCTCTCCCTTTCCCATAACTTTCAGTCTGAAAAAGGGTCTCGACCCGAAATGGCACCCATTCCTTCTCTCCAGAGATGCTGCCTGTCCCGTTGTTACCACAGATTTTTGTGTCAATCTATGTTTCCTACCTATACTGATCTCATCTGCCCACAAATGATCCATAACCCTCTATTCTCTGCAATTCAATGTGCCTATCTAAAATACACCACTCTCATATCTGCCTCCACCACCTCCCCTGGCAATGCCTTCCCGGCCCCCACCATTCTCTGTGTAAAAAAAAACCTGGCCCACACATCCCCATTAATCTTTCACCCTATCACCTTATAGCACTGCCCTCTAGAGTTGGGCCTCATCTATGTTTCTCATAGTCCTACATACTTCTATCAAGTCTCCCTTCAACCTCCGACCTTCCAGAGAAAACAATCCAAGTCTATCCTACCTCTCCCTGTAGCTGAAAACCCTCCAATCCAGGCAGCATTCTGATAAACCTCCACTGTAGCCTCTCCAAAGCTTCCACACCCAGGCCCTCTCATAGATAAACTGAGGCCCAGGCCAATTTCAATTTTAGAGGCCCCCAAACCAAGATCAAGCAGAGGCCCCTCAATTTTAAAAGCCCCCAAATCAAGATCCCTTTGAAGCAGACCGGCTTGAGGCCCATGCCAAATGGCACTCGTTGCCCTCCCCCCTCTGATAGGGCCTGTCCACACCTTTCCTATAATGGGGCGAGCAGAACTACACGTAATACTTCAAATAAACAAAAAATGTCACTGCTTTATCAGTATTTTATCTGTATTAATGTTGGATGGACTATGACTCTATGACATGTTATTTCAGGTGGGTGAGTGTTTATTTGACAGTAATATTTTGCTCCAGAGACTAGTTCACAACAACCCATAATATACTGTGTTCAATAAAAATAGTTTCTCCTGAATTTCTTATCAGATTTATCAGTGACGCTTTTATAAATGTATGGCCCCTGGTTTTAGGCTCTCTAATCAGCAGAATAATTCCCTTTTGCACTTCACTATCAAAAGACCTGCATAATTTTTAACACTCCTTCAGGGGTCTTGACCCAAAACATCATCCATTCCTTCTCTCCAGAGATGCTGCCGGTCCCGCTGAGTTATTCCTGCATTTTGTGTCTTTCTTCAAATGACGACACGCGCTCCAGCCGGCTGTGCGGACGCATGATGATGCGCGTGGCCGTCGCGCGTCAGTCACTACCGGCCCGCCGCGTAAATGACGGCCAAGTGGGACAGGCCCTCTAGAGTTCTGATACCGAATGTGTGAACATGTATTGCACTAGCTCCTACTGCCAACAATAAGCACTGGAGATAAGAATGTAATATATACCTAATACATAGCAGATAGTGAAGATAAAGGCTTACATAGGGTTATGTTTTGTAACAAAGAAACATAGAAACTAGGTGCAGGAGGAGGCCATTCGGCCCTTCGAGCCAGTACCGCCATTCAATATGATCATGACTGATCGTCCGCTATCAATATCCCTTGACTCCACTAGCCCCTAGAGCTGTATCCAACTCTCTCTTAAATCCATCCAGTGACTTGGCCTCTACTGCCCTCTGTGGCAGGGAATTCCATAAATTCACAACTCTCTGGGTAAAAAAGTTTTTTCTTAGCTCTGTCTTAAATGACCTCCCCTTTATTCTAAGACTGTGGCCCCTGGTTCTGGACTCACCCAACATTGGGAACATTTTTCCTGCATCTAGCTTGTCCAGTCCTTTTTTTTTAAAATTCTATGTATTAATTAATTTATTTATTATTATTTATTTTTTTGTAATAGCCTTAGGACTTGAATAGGGGATACTCAGTACTGGGGCCCTTTGCAGCATTATTCAATGTGAACCATCTTAGACTTTGACCTCCCAAGGGTAGATTCCTGTCTCAGGGTTTAACACTGGTATGTGGGGCATCCTTCAGGCGTTGAGTCGAAATAAGAAATTAGTATAAGGGAACCAGTCTTCAATCAAGGACAAAGATAGCTACAGGAATACATACTGCTGTGATTACAGAGAGCCGTTTCTCCATGCAGTGGGAACAGGCAGCGATGGTTCCATGGATTACCAAACAAGATGTTTATCAGTTGAGATGTGCTCCAATTGTAAATATGTAATTGTACAGAACCTTTTGTCCACATCCAAAACTCTCAAGTAGAAACAGTATTTAATCACATACTATTATCTTTGTACCTAAATAAATAAAATCTCAGTGTACTTTGCATTCAAAGACATTTTCCAAGAGAGATTTGTTCAGTATGCCAGCTTGTCCTGTTGATGAAAGATCTGTTATCACCATTCTCTGCGTGCCTCAGTGGTGAATCTGTGGAATTATTTGCCACAGAAGGCTGTGGAGCCAAAGTCAATTGATATATTTAAGGTAGACAGAGAAAGATTCTTGATTATTACGAGTGTCAGAGGTTATGGAGAGAAGGCAGGAAAATGGGGTTAGGAGGGAGAGATAGATCAGCCATCCGATGGGTCAAATGGCCTACTTCTACTATATTTTATGATCTTATGACTCATTTATGATCTTATGACAACATCTGGGTCCTATTGATTCAAACTTTTCAATTTCCTTTCACCAGCCTTGCAAGCACCCTTGCAATGTCATTCTTTTACATTTCTGTTCTCTGGTGACGAATGTTCTTTACTTACTCTATCAAAGCCCTTCATTGTCCCATTTTCTGTTGAGAATGATTCTAGTTCCTCTCATGTGACCAAAACTGGTCCCTTATCATTCCAGTAGCTGTAATAAATCCCTCCAAGACCTTGACACCACCCAACAATTAGCTTAAACAAATAATTCTCCAGCTATCTCACAATGGCAGTCATTTGCTTTCTTGGTTACAGATGAAGGACAACTTTATGACATTAAATTATGACACCCAGCAGTTAAAGTTGAGACATTGACATTAACCTTGCCCATTCCTCTACGATTAAAATTCACAGATGAAGATGGAAGTCTTGAAAGGTCAGTGAGAAGATAAGTGGTTAGCTGCATACTTTGTACACAAAGCGTACACAAAAGGGGAAAAACCAAGGCTGAAGAATTGATTGAACTCTTAAGAAAGAATGAACCAAAGCAGGAAGCAGTGATGGGTCCAGTTTTCAAAACTGTCTGGAGGGAATGGGGTGAAAATGGCAAAACTGGGATAAGAGCAAATCTCCAAGGTCAATTGACCCTTATTATTTTCCTCAAAGATAGAGATTCAAAATGATTTGGGGAAGGCACGCAAGGCAAGCTGTGCATTAAATTTGAGATTAGATTCAGCAAGTTTGAGAAATCCAAAGGCATTTGTTCCCGAGCAGTTTGTATTTCTTACCTTGCCAGGCCGTGGGTTAATATGTTCATGGTCTTTTGGTTTTGATTTCTGAAAAGCAAAGTAGCACATTGTTGAAACGTTTGACTAAACTTAGAAAGACTTCACATCACTGGCACAAGTATTTATAAATAACGTAGTGAGCATTGAAATAGTATGTGCGCCTGCAGCTTAAAAACATACAGATCTCTTGGGTAGAATGCTGCTTTGCACAAATACCTAGCCCAATTGCCCTCTTCTCAGTTCACTGGTTCATGCATTGAGCTTAATGCCGGTCCTCCATCTTGCAGGCTGCCTCACATGCAAATAACTCCATAATTTTACCTTTAGTAGCAGCACCAACATTTTCTGGAGTTTATCTCTCACTTAGCACAGTTTCCAAACATCAATATTTACCATTAAAGGAAGAGAATTCTTGCTCATGGTCCAAAAGGACCTAATTGAGGGATATTTTCTACAATTCCGAAGAAGCCCATATTGGTCCATATTTTATGCCAAATCTCCATCAATCTCGTTCATCCACTTATTTCCCTGGAACCCACTCCCTCTCTCTTGCCCATCAACTCGCCTCAATTCTCCAACCCCTCATCTATAATAGGAGTGATTTACAGTAACTGAGTAATCTCCCAACCAGCAGACCTCTGGGATGCAAGAAGAAACCATAGGATCCAGGAGAAACCAATGTAATGATAAGGAGAAGGTGCAAGCTCCATGCAGCACAAGATGTCAACATTGAATCTGTGCCACTAGAGCTGAAGGGAAGTAGCAATATCTCCTGAACCTTTATGCTGCCTGACAGAATGTACAGGGGAGGGGATTTGGAGGAGAAAAGAACTCCAGATGAATGTGTCTCATAATCATGTAGATTGCCAACTCTCTGCCTCGTCAAATGCTTGAGCAATGGCCACTGATAGGAGGCATTAGGGTAGCTGTTACTTGGGTGAACTATAATTTAGCCAGAGCTGATACAAGTGTAGAATGGGCAGCAGTGACACCACAAACATCATTGAAATTGGCAGAATCTTGATTAGTAAGGGTGCCGGGAGTTGTGGAGAGAAGGCAGGAGAATGGGATTGAGAGGGAAAGATAGATCAGTGATGGCAGAGTAGACTTCAAGTCAAGTCAAGTCACATTTATTTATATAGCACATTTAAAATACAACTCTCAGCGGCCAAAGTGCTTTACATTTGTTATAAGAATAGTATAAACAAACAAACTACATGCATATATACATATAGCCCTCGCTCAGAGGACGTCAAGAAAGGCTTGGGAGTATAGATACATTTTAAGTCTTGACTTAAAGGAGGGGGCAGTTCTGATGGGGAGAGGGATGCTGTTCCACAGCCTAGGAGCTGCAACCGCTCCAACTTGATGGGCTGAATGGGCTAATTCTGTTCCTGGACCTAATGAAATGCCCAATTTATCTTCTGTAGACTTTGCCAGAATGAAGAAGGGGGGAAAAAAAGGCTGGTGGTATCACACAGTGAAACGAGCCCTCATCACATTTTACACACCAGGAGAAATGTATGTTCGCTATGCATCTTGAAGAAATTGGGGAAGTGAAACTGGCAATGGCAAACAGGAAGAAATTTTTATTTTTAAACTGTTTTTTAAGTTACAGCGATCCAATCTCCTCCAATCAGCCATTTTTTCTTCAGGATGTGACACATGCCAGTTTACTCTTCACAAGCTCCATGAATCAATGAGCTAACCAAGTCTCTTGCTCTCACTTCTCAATTGAGATATGGTTTTAGATCATAAGACCAAAAGACATTGGAACAGAACGAGGCCATTTGGCCCAATGAGTCTACTCAGCCATTCAATCGTGCTGGATCTATTTTTCCATCTCAACCCCGTTCTCCTGCCTTCTCTGCATAACCTTTCTAATCAAGAACCCGTGAATCTCAGCCCAATGTCTTGGCCTCCACAGCCATCCAGGGCAATGAATCCCAAGATTTGCCACCCTCTGGCTAAATAAATTCTTCCTCATCTCCAATTCAGATTCTGGGACAGTTTCTTCCCAGCTGTTATCATGCAACTGAACCATCCTACCATAACTAGAGAGCAGTGCTGAACTACTATCTACCACTTTGGTGACCCTCGGACTTTCGTTGATTGGACTTTGCTGGCTTCACCTTGCACTAAATGTTACCATGTACTGTACTGTAATACACTGTAATACACTGTAAAAACACTGTATGTCTTTCTGCTGACTGGATAGCAGGCAACAAAAGCTTTTCACTGTACCTCAGTACACGTGACAATAAACTGAACTGATTTTGAAGGTATGTCCTTTTATTCTGAGGCCTAGACTCTCCCATTACTGGAAACATCCTTTCCATATCCATGTCCAGTCTATCTAAGCTTTTCATGATCTGGTTTCAATGAGATTCTTCCTCATCCTTCTACACTCCACTGAGTACAGGCCCAGGGCTTTCAAACATTCCTCACATGTTAACACAATCAATCCCAACGTAATTCTCGTAAACATTCTCTGGACCCTCTCCAATGCCAGCACATCCTTCCTCAGATATGGGACCCACAACTGTTTCCCTTAAGGGTCTGTCCCACTTCCACAACCGAATTCACGACCTCTGCCCTTGACTCATACTCGCAGCATGGTCGTCGCAAGGTGGTAGGAGGTCGTAGGTAGGTCGTGATGCTAGTCGTAGGTACTCGGGGCATCAAGTAGGTCGGGGCACTTTTCTAGCCTGATGAAAAATGTCCACGAGCAAAAAAAGGTCGTGAATTAGGTCATGAAAGTGGGACAGGCCCTTAACACTGTTGGCTCCTGCAGCTGTAATCTGGAAACTCTCCCTCCAATTGCACTTGTATAGATCTCTAACTTATTCTTCAATCTCTCCTTTTCACCATGATGAGCGGCGAGGTGGCGCAGCAGTAGAGTTGCGGCCTTACAGCGCTTGCAGCCCCAGAGACCCGGGTTCGATCCCGACTATGGGTGCCATCTACATGGAGTTTGTACGTACTCCCCATGACCACTTGGGTTTTCTCCGAGATCTTCGGTTTCCTCCCACACTTCAAAGACATTCAGGTATGTAAGTTAATTGGCTTGGTGTAAGTGCAAAATTGTCGCTAGTGTGTGCAGGACAGTATAAATGAGCGGGATGATCGCTGGTTGGTTCAGACTCAGTGGGCTGAAGGGCCTGTTTCTGCTCTGTGTCTCTAAACTAAAAACTAAACACAGGCAACTACTCCTGGATCAAGCCTACCCTGCCCAATCCGTTATCTTTCAAGAAAAAGGTAGAAAAAATGTTTGCACTTGTTTTTGCTTTCTTCCTTTTACCGAACAATGTCAATTCCATTTGCATCTCTTTCATGAAGCAAAAACTAGTCCCATCTTCCATCAGTATATGTGCAGCTTTAATCGTCAGGTGACCTTGGCCCTGCTCTAGTTATCTACCAAGTTTGCCTTTGCAACAATCCAGCTTTGCAGCACGGACAGTTTGGTGACTGTTTCAATATTGACTCAGTGGAAGAAGAACGTTTTCCAACTTTTTACACTGAAGCCCAGAAATGCTAACTCTGGTTCAAAAGGGCATTCAGAGACACACACAAAATCCCAGGCACACTGGCTCAAACACAGGCATTTACACACCATTTTGCTGTGCGAAAAGTTTTAAAGAAGCACTGTTTGTTTTGCCCAGAGAGAGAAAATTAAATCACAATTCTTCAGAAAGGCTAGTTGTTAGATTTGAAAGATTTTTGGATCAAGCTAATTCTTGGGATATAATACAATCCATTAATGTAAGGAGTGGAGCAGATATTATGAATTGTACCTTAATTAACCCAGGCAAGGAATAGTGTGCCCTATAACACACAACATGGACACTGTTTGTTTTCTGTTTTATGCATTAACTGATAATGTGGAGAAATAAGGAAGTGCAGATACTGGTTTGCGAAAAAAAAGATGCAAAGTGCTGGAGTACCTCAGCAGGTCAGGCAGCATCTCTGGAGACCATGGATAGGTGATGTAACACACTGCAGACTGATTTTTTCCCCCCCACACTTGTTTCCCAGAGGGATGCAAACGAGCAGAAGGAGGGCATGACGTGGATGGGTGACGGTTTTAGGTCAGGACGTTTCTTCAGTCTGATTGTAGTGGGTGGGAGAAAGCTGGAAAAGATGTGTAGGCAAGATAAAGCTAGGCAAGTGATAAGTGGATAGACACAAAAAGCTGGAGTAGCTCAGCGGGTCAGACAGCATCTCTGGAGTAAAGGAATAGGTGACGAGACCCTTCTTCAAACTGAGAGTCAGGGGAAAGACAAACAAGACATATAGAGAGATATAGAACAAATAAAAGAAAGATATATAAAGGTGAGGGGGATTTTGTTTAGCAGGAATTCCCTGCCACAGAGGGCAGTGGAGGCCAAATCACTGGATGGATTTAAGCGAGTTAGATGGAGCTCTAGGGGTTAGTGGTATCAAGGGATATGGGAAGAATGTTCAAGAAGGAACTGCAGATGCTAGAAAATCGAAGGTAGACAAAAATGCCGGAGAAACTCAGTGGGTGAGGCAGCATCTATGGACCGAAGGAAATAGGCAACGTTTTGGGCCAAAACCCTTCTTCAGACTGATGCAGGGTGGGTGGTTGGGAAGCAGAAAGGAAGAGGAGGAGCCAGAGGGATGATGGAGATATGGGGAGAAGGCAGGCACGGGTTATTGATTGGGGACGATCGGCCATGATCACAATGAGTGGCCTCCTCCTGCACCTATTTTCTATGTCTCTGTCTATGTCAGATGGGTGGACAAAGACCAGAAGTGAAAAGGCGAGAGTTTAAAAATGGCACTTTCCTGAAAGCAAACTTGCCGTGCTGAAGAAGAGGGAAGATCATAAACAATTCTGCATTGCGAGTGGGAAAACTGGGAGTACCTGCCTCTCAACCACTCTTGTAAATAACACAACTTACAACCATCACCCGCCCCGACTCTTCTCTCCCCCTCTGATCTTTGCAAAGTCTTTATCGGTTAACAACCTAAAAGGATTTCTGAAAACCTACCTCACCAACACAGTCATCGGCAAACTCTCATCCCAACCTGTGATGACAGCACATTTAAAGTATGTGCTCTCTCGAGTCCTTAGGGGATTTTATTAAATTCTGCTTTTATGCAAATTTCTAAAAATATACTTGGGATCTTTTCTCAAAAAAATCTAAAGGAATAGAACCTGCATCAAAATCCCAAATAATAAGCTGTTGAGAATGTAGGCTGCCCATCTGAATAATGCATTATTGAACCTCAGGTGAAATTCTGCCCACATTTGACCTACATATTTTTTTTAACTCATTCATTAATCCCTCAATGCTTGCCAATTATCTAAGCAATCTTTAGATTTTTGTTTAATTTTCCGTTGACACAGCGTGGAAACAGGCCTATGGCTCAATAAATGGCATCAAATCGCTGGAGAGTGATCAAGAGGTGGAAATATCTTCAAACGTGGGTGAAGGATATGTTCTACTCACCCATGAATCGGGAAAAGCGGTCAATTTTGCAGGGCTTTTTTCGGAAGGTTGAGACATTTTCTGCGTTCGGAGGTCCCTTCCACTATCTGACAGACGGGAGTATCCAGGTAGCAATCTTTCGGAGATGCTGAATGGTAGGCTGTCCGTTCCAGCATCCATACTTCCATTCAAAGAGTTGGCAAGGAAACTAGGTGTTGATAATTTATCCAAGGCTATAGTTGTTGTGGGAATGTCCTCTTGTGACCAACTTCTCTGCACAGAGTTTTGTGTCGTTGCTGGCGGTGCACTGACTTGACTTTTAGACACTGATCCTAGGCTGAAATCCAGTGACCTGCTGGAGAAAGATTCTATAGGCGTCCGATAAGTGGAAAACAAGACGCTGTTCCTAAATCGAGAGCGAAGGCTGTCTCCGTTGAGGGCCTCAGTGTCTGGCGGATTAGCGGTGCCGTCTACGTTGATTCTCCCTGAAAGAGAGGATTGGAAGACTATGCTGTTCTCTGCAGAAATACGAGGGACACCAATTCTGGGCTTCTCCTTAAACTGCATCATCATTTGCCCAGGGGTGAGGTTTTCTTTCTTCGCCAATCTCTTTGTGCAATCCACTTTAGGAATTTCCAAAACTGGCTGAATGGGTGAGTCTGACTGAAGTATTTCATCGATGGCCACAGGCTCTGCTGGCTGCAGTGGCCCCTCGGTGATTGATGACGACGGGAAAAACTTTGAATCCGTTTGATCCTCTTCAATCGGAGGCAATGTGGATACAGGGGAAGTGAGGGAATGGGATCTCTGGATTCTTGGATTTCTATTGCGATTCAAGAGAATGGGAACATCCAGGTTACGAATGGTGTCTACAAACCCGTCTATTTCTGACTGACTATCAGGGTCATCTATGGCATTTGTGAGGCTTTTTTTCATTTTATTTTGAAAGAAGACATCATTCAATGATAGTTGATAATCTATAAGCTCGATTCCAGATGGATGAAGCTCTTGGCCACTATTTCCTTCTCCTGTACTCTCATCTAATTTGAGTGTTTGTGCTTGAGATTCTGGATTGACCACTGAGGAGCTTTCAAGGTTGATGTCTTTTGCGATCTCCATAGGCTTTTGCAAAAACACACTTTGTGAACTGTATGCTGGCATTTCAGTGTCATGCATGTTCACGGAGTCCGTGGGTAAATTTAGAGCATTTTGTTGTAACGCTTGTTGGGGATTGAAGAGGGAGCTTTCAACCGATTGTGGTATAGAATCCATGTTTAACGGGCCGGATGCACTGAGCTCATATTTTGGAGGGGTAACTGCTTCAGCAAATAGACCATTCTGGTCAGGGCTCTGTGGACACAAAGTATTCATCTGCTGAGTGTGTCCGGTAGAAATTGCCTTCTGCAAGACATCGGCTTCATCACATTGAGGATCTTCGATAGACTCCCGAGTACGATCACGTCCAATTGTCCCGATACAGATGAGCGAATCCACTTTGCTCTGGTTCCCCACATCATCACTCAGTGTTGGACTGTATGACAAAGGGACAACCTTCTGATGGCTGTTTTCCTTTGTTTCAGCCGGGTCACTTCCATTGACAATAATTTTGTCCTTAATGAATACTTCATAAACTTTATTTTTCAGATCTTCTTTGCTTGGCTGCAAGGAGCTACTTGTCTGCCGTGTACTTTCACTCACACCATCACCATTTTGGTGCACTGTGCTGTTTTCAGCATGTGGAGAGGATAGGTGCTGGTCTGTTTGATAACTTGCTGGCCTGTTGGTGCTCATTATCTTGGTATCACCTTCCACTTTGTTGCAGCTGACTATTAACCCCCCTGCTTGCTGTAGAGGCTCAGGCAGGCTGGCCGGCTTCTGTCGTTCTGGTTTACTGTGAAAAAATAATCAAAATAAATAAGACATTTCTCTAGAAACTCAAGATACCAGAAAGTAACAGAACTTCAAAAATAACTCATTTTCAGATGAGCCTACCAAGTCTTAGGACAAGGTTGAGAAGTGATGTGTTTTTCAAGTCTGTTCAAGACATAGGCCATTCGGCTAATCAAGTTCATACCAGCTCTTAGAGCATTCCCATTAATCCCACGCCTCTGCCTACAACTTACTTCATTGGTGACCTTGATTCAAGATTTAAGATTCAAGAGAGTTTATTGTCATGTGTCCCAGATAGGACAATGAAATTCTTGCTGTGCTTCAGCACAACAGAATTATAGAAGGCATGAATACAGAACAGATTAGTGTGTCCATGTACCATTGTATAAATATATACACACATGAATAAATAAAACAGATAAAGTGCAAATAAACAGATAATGGGCTATTAATGTTCAGAGTTTTGTTTGAGTTGAGTTCAATAGCCTGATGGCTGTGGGGAAGAAGCTGTTTCTGAACCTGGACGTTGCAGTCTTCAGGCTCCTGTACCTTCTACTGAAGATAGCGGGGAGATGAGTGTGTGGCCAGGATGGTGTGGGTCCTTGATGATGCTGCCAGCCTTTTTGAGGCAGCGACAGCGATAGATCCCCTCGATGGTAGGGACTTTGCTGCCTTAACCTTGCACTAAACTTCCCTTATCATGTATCTATGCGCAGTAATAGCTCAATTGTAATTGTAAAACCTCAGTGCACATGACAATAAACTATACTGAGGTTGCTATGTAGCCTAGTCTCTCTCACATGCTTCCACTGATTCTCCTAACATCAACATTATGGCCAACTTTCTTACCAACAAGCAACAAACCAGAAAATGCTTGAAAACGGGAAGCATTGTGCAAAGAGAAACTGTCAATGTTTTAAGCTTGTGATCCTTCTCAGAAACTCAGTACCACAGAAATAGAACAGCCACTGTTCTATTCCAAAAAAGGAATTCAAGAGAAAATGTTTTTACCGAGGAAGTGGAGCAGGTGAATGGCATAGATTGATTTAACGAGGAAGCAAGATAAGCATCTAACAATAGTAGTAATGTTGATAAATTAAGCTAGAAGAAGATTGGTGACTGAAGTGACACATAATTACAGACATGTTTGCTCCTGTGTTGCAGATTCAATTGTGTTGTAGTTGTAATAGCTTGTAAGGACATTCATCAAAGTAAATGGAATGGATCACCTCTATTCTGGAACATAATGCTATGCAAGTTATACCACCACAGTGTACAAGGCAGTGGGAATCCCCAGGTTCATTATGGGCACATCTCCGAAATTATATATTAGTACTGGGGATACAAGATAGAGTCACCAAAAAAGGTGCCAGAGAGAAAATGATTATGTTCAAAGGCAGGTAGATTTAGTCCTCGTTTTAGTGATCCAATTAAGGTGCTCGAACTATTTGTGTTTTTGTTTATAGTCACGTGTACCGGGGTACAGTGAAAAGCTTTTTGTCGTGTGCTATCCAGTTAGCGGAAAGATTACAAACACAATTACAATCAAGCTGCCCACAAACAGGATAAACGTGATAAAGTATAGTGCAAGATGAAGTCCAGTAAAGTCTGATTATTTAGTAGGGTAGAGAGAGTTAAATTATTGCCATTGGTTTGGCATGTTAGGTGAGCAAGAGGATAAACAAGGCCAATGTCAGGAAGCGATTCTGGATGTGAAAAAAAATGTGAAACTCTTTTTCAAACAAAATGGAGAATGTTTCCCTCCACAGACGCTGCCTGACTTGCCGAATTCCACCAGCAGCTATTTAGTGCTCCAGATGAACCATCAGCAGAGTCTCCTCGTTAGGTTCGTGTCATGCAAGTGTATGTGAAGAGTGAATTAAACACTTTCATCAACCATGATCTAATTGAATGTAAATAAAGCAAGCTGCTGTCTGAGGTAATGAAGCATTCAACTCTGATGTGGGCAGTTACCTTTTCAAATATGGACCTCTGGTGTCCATTATATCGCAATTGGGACAAAAGCCAGCAACTCTGTCACCGTGCCGTGAGGGGGCATCGTGGAAAGGGGGTCTGCGGGGCAAGTTTTTTTTTACACAAAGGTTGGTGAGTGGCTGGAATGTGATGCTGGGGATGGTGGTGGAAGCAGCTACTTAGAGATATTTTAACGATTTTTCAACTGGCATATGAATATGCAGTGGTTGGAGGTGATGGTCTTGGCATCATGTTCGGCACATACATCGGGGGCCAAAGGGCCTGCTCTTGTGCTGCACTGTTCTATGTTCTAATCTCAGACTGCAATGTTGGGGTTGGAGATTCTAGTGTTTCTACAGAACTGTGGAATGGAAGGCACTAACCATCTCTCATCTGACAATATTTTATTCCTCACCCCTTCCATAAAACGACTCTATAAAGTGAGCAGGGTCAAACTAGCGACTGGCACCTGCCCACCCACAGTCCCTTTAACAGCCCCACAAACCATCTTCATAAACTATAGGAGCAGAATTGGGCCGAACGTCTGCTCTGCCATTTAATCATGGCTGGCTGGTCTATCTTTCCCTTTCAACCCCATCCTCCCCACGACCCTTGACACCCGTACTAATCAAAAATCTATCTATCTCTGCCTTAAAAATAAACATTGACTTGCCCTCCACAGCCTTCTGTGGCAATGAATTCCACAGACTCACCACCCTCTGACTAAAGAAATTCCTCCTCATCTCCTTCCTAAAGGCACGTCCTTTACACCTTCAGCCAGCATTTAAAGTTTCACATAGTGTGGCAGGTGCTGGTCCCCCTCCCCCTCCCCCCTCCTCTTTGGAGATTGTGTCCGTTCGCAGCGGTCTCTGCTTGAAATCGCCTGCGGTGTGAGTGTCACCGGAGCCATTGGGGACAGACAGGCTCCCAGAGTGTGGCCGAGAGAGCCAGCGACACTATCTTTCAACTTGCTGCCCGGTTGCAGCCACAGGTTAAATCTAACGATAACACCCAGAGAGTTGTGAATCTGTGGAATTCTCTGCCACAGAAGGCAGTGGAGGCCAATTCACTGGATGTTTTCAAGAGTTAGCCCTTTAGCCCTAAGAGCTCTTAGGGCTAAAGGGATCAAGGGATTATGGAGGGGAAAAAGGATGAACGGGTCACTGATTTTAGATGATCAGGCATGATCATATTGCATGGCGGAGCCGGCTCGAAGGGCTGAATGCACCTATTTTTCTATGTTCTATTGCCTTATGCATGAAAGCAGGATGATTCAGGGAGGAGGGGAGCATTGACTCACCTGCTAGCCCGGACAGCGAGCGGCTGCTGGAGGAAGCGGCTGAAGCCTGGGTCCCGGGGGCTGAGACGGGGTGAGATGTGTCCGTGGGCAGGTGGCGGTGGCTGCGAGGGCTGGTCTCTTCCCGGGGCTTGCAGCTGATTGAAACCAGCGAGGGGCGGCTCCTCGAAATCCGCCACATACCTCCGACATTCCTCGGCGCTGGGAGACTCGACTGGCTCGGCAGGTTGGTCCGGGTTGGAGCTGCCACTCTCTGCCATCTGCACCTCGCCCGCTCCTCCCCGTCTCTCTCCGTCACCCGTGTCTGCCGAAACCAAGCCAGCCGCAAGCCCCCCTTCCCCGGCCAGTGTGATAATGATGTCCAACCCAGTCCTTGTCTTACCCGCGGGGTGACTTAACAAAACCCTGGTGGATGCACAATCGCCCCCTAAAACCTGCCCACAAGTAGTGAGTGCCGATCCTACAGACCCGGGGATCTTGTAGAGTGTGTCACCTGTATCTTCAACTGTGTCCAGGTAGGTATTTAAAATCTCCTCGACCCAGGCTGCGAGGGTCTGTCCCGCTGCAGGTACCGGGGGGCTAGTTTGGCTTGGATTGGGGAAGCTGGAACTTGGGAGCACGATGTCTTTGACTGGTTGTGACACTGGTCCTGCAACTGGAACCTGAGCGTCTAATAACTTACTGGAGATGGGCACGTCCAACTTGCTGGGCCCCCTTGAAGCGACGCCGTGTGGCCGCTGGCTCTGGCTGCCCTCGGGACCCCCTGTTCCTCTCTCCCACCCCCACGTCGCTGCTCCCCGGGCCGAGGACGCCGAAGGACTGGGACTCTCGCCCGCCTCCCCCAAATCCCCAAACTCTTCCAAAAGCTGCCCTGCGCTGCTCGGGTCTGGCTCGGGAAAGCTGCAATTCCGTTTCTGTGAAATAAGAGAGAAACCAGAGCGAGCATTAGACGTGAGGTTTAAATGATCAACAGTCGTTTGAAAGAATTGTCTGGCTCCTCGCCAGAGTGCGGGTTTCCTTGTGCTGTTCCACTGAACTCTCTGGTTCATTACTGAATCGACATAAAAGTAATTGCCAATAAAAGGAAGTACTTGGAATAAACTGAATATACCAGAAAAACCGCAGGTCAGGCAACATCTATCAGGAGCAGCAGAGGAACTGGGTCTTCGGCTGAAGAAGGGTCTCGACCCAAAACGTCACCCATTCCTTCTCTCCAGAGATGCTGCCTGTCTCGCTGAATTACTCCAGCATTTTGTGTCTATCTTCGGCCCACAATGTCTGCGCCTGACATAAATGAATCTCATCTGCCTGCACAGGGGCGGCACGGTGGGAGAGCTGCTGCCTCACAGCTCCAGCGACCCGGGTTCGATCCTGACTACAGGTGTTGTCTGTACGGAGTTTTATCTTTTCCTTGCCACCGTGTGGGGATTTTCTGAGTGATCCGGTTTCCTCTCACACTCCAAAGACCTACAGGTTTGTATTGTGTCGGAAAGCTTAAAGGCACATTCAGAAATAGGTAATGTTTCTTCCACTATTCAAATCTCTCTCGGTGTCAACTCTGCTTCCCTCCATAATGCCCTGGCCAAGGACCCTGCCCTCCTATAGCACTGAACACTTAGGTGGAGCCCAGCATTCTCCTCTCTGAAGAAAGGCTCCACCCGAAACGCCACCTATTCCTTTTCTCCAGAGATGCTGCCTGACCCGCTGAATTACTTCAGTGTCTTATCTTTAGTTTAAACCATCATCTGCAGTTCCTTCCTACACTTTATCCTCTCAACTACCAACGTCCAGGGCCAGTCCCACCATCCTCATCTGCAAGTTACTACTTAAAACTCACCTTTTCAAACAAACTTCATTTCTCCCAACACAGGACCAGGGGAAATTTTATTTCGCCTGTTACTGAGATTTATGTAAATCCAAATTGTAGTTATGCAAAGAAGCCAAACTGGTTGATGCATATATATATTTGAGTGCGAAAATGTCCCCACACCTCCCCTAGTTTCATGTGAGTTAAATTACTGTGACCTACGTCACTGCACCTACTTTGCACCAACAGTGTAAAGATATCAGGTGTAGCAATAGCAGATTGTAAGGTAATTAATGATAGGAGCAGAATTAGGCCATTCAGCCCATCAAGTCTACTCTGCCATTCAATCATGGCTGACCTATCTCTCCCTCTTAACCCCATTCTCCTGCCTTCTCCCCCAAACCCCCGATGCCTGTACTAATCAAGAATCTATCCATCTCCACCCTAAAACTATCCATTGATGGATGCTGGTTTACACCGAAGATAGACGCAAAATGTTGGAACTGCAGATGTTGCCTGACCCGCTGAGTTCCTCCAGCAGTTAGTGTAAATGTCATACTGGCCCTCGGTGTTTTCAATCTATCAATGTCCCACTCTGTAAAGCTTGAAGAAGGGTCTCGACCCGAAGTGTCACCCATTCCTCCTCTCCAGGCATGCTGCCTGTGCCGCTGAGTTACTCCAGCTTTTTGTGTCTATCTTAACTAGGCACCACTGGATTACATGTTTTTTTCCCCTGCAATGAGGCTTGCCCTTTCCGACACAGTTTTTGCTTGGCACATTGCAGCAAATAATGAAAAAAAACCACACTAAATCATATATTTATGGTCCTCATGGACTGTTGTGCCTAAGGGCCTGTTACTACACTGTCTGACTCAATGACTCCTGGGCATGACCTTGTGAGTGATGGTCCGTGAGGGTGAAACATCATTGAGCCACACAGCAAGGCTCACATCAGCACCCAGGATAAATGGCCATAGAATAACACCGAACAGAAGTGAGGCCATTCAGATCATCATGCATGTACCATTATGTGGTGGATCCATGCTGTTACATCCACATTCTGGCTCTTTCCCCACAGCTGGTGATTATGTTTCTATGTCAAGTAAATTCTCAAACTGCTTTTGAATATTACGATGGAATGTGGTTCCACTGAATTTCAGGCTTGAAATTCCGGATCACCTGTCACATTTATTTCCTTGTTGCTCTTGCTTATTTTCCAAAGCAATGCCTTTTGTTTTACACCCTATCGGCCACTGGAAACAATTGCTCCATATGTACACCTTCAAAGGAATCATGAATACATAGATATATAGCATGGAAACTGGCCAAGCAGCTCTCTGGTTCCATGCTATTGTGCAACCATTTGCACTCAACTCAACTATCCAACATTATAAAAGCACCTAAACCTTTGAGAGGCATAAATAGGGCAAAAGGTCAGAGTTTTTGTTCTTGCAGTGGTAATGTCAAATACTAGGTGACAGAGATTGAAGGTGAGAGGAGGAAAAATTAATGGAGGTATACGAGGCATGTTTATTTTTATACAGAGGGCAGTAAGTTAGTTTGGTGAAGTTTATTGTCATGTGCATCAAGGTGCTCACAGTGAAAAGCTGTTGTTGCGTGCTAACCAGCCAGTGGAAAGACAATCGAGCCACTTGCGGTGGACAGATACATAATAAGGGAATAACGTTTAGTGCAAGGTAAAGCCAGTAAAGTCCAATCAAAGATAGTCCGAGGATCACCGATGAGGTAGATGGGGTACACAAAAGGCTGGAGAAACTCAGCGGGTGCAGCAGCATCTAAGGAGCGAAGGAGATGGGCGACGTTTCGGGTCGAGACCCTTCTTCAGTCTCTCTGGTTGCTGGTAGGATGATTCAGTTGCCAGGTAACAGCTGTGAAGGAACTGAATCTGGAGGTGTGCATTTTTACACTTTTATATCTAAAAGTTGCCAGAATGTGCTGCCAGGTTAAGTGGTAGAAATAGATGAGCAACGTTTAAGACGACTGGATAGCACGCAACAACAAAAACTTTACGCTGTACCTCAGTACACGTGACAATAAATGAAACTGAATTGAGATAACCATGTAAGGAGGCAGAAGATAGAGAACCATGGTGCAGGCAGATAGGATTAATTTGTATTCATATCAAGGGCAGCCCAGACATTGTGGGCTGAAGGGCCATTAAATTCCCACAGATTCTACCTTGTAGCACATACAATGTGTAATTTACAATGGCCAATTAGCATTTCTAACAGTTGTTTAAGGAAGAACTGCAGATGCTGGAAAAATCTAAGGGAGACAAAAATGCTGGAGAAACTCAGCAGGTGAGGCAGCATCTATGGAGCGAAGGAATAGGTGACGTTTCAGGTCAAGACCCTTCTTCAGTTTCTCCAGCATTTTTGTCAACATTTCAAACAGGACATCTTCAGATTCAGGGAGGAATTGAAGTACGCAGAGGAAACAAACATTATCCACATGGTGTACATCCAAACTCCACACAGACAGCATCAGGGATCCAGAGTAAATCGAGTCATTGGCCAGGTGGGAATCAATTGCTCAACTAGATGTGCCATCTACAAATTTGAACACTGTCAAATTTCCTTTTAACCTTGACCACCCTCATCGATTTCTCCTCCCTACTACATTCATAGTAAAGACAGAATATTGGGCCCATAATGACTGTGCTGAAACAAGATGCCAAGACCAACTGTTATCTGCCTGCACATAATGCATATTCCTCCATTCATTGCATATCTATGTGCCTATCCAAAAGTCTCTTAAATGCCTGTATCATATCTGCCTCCAATCCCCCATCCACCCCCCCCCCCAGGCAGCGCCTTCCAGGCACTTACTACCCTTTGTGTAAGAAAACTTGCCCCGCACACCTTCTTTTAACTTTTCCCCTCTCACCTTAAAGTTACGCTCTCTGGTACTTTAATATTTCCATCCAGGAAAAAGGGTTCTGACTTCTAGCCCTCTGTATGCCGCTCATAATTTTATATATTTATATCAGGTCTCCCCTCCAATGTACCAGAGAAAATAATACCCCCTAATCCAGGCATTCTGGTAAATGTCCTCTGCACCCTTTCCAAAGCCTTCCCATCCTTCCTGTAATGGAACAACAAAAACTCCAAATGCTGCCTAACCAAAGTCCTATAAAACTGCCACTTGACTTTGACTCTTATACTCAATGCCCCGACCAATTCAAGATTCAAGATTCAAGAGAGTTTATTGTCATGTGTCCCAGAGAGGACAATGAAATTCTTACTTTGCATCAGCACACAGAACATAGAAGGCATGAATACAGAACAGATCAGTGTGTCCATATACCATTGTATAAATATATACACACATGAATAAATAAAACAGATAAAGTGCAAATAAACAGATAATGGGCTATTAATGTTCAGAGTTTTGTTTGAGTTGAGTTCAATAGCCTGATGGCTGTGGGGAAGAAGCTGTTTCTGAATCTGGTTGTTGCAGTCTTCAGGCTCCTGTACCTTCTACTGAAGGTAGCGGGGAGATGAGTGTGTGGCCAGGATGGTGTGGGTCCTTGCTGATGCTGCCAGCCTTTTTGAGGCAAGCATATTATATACCATATTTACCACTTTATCTACATGTTGCCTCTTTCAGAGAGCTATGGACTTGGAGATCCCTCTAAACCTCAATGCTGTTGTGGGTCTTGCCATTAATTGTATATTCTCTCCTTATATTTGATCCCTTAAGTGCGACACCTCACACTTGCTTGGATTAACCTCCATCTGCCATTTCTTCACCCCTTTTCTGTAGCAGATTTATGCCCAGTTGTATACTTTGACAGCCTTCCTTGCAGTACACGACCACAGCAATCTTGCTTTCATCTGAAAATTTACTAAGCAATCCATTTATGTTTACATCCAAGCCGTTTGTGTATATATCAAAAACAAAAGTCCCAGCACAGATCCCAGTGGAACTCCACTCATCACAGACCTCTAGGCTGAATATTGTCCTTCCATCACAACCCGGTTTTCTCCCAGTAAACATGTTCTGATTAAATCACTATTAATACCGTGCGTTTTAATCTTCTAAATTAGCCTACCATGGGGGACTTTATTAAATACCTTACTAAAATGTCTCAGTCTGAAGAAAGGGTCCCTAACCAACAGTGGTGGACCTACACTTTTGGGAGCCTGAAGCTTGAACTGTTATAGGGGCCCCTTCGCAACAGCAACGAGGTCTGGGTAACCGCTGTTATCTTCTTCAATGGGGTTGTTCCACGACAGATCACCACAAATTTTAATTTCTGTCATAAATGTTAATAGTGTTTTAAATTATTTATAATTATTTTACATTAAATATATTTAGAATGAAACATCCTTAATTTGAAATTCTTTTTTGTTTACGGGTAGCCTACATGATACTTTAATAACCTTAAAATTTATATTTTAACTATTATTTTGTATTGAATTACACTATATTATTAATATTATTATTTTTTTTAAAACCTCTTCTCATACAGTTGACCCAAAATGTTTAAGTAATGTGGACTAAGCTGGATATTCACCTCCAGAAAAACAGTAGGAAGTATTGGACGGGAGTCCAAGGGCAGCGCCCCCCGGTGGGGGTTCAGGGGGCAACACCCCCTGAAGCTCCTGCATTTTCCAAAAAATGAAAGGTTCACCTGCACCTCCTCCAACCTCATCTACTGCATCCGCTGCTCCAGATGCCAGATGATCTATATCGGTGAGACCAAGCGGAGGCTTGGCGATCGCTTCGCCGAACACCTCCGCTCGGTCCGCAATAACCAACCCGACCTCCCGGTGAATTTTCTCAATTCTGTTAACCCTTGCTGTCTCCTCCCCTTCCCACCTCTCCCTCAGCCCTCGGGCCCTGGCATTCCCTCTATCTCTATCTCCCTCCCCCACTCCAGTCGCACCAGCTTCTCATTTTCACACCACAAACAGCTTACAATGGCTTGTTCCCTTTATCATCGATACTTTTTTGCATATCTTTCATTCATTGTTCCTTATCTCTCCACATCACCGTCTATATCTCTCGTTTCCCTGATCCCTGACCAGTCTGAAGAAGGGTCTCGACCCGAAACGTCGCCTATCTCCTTCGCTCCTTAGATGCTGCTGCACCCGCTGAGTTTCTCCAGCTTTTTGTGTACCCCCAAAGTAATTCTCAATCTTTCTGCTGGTAGTTTACATAACAGAAGCTTTGAAGTTTTCTAACACATAAGCAGTAAAATAATCGCCAAAATATATATATTTCATGAAATAGACAAAAGACAATAGGTGCAGGAGTAGGCCATTCGGCCCTTCAAGCCAGCACCGCCATTCACTGCGATCATGGCTGATCGTCCACAATCAGTACCCCCTTCCTGCCTTCTCCCCATATCCCTTGACTCTGCTATCATTAAGAGCTCTATCTATCTCTCTCTTGAAAGCCTCCAGAGAATTGCTTCCACTGCCTTCTGAGGCAGAGAATTCCACAGATTCACAACTCTCTGTGTGAAAAAGCATTTCCTCACCTCTGCTGTAAATGACCTACCCTTTATTCTTAAACTGTGGCCCCTGGTTCTGGAATCTCCCAGCATTGGAAACATGTTTCCTGCATCCCTTAATAATCAGCATGTTGCATCCCTTAATAATCAGCATGTTGCATCCCTTAATAATCTTATATGTTTCAATAAATAGCCTCATACAGCTAAAAAAAACTTTACAGAAAATGTTACTTGAAATGTCTCTTTGCCTAGCACTGAGATGAGAAAAAACATTTCACCTAGAGTTGTGAATTTGTGGAATTCTCTGAAACAGAAGGCAGTTGTCTCGTCTCCTTCAGCCGCACCTCAGTCTCCCTTCCTGAGCTCACTCTACTCACCTCACCTACGCTCATTTCCCCTCACCTACACACCTACACCTTGACTAATCTCCTCGCCTCACTAAACCCCTCGCCTCGAAGATACCTCACTACCAAACTTCTCCTCACACCTAAACCTCGCCTCGACTAAACCGTACCTCAATAAACCTTGCCCCTCAACTAAACCTCCCACCTCACAACTAAACTCAACCTCACACCTAATCAGCGCCTCGACTAATCGCCGCCTCTCTCCCGCTCCTGCTATTGATAGCAATCCCCCCGACAGTTGGAGGCGCCTCACGTGAGCAGAACGGCTCCAACCAGAGGGACGGGGCTGAGCGCAGAGAGCGGTTCAGGCGCATAGCCCGAGAGAGCTGGTGAGAGGGGAGGGGAGGAGCGCACGTGCGCTGACGTTGACGTCGAGCCTGAGCCCCGCCTGCAGTGGCCGTAGCCCCTCTCCGCAGGAGCGGGGCTATGGCGGCGATTAGTCGAGGCGGGGATTGTGTGTGAGGTGGGAGGTTTAGTCGAGGCGAGGTTTAGTGAGTTGAGGTTTAAGTGTGAGGTGAAGTTTTGTCGAGGCCAGGGGTTTAGTCGAGGTAAAAAATCAGGTTCATTTCTAGGAAAACAAAAAATCCGGAATTCCGATTTAAAACGGAAAAATATCTGGACTAAACTCGATTCTGGGGCCCCTCCGGTATTAGGTGCCCTGAAGCTTAAGCTTCATTAGTTTCATAGTAGATACACTCCTGCAAACCATAACATTTCCAATTCCATCCCTCCAGAGATGCTGCCCGGCCTCCCGAGTTACCCGAAGAAGGGTCTCGACCCGAAACGTCGCCTATTTCCTTTGCTCCATAGATGCTGCCTCACCCGCTGAGTTTCTCCAGCATTTTTGTCTACTTTCGATTTTCCAGCATCTGCAGTTCCTTCTTAAACATACTGAGTTACTCTAGCAATTTGTGTGTTTTTCTAGCACTTTGTCCAGCATCTGCAGTTCCCTGTGTCTGCGTTTAACGCTGTGCTTTAATGAAGATACTCAGCTTTAAATAAGTCACTCGGAGATCTCCTCTGCTGTTCAAATAATGTTGTATAAAAGGCAGCACCTCTGCTGCTACAGCAGTCTCTCTGTGCAGTGCACAAAGTGTCTACTTGATTTTGTTCTCAAGGCACTGGAGCAAGATTCAACTCACATGCTGAAACACTTTGAAACAGATCAGAATGCTGACACTGAGCAGGACTTATTAAACAAAGCAGAAGTGAAAACAATCAGAATGGAATCAATGTCACAATGTTTTGCCCTATTTGCAAATCTATCCCAACTAAGTTACTGACACCAATATGTTTTACTATTACTATTGTATGGCACTACTGTAAATAATTATTTTAATAGTTGCCTGTTTAAATTTGAGGCTTCTCCTTTTAATACACTTACCTTTAAAACTTGATGAAATGTTTTCGACAACTCAGACAGCTTTAGAGAATCTTCTGCATCAACTTGATATATCTTTCAGTTAATGTTCTTGAGACAAATACAAGCTTCTTTGTCAGAATACCGGTATGGTGTCTAGGACTGTGTGTGGAATATTTTTGGGAGTAGCCTGTGATATTGACGGGGTATATTTTGAATTAAGCTTCTAAGTTAATTCTTAATGCTTGTTTAGTGTTCGCCCACTTGTCATGATCAGCCAATCCAGCTGCCATTCTGTTAACCCGGTGCTTTATAATGCAATTAGATGTTCTACGTACTGCCTGTGGCAATAAATATAATCTACCTTAATTTCCTTTCTTTAATCAGCATTGATTTCGGGGTGGAAGATTGCAACCTTCACGTGGTCCGCCCTGTTTCGACTAATGCAATCAACTCGATGTGCACAAACGGAAGATCAAATAGAACAAGTTGTCCAACAACTTTAGGCTGTGCACGCCACACGAAAGAGAAGAAGAAGAGGCATTGATTTCAATCCTCCACAGGATTGATAAATGATTTCCAATGCAGTTTTAGACAACCAGATTGTCAGACCCATACACTGATGTACTTACTGGTGATCAAGACAACAAATCAAGACTTAATTTCACCACTTACACTGGTGTTTACCACCTATTTCTTTCTTCCTTCCTCCAGGATTAGAAACATAGAAACATAGAAATTAGGTGCAGGAGTAGGCCATTCGGCCCTTCAAGCCTGCACCGCCATTCAATATGATCATGGCTGATCATCCAACTCAGTATCCCGTACCTGCCTTCTCTCCATACCCTCTGATCCCCTTAGCCACAAGGGCCACATCCCCCTCGTAAATATAGCCAACGAACTGGCCTCAACTACCCTCTGTGGCAGAGAGTTCCAGAGGCTCGCCACGCTCTGTGTGAAAAAAGTCTTTCTCATCTCGGTCTTAAAGGATTTCCCCCTTATCCTTAAGCTGTGACCCCTTGTCCTGGACTTCCCCAACATCGGGAACAATCTTCCTGCATCTAGCCTGTCCAACCCCTTAAGAATTTTGTTAGTTTCTATAAGATCCCCTCTCAATCTCCTAAATTCTAGAGAGTGTAAACCGAGTCTATCCAGTCTTTCTTCATAAGACAGTCCTGACATCCCAGGAATCAGTCTGGTGAACCTTCTCTGCACTCCCTCTATGGCAATAATGTCCGTCTCACCAAGACCCTGTACAACTGAAGTAGAACCTCCCTGCTCCTATACTCAAATCCTTTTGCTATGAAAGCTAACATATCATTCGCTTTCTTCACTGCCTGCTGCATCTGCAGGCTAGATTCCCTTGGTTGCATTTATGCCATTCATCTCAATCACCTACGTATCTTGCAATTAATTCTAATGGGATTTCGATTTATTTTTAAATGAGAAAAAATAGATATTAATAAGCCTAACAGGTGGAAAACAGTGTCTAATTTTAGCTGTGCAAAGGATGCAAAGATGACGGTGTACAAAAAAAGTCCAAGAACCTGGGCTTTAGTTAAGTTATCAGAAGAATATTAGATATTGTTAAATGTGTTAAGGGTATGAAGAATGTGGATAGAGGTGTTCAAAATAATTCCGAAGATATAGCGGTTTATTTAGAAATATGACGTTTAGAGACAGGTTCAAATTTAAACTCAATTAATCAAAAGGTCAGTAATGGTGCTCATGAAACTATTGGATCATTACAGAACAAACATCAGGGTCACTAATGTAATTAGTAAGCAAACAATGCCATTCTTCCCGATAACTCCAGACTCTAATGTGCTGCCTCCTCAGTTCAGTGGCATTTAGGAATGGACTGTCAGCAATGTTTGCATTCTATATGCAGAAATTAAGCAATAAAGGTTTCAAAGGACACAAAGTGCTAAAATACTTAAATGGGCACTGGAGAACATGGTTAAGTGACATTTGGAGGGGGGGGTGGCAGGTCTGAAGAAGAGTCTCAACCCAAAATGCTACCTGTCTTGTTCTCCAGAGATGCTGCCTGACCTGTAGCGTTACCCCAGCACCTTGTGCCCTATTGTGTAAAGCAGCATCTGCAGTTCCTTGTTCTTTACAAGTTATCAAAGGATTTGCAGTGGCAGGTAAGGATTTTGAACTTTTTTTCCCATGAACTAGTAATTGATGAGTCAATAACAAAATGTAAAATATTCATGATAGTATTCAAAAAAATGAGTTGGAAAGTTAAAGGAATCTTTTTGTTGGAGAGTTGTCTGGACCTGGGAAATACAAGCAACGGTTTGGGGGAACAGCCTCGAACATGGAAGATGATAAATATTTGAAACAGACACAGCATGGGAATAGACAACGGAGTGAGAATAATTGGAGTTGCTATAAATCATGGACTTCACTGGCAAGGCCAACATTTATTGCCTAACCCTTATTGCCCTCGAGCAAGTGAAAGTAAGGCTCTGTGTGTCTATATGTCGCAATAGGACTTTCAAGCCCCATCCTACATTTCATGTCCCTGAAGTAGACAGTTCTAATACAAATACATTCTTTAATTGTGATTCCCTTTCAACCCCCTACTATCTTCTTTCCTCTCTTCAAATCCTTGGAGCAGCCTTTTTAATTGGAACCCCCTGATTTCTGACACCTCTGCTCGGAGGCATATTGCAGCTTGTGGTGCTCCTGTTTCTTCAAGTCCAAGTTTGGCGGAGAAGTCATGGTGAGTAGCTGCAAGGAATGTTATAAACGGACTTGCTACAGCCAGTGTGTTGATCACAGAGGGAAGGAACCTTCGATCCTAATCAAATAATCACTTTGACCTGTATACTGTCATCATGTACTTTTGTATCGTTACAACAGCAGTTGAGTAAGTGGAAAATTTCCATCAGACTACTGATTTAGCTTTAGTTTTGGGTTTATTATTGTCACATGCACCAAGGTACAGTGAAAAGCTTTGCTTTGCGAGCTATCCAAACCGATTAGATCAGGTCAAACTCAAGTACAATGGGTAGAGCAAAGGTAAAGACACCAAGTGCAGATTATAGTGTTAAAGAAGGAACTGCAGATGCTGGAGAATCGAGGGCACACTAAAGGCTGGAGAAACTCAGCGGGTGCAGCAGCATCTAAGGAGCGAAGGAGATAGGCAACGTTTCGGGTCGAGACCCTTCTTCAGACTGGAGTGCAGATTATAGCTCTCAGCATTGTAGCGCATCAGTTCAATAGACTTAGTCTAATGTCTGCAATGGGGCAGTGGTGAATCAGTCGCCTGGCTTGTGGAAGGACCATTCAGAAGCCTGACTACAGAGGGGAAGGTGTTGTTCCTGAGTTTGGTGTGTGCGCTTTCAAGCTTCTGTATCTTCTGCCAGATGGGAGCTGGGAGATTAAGGAATAACCGGGGTCAATCTTTGATTATGTCGGCTGCTTTTCCAAGGCAGCGTGAAGTGTAGAGGGAGTAAATGGTGGGAAGTCTGGCCGGAGTGACGGACTGGGTTTCTTCTACAACTCTCTGCAATTTCTTGTAGTCTTGGGCAGAGCTGTTCCCAAATGAAGCTGTGATGCAACCCAGCAGTGTGCTTTCTCTGGGGCATCTATAGAAGTTGGTGAGAGTCATGGGGGACATGCTGAATTTCCTCAGCCTCCTCAGGAAGTTGAGCCGTTGGTGTGCTTCTCAGCGGTCGCATCAATGAGGTTGGTCCAAGACAGATCCCTGGTGATATTAACGCCAAGGTGTCAACCATTTGTAGCTTAGTAGTCGTGGTAAAATCTATGGGAAGACAAGATCTGGAACATCCAGCCTCACTGAGGCCCAACTGGTGGATGCAGTTCCCAGCAAAGTCCTCCACAAAGAAAGCATCTGAGGCTAGGATTGAACCAGCCACCCGGGAGCAGAGAGACAACAGCGCTAACTGCTGTGCTGCTGTACCACTAACCTGTTTTTTTGTAGCACTAGTATCTACGTGTATCGACCGACGTACCACTGATGGGGACGAGTCAGAGTATAGAAGTGAATTCTACCGACTGACTAAGTGTTGCCAGCACAATAACCTGGCCCTCAACATCAGCAAAACCAAGGAACTGATTGCGGACTTTGGAAGAGGTAGGATGGGGACCCACAGTCCGGTTTATATCAATGGGTCGATGGTGGAAAGGGTCAAGAGCTTCAAATTCCTGGGCATGCACATCTCTGAAGATCTCTCCTGGTCCGAGAACACTGATGCTATTATAAAGAAAGCACAACAGCGCCTTTACTTCCTGAGAAGATTACGGAGAGGCGGTATGTCAAGGAGGACTCTCTCTAACTTCCACAGGTGCACAGTAGAGAGCTTGCTGACCGGTTGCATCGTGGCTTGGTTCGGCAACTTGAGTGCCCTGGAGAGGAAAAGACTACAAAAGGTAGTAAACACTGCCCAGTCCATCATCGGCTCTGACCTCCCTACCATTGAGGGGATCTATCACAGTCGCTGCCTCAAAAAGGCTGGCAGCATCATCAAGGACCCACACCATCCTGGCCACTCACTCATCTCCCCGCTACCTTCAGGTAGAAGGTACAGGAGCCTGAAGACTGCAACGTCCAGGTACAGAAACAGCTTCTTCCCCACAGCCATCAGGCTATTGAACTCAACTCACATAAAACTCTGAACATTAATTGCCCATTATCTGTTTATTTGCACTTTATCTGTTTTATTTATTCACGTGTGTATGTATTTATACAATGGTATATGGACACACTGATCTGTTCTGTATTCATGCCGTCTATATTCTGTTGTACTGAAGCAAAGCAAGAATGTCATTGTCCTATCTGGGACACATGACAATAAACTCTCTTGAATCTTGAATCTTGTTGCGCTTAGTTAAGGTAAGTTTTTAAGGAATTCGAAGATGGTAGTGTTAGATAATTACTATTTGGAATCAACATTGCCCTTCATTTCAATGGCACAAATATTATTTAGCCCAGGCCTGAATAAGTTACAAGTCGTGCTTTTTACAGCTACTTCTAGCTGCACAATAGCTGCTTTCACGGCAAGGAGTGCATCATGCAAATATTTCCTCTATATCCCCAAAACTTTGAGTGAAGCTTCAGAGCAAGAGTTATCGATTAATGTCAAAATCAGTCATGTGTTATCCTAGCAAGTGGAATCTGCCGCAGGAACCAAGTGAGTGGGATTACTACACTGTTACTCCTTTCGGTTCCTTTTCCAGTTTTTCCTTCTACAATCAAGCTGAAGGATATTGTACTGGGATATTTTTTACTCGGAGCAGTGGAAGAAATCTGCAAAAATTAATAGATATGAAACTATTCCAGTACTGATGGCAATAAATAAAGTGTTCTATTGAATTGAAAATTAAGTCTCTCTAATTGCTCAGATGGTTTAAATATTGGGATTATTGGCTTAGAAATGTTCGCATTCAACTATTGTACACGTTTGACATCAAATGACCAACTCCCGGTTAATGGACATTGTGAATCAGGATGGTTGATCCCATGATCTCATGACAATTCTTGCATCTTCCATTCAGTAGCACTGCCTGGATCACATCCTACCTATCCATAAGCTTAGCATCCTATCTCCTAGTTCCCCTCTTTCGTAATGTTTAGTTTTGAGAAACATAGAAACATAGAAAATAGGTGCAGGAGTAGGCCATTCGGCCCTTCGAGCCTGCACCGCCATTCAATATGATCATGGCTGATCATCCAACTCAGTATCCCGTACCTGCCTTCTCTCCATACCCCCTGATCCCTTTAGCCACATCTAACTCCCTCTTAAATATTGCCAATGAACTGGCCTCAACTACCTTCTGTGGCAGAGAATTCCACAGATTCACCACTCTGTGAAAAATGATTTTCTCATCTCGGTCCTAAAAGACTTCCCCTTTATCCTTAAACTGTGACCCCTTGTTCTGGACTTCCCCAACATCGGGAACAATCTTCCTGCATCTAGCCTGTCCAACCCCTTAAGAATTTTGTAAGTTTCTATAAGATCCCCCCCCCTCAATCTTCTAAATTCTAGCAAGTACAAGCCGAGTCTATCCAGTCTTTCTTCATATGAAAGTCCTGACATCCCAGGAATCAGTCTGGTGAACCTTCTCTGTACTCCCTCTATGGCAAGAATGTCTTTCCTCAGATTAGGAGACCAAAACTGCACGCAATACTCCAGGTGTGGTCTCACCAAGACCCTGTACAACTGCAGTAGAACCTCCCAGCTCCTATACTCAAATCCTTTTGCTATGAATGCTAACATACCATTTGCTTTCTTCATTGCCTGCTGCACCTGCATGCCTACTTTCAATGACTGGTGTACCATGACACCCAGGTCTCGTTGCATCTCCCATTTTCCTAATCGGTCACCATTCAGATAATAAACGGGCCCTCCTGCCCATCAAGTCCATGCTGACCATTGATCACACTAGTTCTATGTTATGCCACTTTCTCATCTACTCCCTATACACAAGGAGTAATTAACTTACAAACTCGCACTTCTTTGGGATGTGGGAGGAAACCGGAGCATCCGGATGAAACCCAAGCGGTCACAGGGAGAATGTGCAAACTCCACACAGACAGCACCCGAGGTCAAGATCAAACCTGGTTCTCTGGCGCTGTGAGACAGCAGCTCTACCCGCTGTGCCACAGACACTGCCATCCCTTGTCTATGCTGACATGTTGTCGCAAAAACTGAACACATCAGGAAGTGACAAGTTGAAGGATGGTCACTCCAAATCAAATAGTAGAGTTTCATAATACGCATTCCACACTTCAGTGTGTGCGCATTTGCACTGACCCACCCATCCTCTCACTGGGACATGAACTCCTTTGCCTGAGGTGAATGAGCCATACCTTCAGCTGTGCACGATTCTCATGCAGACGACAGAGGCCAGTGTAAAGACCACAGGTTTGCAGCCGAGTCGTGCTGCAGCAGTGGTGTGGAGGGCGACTCTGTACTATCAGCAGAATACTATCAGGCTGGGAAAGCACGTGGTGAAATATTGCACCGAAGGAGGAAGCAAGCACAATTCATTCTTTAGCTTTTGTTGATAGTTACAGAGTGGATACGGGGCATTCACTACCTCATCGTAGCTTTGGGTGTTTCATTCTGAGAACCTCCGTGTGGAATGAGCTTTGGTTTGCATCCACTTTATCAGGAATCCAACATACCATGCCTGGAACCACCTCCCAGCCGGCCCGAGTTCACTTCAAGTGACACTATAGGGACTTGCGATCTATTTGGCCATTGTGTATATATGATCAGGTTTCTCTGTCTGCCTACCTGGAAACAAAGATTAACAAACCTCTCGTGGAGGAAGTCAATACCATGTAAATGAATCAGTCGCCAAACTGCTCTGTGATTTCAATGCTGCCCCGATATTGGTCTCTTTTGCATCCACAATTTACACGGCACACCACAAGTGCCGTTCCTCCACATTAGCAGACCTCAAACTCTGGGATAGCTCCGGGATTAATCCCACCACCTCACTTTCTCACGCGAAGAGGCTCCTTAATATTTCACTCATTTTCCAAGCTTGTGATTGCTTGTCCCAAAATATTTTCTCTTAGCTTAGTGTCAAACACTGGTGATTTTTTGATAAATGGGCAAAGTCTTAATATTACTGCAAGCAACTATTGCTGTTCACTGTCGGACAGGAGGCTGATGCTTTATCCATCAATAAAACTCTCAAACGTACATTCACTCCATATTTACTTGTGGTTTCAGTTCTATGTGGACTGTCAGCACCATCTCCTCCACCTCTCTCAAGCAAAGTGCCAAATCTTAGACTGTGCCGCAAGATCAGGAATATGCAAAAAGTTAAAATCAACACAGATCCCTTGGAGATGTTACAGAGACGAGGAGGAGTGAAGCTATAGAGAGATTTGAAAATTAGAACATGCATAAGGGCGGCACAGCGGCTCAGCTGGTAGAGCTGCTGCTCACTGCGCCGGAGTCCCAGGTTCAATCCTGACCTCGGGTGCTGGCTGTGTGGAGTTTGCGCGATCTCCCTGTGACAGTGCGGGTTTAGAAACACATCCCTAAGACACGCAGTTTTATAGGTTAATTGGCCTCCGTAAATTGCCCCTCGTGCACCAGGAATGGATGAGAGAGTGGGATAACATCGAACTAGTATGAACGTGTGATCGATAATCGGCGGGCCAATAGGGTCTGTTTCCATGCTGTATCTCTAAACTAAAATAGTCTAAAATCACAGCTGTTACACTGGGAGCCAGTGTTGGTTGAGGTGCATGGGTAGTGGATGAACATGATCTGCTGGCTGCTGAAAAGCAGCAGTACAGCCAGTTACAGGCTAATTGTGAGTTCACTTAGTTTAGTTTAGAGATACAGCCCTTCAGCCCACTGAGTTTGTACCGTCCGCACATTAACGCTACACTATCCTACACACAATAGGGACAATTTACAATTATACCAAGCCAATTAACCTACAAACCTGTACATCTTTGCAGTGTGGGAGGAAAACAGAGGTGACTCACTTGGCTGACCTTTAACAATGCCTTGATCTGCAAGCTTCCTATAATCCATCTTGTGAATGAAAACAACTTCATCAGCATCTTTTCAGGGCATTAGGGTGTTGCCGGTTAATTGGTGTCTTGTGGATTGATTTTGCGTTCTGAAATCCCTGCCAGTTGTATTCAAAACCTCTTAAAGTTGCGCTGAAGGGAAGATTTAACCTTTATAGACGTCCTGACAGCTGCTCCATGTTTGCAAGAACAAGTCCATTACAGATTATTGCATAGCCCGGCATGTCTCCAGCATGTTTTCTGCTGTTAGGCCAATCAGAAAAGGAGGCCCTAACATTTTGCTGCAGTTATTGAAGAGCTATGAATTATATTAATCAATATTCTGGATTTTGATAAGAATATGTTCCAGGTCTTGAGCACTAAACTGGACTCACAGATCTGGAGGGAACGTTTCATTGCCAGAGATATCTTGTTCAGTCCATTTTCATTAGGAAAGAGCACTAAGGGATTCCAATTAATAGTTTTCTGAAAGGTGGTAAAGCCTGAAGTAAGAATGGTTACATATGGCATGCTCTCCTTCGTGGATTTGGGCATAGAATAGTAAGATTAAACGAGAACTTACCAGTTTGAAGTTTGATCTTTATTTTATGAGGAGTCGAGTTGAGGGACTACGTGAATAGAAGCCCGTACAGCCGTTGGTGCGTCAATCTTCAAAGCAGCGGAATGAATTCACAGCTAACAATGACCGAAGTATAACGGTAAGATGATAAAACTAGAACTACCAGATGAGATCTATGAGGGTGGGAGCGGAGGGCACGTAGTCCCTCAACTCGACTCCTCATAAAATAAAGATCAAACTTCAAACTGGTAAGTTCTCGTTTAATCTTACTATTTTACTTCGGAGTCACGTGAGTGACTACGTGAAGACTTCAAAGCACTGTGAATTCACGCCGCAGACTCAAATCCGACGTTCACACTGCCTGGATTGACTCAAAAGTCGTTAACAATCAATCATGCATCAGTAATACATTTGTTAAATGAAATAACAGTTTATTTACAAACAAATCATAACAAACCTCTCTAACTCAGGGGAAAAATGTAACAGTACTGACACCAGAATCAGCAAACACCCCGAGCCTTGAAATCGGCTTGTGACAAAACCTCTGAAAAGTTAGCTCACTGGACCATCCTGCGGCCGCGAGGACCTTGAAATCGTTTGCACCGACACCTTACTGTGTGGTTTTTTGTGACTAATAAACAAAGCCAACTCTGTTCCTCTCAGAGGTTTAGTAATCTCAATGTAAAGAGATAAATGTGAGACTATACAGAAGCGATCATCTGCGGGGTATGCTGAAAACACCATCTTACATCCTGTCATGCCTCTTTTATTATGTTTTAAGCAAATCATAGACATAAAATATAATGGCATCAGCCGACACATGCATTCTATCTAGCCGTAGCTTTTGCAACGTTTGTACACGTTGGGCTGAAACCAACACCAGAAGCATGACCACCTTCATAGTTAATTTGGCTATAGATAGGCTTGTAACCGGAGCCCACTGGCGAAGAAGCATAAAAACCTCACAGTCACATTGCAAATACCGGCATACCTGATGTTTAGGAGGATTAGAATTGAAAACTCCCTTCATGAATCGTGAACTAACGGATGTGTCCCTACTGTATGCAATTCTGCATTCATAGGTAAATAAGAAGACAGAGCACTTCTGGCTGAATTAATTGCACTGTAACTTAATTTTTTTGGTCAAAATAAAGAGTTGACAAACTCCAATACATCCGTGATCCCTGCCGTGTGATATACAATATCCTGCTGTAGGCAGAATTGCTCCCACTTCCTTATATAGGTGATATATTGCTGCTGTGTACTATCCCTGCAGGCCGACGTGAGAACATCCGCCGTCCGATGAGACAGTCCTCTCCCCAGGTATGGCCTCCTTAAAATCTGCAAATTAACAGATCAATACGATCCTATAAAGGATGTTGATCCCCAGTGACTGGATTTAGCAGTAGATTTTTATTCTTGGGCATAAGCATGTAAGGCTCCCTAGCCATTTGTAATACAACGGGAAACCATGCTCGTGTAGGCCAATCTGGCACTACCAATACCCCTGAAGCGGAGTCCTCCTTGATCTTTTGCAAACATCTGCTGATGAGACAGAATGAAGGAAATACATACACAAACATTCCTCCCCCAATGCAGCGAAAATGCATCCACTGTTACTGCCCCAGTATCTGGTTACCATGAAACATATCTAGGTAACTGATGATTTAATCGAGATGCAAACAAGTCAATATCTGGCAATGCATACTGATCAATCATTTGGTTAAACACATCCTGATTTAACATCCATTCAATGTTGTCATTAACTGACGTGACCTCTTCCTGGCAAATAAAGTGCTGAAAGCCAGATATTTTGGTCAATACACCAGCTCCAAATCTGGTTAGCCAGTCTATCACAAGACTGTGACTTAACTCCACCCATGTGGTTTACATATGCCACTGCTGTGGTGTTGTGAATCTGAGCTGCACATGCAGATCCCTCCTTGTAGAACAATAAGCTTTGAGCCCATACCAGGTGCCCAACAACTCTAAATAATCAATCCCTCTTAATTGAGGAAGCGATGTCTCATCCACATTCCATCTGCCTCCACAACTAGAAGACATATCTGTTGCACCCCAACCCAGTGCACTCACATCAGTCTGTAATATCAGTGACGGTGATTCCACGAAACCTTCCTTAAATTTTTTGAAACATGTACTATCCACCATTGTATGTCAGCAATCGCCCCAGCTGACAACTGCATAGGCCTATCAAAAATAGCCCCTTTGTATTCTCAGTGCCTGTTCCTTTGATGGTTGTAATTGTTGATAATGCAGAGGACAATACTGCACAGCTGGAAAGGCTGCAACAACTTCCCAATAAAACTGGCTACTTGTCTAATCAAAGGCCGTTGTTCTCCAACGAGATTAACACAGTCCTCAATTAACTGATTCAATTTATCCCTGGGCAAAGTTACCAACATGTGATTGGAATTAATGGTAAATCCCAGATAATCAATAATTTGGACTGGTCATAATTTAGATTTACCTGGGTGAATAACAAATCCCATTTGTTCAAAAGTGATTTTAACAACTGAAACTGATGATTGAGTTTCAGCATGAGTCTTTCCAACAATCAGAAATCATCTAAATAGGCCATTACCACATGCCCCTGAGCTCTAAGCAATGCTAACACAGGTTTTACCAATTTAGTAAATAATCTAGGAGCTGAAGTTAATCCATTCGGCAATGCCCTGAATTGCCACAGCTCAGTCATCCAAATAAATTTCAAATATCTTCTATCATCACCATGAATAGACACTGCGTAATACGCATTCTTTAAATCAATGGTTGCCATATAATATCCTTTGGACACTAGATGTTTGCCCGTGGTAAAGTTCTCCATTTTGAAATGCCTATAACAAACAAATTTGTTCAAATTCGATAAATCCAGAATAATTCTACATCCCCCAGTCATTTTAGATCTGGGAAATATACTTGACAGAAATTGTTGACTTTGATAGACAGAAGGCTCAATTACCCCTTCTTATGTAACGACAGAATCTCTGCTTGAATAAGCACATTTTCCTCATCTGAAAAATAAGTTTACGACTAGGAAAATGTTGATTAGGTAGACTGTCATAGTAAAATCCAATTTTTCACCCCTTCAATACACTAAGTATGAACAAATCTGATGTCAACTGCTGCCATTGTTTGAGAACAATTTTAACCTTCCCCAATTTGAACAGGAACATCAGTTAATTCATCGTCTGTCAAATGTTATATTCCTTACCAGCATCTTTCCTTGCGGCCTTGTTGTCCTCGACTTCTTGTAGAGAACCTTTTTTGCCTTGCTTCCAGCTGGCTTAATGAGGGCCATGGTTATAACAACCTCATAACAGTCTTTGACCCTTTTTGCAAGGTTACCACCAAACAACAGATTTCGTGGTGGTACACTGGTCGGTTTGCACAACTCGCCAAATTCGGGTTAGCACTGGCCTAATAGCGGCCCTCCCGACATTATTAATTTCAAAATGCATTACAAAGGAGTCCCAGTTCATCCTGGTGTGCTTCAACCATATCATTTGTATCAATAACTTTCACCACAGCTGTAATACCTGCTTACAACAGTTTAAGCACTTTTTTAAAACTTCATCTCCTGGGCCCTAGCAGGCAAACCCATCTATGCAAATTTGGTGATTATCCACTTTGGTGGCAAAAACAGGAAAGCAGACTATTATTTAAATGGTGGCCGATTAGGAAAAGGGGAGATGCAGCGAGACCTGGGTGTCATGGTACACCAGTCATTGAAAGTAGGCATGCAGGTGCAGCAGGCAGTGAAAAAAGCGAATGTTATGTTAGCTTTCATAGCAAAAGGATTTGAGTACAGGAGCAGGGAGGTTCTACTTCAGTTGTACAGGGTCTTGGTGAGACCACACCTGGAGTATTGCGTACAGTTTTGGTCTCCAAATCTGAGGAAGGACATTATTGCCATAGAGGGAGTGCAGAGAAGGTTCACCAGACTGATTCCTGGGATGTCAGGACTGTCTTATGAAGAAAGACTGGATAGACTCGGTTTATACTCTCTGGAATTTAGGAGATTGAGAGGGGATCTTATAGAAACTTACAAAATTCTTAAGGGGTTGGACAGGCTAGATGCAGGAAGATTGTTCCCGATGTTGGGGAAGTCCAGGACAAGGGGTCACAGCTTAAGGATAAGGGGGAAATCCTTTAAGACCGAGATGAGAAAGACTTTTTTCACACAGAGAGTGGTGAGTCTCTGGAACTCTCTGCCACAGAGGGTAGTTGAGGCCAGTTCATTGGCTATATTTAAGAGTGAGTTGGATGTGGCCCTTGTGCCTAAGGGGATCAGAGGGTATGGAGAGAAGGCAGGTACGGGATACTGAGTTGGATGATCAGCCATGATCATATTGAATGGCGGTGCAGGCTCGAAGGGCTGAATGGCCTACTCCTGCACCTAATTTCTATGTTTCTATGTTTCTATGTTTCTATGTTTCTATGTTTCTATGTAACCACCGGTACCTTCAGGAGATCACAATTAACAGGAGCTTTATAGTTTTTTGCTACTTCATCCATAGCTAGCTCCTGTAACTGGTGGGAGAGCATATACTGAATGGCTTCGGCCAATTCTACATCAATCGCCTTTCCTGCCTCTCTACACTCAGCAAACTTCCCAGCAATGTTCGGAATTACCTCCAACCGAACACCTTGCTCTCCCCCAGCATAGAAACAGTGTCAGCAAACGGCCCTGATAGAACATCCTCCTCACAGGCAGGATAGTTCTGCAGCCCTGAAACAGGTGCTGCTAGCACAAGCTCTCCATCAGCCTGGCTTGGGCACCACTCCTCCTCACGGAGCTGGAACATCCTCCTCACAGGCAGGATAGTTCTGCAGCCCTGAAACAGGTGCTGCTGCACCCGCTGAATTCTCCAGCTTTTCGTGTAACCTGTTTAAACTTACCGCTCGGAGGAGCGCTGCTGCTCCAACCGCCCGACTGCACCAGCGTCTGACGTCATGACGCACCAACGGCTGTACGGGCTTCTATTCACGTAGTCACTCACGTGACTCCGAAGTAAAATATAAAATCTGTTATGTTACATTGAAACGTAACAAAATACTGGTTAAACCTCAATTGGGCCATTGTGCACAGTTTTTGGTCACCACAATATTAAAAAGATGTGGCTGCACTGGGTAGAGAGTACAGAGGAGATCCATCTGAAGAAGGGTCTCAACCAGAAACATCACCTATTCCTTTTCCAGAAATGCTGCCTGACCTGCTGAGTTACACCAGCATTTTGTGTCTATTTTCCGTCAGGATATTACCTGGCTTGGAGGGATTTAATAATGGAGGGAAATTTCATGGTTGGGTCCATTTTATCCCGGAGCAAAGGAGGGTGGTGGCCCGATAGAGGTATATATAAAATAATTTAAGCATATATTGGAAAGAAAGTTGGAAGCTTTTCCTATGGGATAGTGGGCATAGGTTTAAGGCGAGAGCAAGGAATTCTAAAGGGGATTGGAGGTAAAAAATTATTTTTAGAGTGGTTGATATCTAAAACTTGCTGCCAGAATAAGTGGTGAAATCAGGTACTATCATTATGTTTAAGAGACATTTGGACAGAAACTTGAATAGGCAAATTGCAGTAGGATACAGTCCTAGTGTAGACAAATGAGTTTCATTTACATAGGCATAAAGGTAAGCATGGATATGGTGGGCTGAAGGGCCTGTTTCTGTACTGTAGAACTCTACAACTGTATATCAGAGAATGCGAGTCATCAGTTGAAAAGATCAGAAGCAATAGATGTGTTTATTATTGTCATGTGTAGCAAGGTACAGTGAGACTTTTTTGTTTCCATGCAATCCATTCAAATCAGATATTACACATGAGCACAATCAAACCAAATGCAAGCACAAAAGGTAGAGCAAAGAGAATGATACAGAGTGCACAGTAGAGTTCCCAGTATTTTACATAAACTGGTCCAGAGAAAATGTCCAATGCCCATGAAGTAATTTGATCTTGTATGAAAGTTGGAATTTGAATGTTGGAAATTGAAGGTTTGGAAGTCTCAATTGAAATTGCCTTTACCCAGTGACGATAAAAAGAATCATTTCCAGGTCTTCTCACATCCCTTCAGAAATTGAACAGGACACTTGTGGAAGTCATTTATTGTTGCCTGTCAGACATGAATTTGTGCCGGTCCTTCTTGCTATTCCCTTTCCAATGTATCAAAGGACACCAGAACAAGCTGAACTGAAAGAAACCATACTGCCATGTTTTGACAAAGCACCACTGGACCAGTTGGGTCCCTTGTAAGATGAGCCCCAACTGGGGTGTTCTATTCCTCAGGGGTTGGGATGGGTGTGGGCATTCTTGTAAGGGCGAGGATTGTAGGGCGAATTCAATGCCCGAGGAGAAGCAAAAATCAATACAAACTGCAGATGCTGGAATTCTGAAATAAAAACAGAAAATGTTAGGAATACTCAGCACGTCAGGCGACGTCAGTGGGGAGAGAAACAGGGTTGACGTTTCAGGTCAGACTGTTCACCAGAACAGGAAAAGTGAGAAAAGACAGTTTTAAGTTGTAGGCAGGGTAGTTCCTGTCAACCAGATGTCTTTATCAGCAGAAGGGTGTAAAGCAATTACAAACAAATGCCAAAGTTTTGGTTCTTTGCAGCTTGAGTTACAGCTGACAGTAGTGGAGACTTTACTTCAGACTAGAGATACAGCGCAGAAACAGGTCCTTCAGCAACCGAGTCTGCATCGGCCGGCGATCACCCACACACTAGCATTATCCTGCACACTAGGGCCAATTTAGAATTTGACCAAAGCAAATTAAACTACAAACCTGTACGCCTTTAGTCTGTGGGACAAACCGGACCACATAGAGAAAATCCACACAGTCTCAGGGAGAACGTACAAACTCCATACAGACAGTAGCCATAGTCCGGATTCCTGGTGCTGTAAGGCAGCAACTCAACTGCTGTGCCACTGTGCTGCCCCAAGTCATTGAAATGGAGGATACACAAGAAGCCAGAAGTAGAATAATATACTAATCTTGGAGCATTAGGACTGAAGCTTGGGAGAATGGTGAATACAAAGGATATCTTCATAAAGATGAGAAAATAGAAAGGAACTGCCACGACTATTATGGGTCAACAAGCGCACAAGACTAAGGGTGAGAAAGGCTCGGATGGGAGCTAGAACATGGAAAGGAGAGCCTGTTTGTGGAGGATGCAACATGAGAAGCTAGCTCAGAAAAATTGGATTAGTGGCTGGTGGATGAACCACTAATAATAATAATATAATAATAATAATAATAATAATAATAATAATAATAATAATAATAATAATAATAATAATAATAATAATAATATATTTTATTGTCATTACACATAAGTGCAACGAGATTTGGTTTGCAACTTCCATCCGATGCCATAACTTAATCGACAAATAAAATTTAGGTTTAAATACCCTGAGAACAAGGTTTGTAAAAACGAACATTAGACCAGTAAAATCAACACAGACTAAAGTGCGAGGCATGGGGAGGCAGTCCATGGGGGTGGGGGGGAACTCAGCAGGGCCGGTTCAGAGCCGCAATGGCTCTGGGAATGAAGCTGTTCCTGAGTCTGGTGGTGCGGGCGTAGAAGGCCTTGTAACGTCTGCCGGAACAGTCCATTACAAGGGTGAGAGGAGTCGTTATGGATGCTGACGGCCTTCCTGAGGCACCGTGTGTGGTAGATGCCCTCCAAGCCTGGTAGCGGTGTCCCAATAATCTGTTTGCACTCTGTGGACAACGCGCTGAAGAGCTCTCCTCTCCACCTCCGTGCAGCTGAGATACCACACAGAGATGCCATACGTTAGTATGCTCTCTGTGGTGCAGCGGTAGAAGGTCGTCAGCAGCTGTTGGGGCAGACCAGTCCGTTGCAATGTTCTTAGGAAGAACAGTCGTTGCTGTGCCTTTTTGACCAGCGCAGCGGTGTTGGTGGACCATGTGAGGTCCTCTGAGATGTGAGTTCCCAGAAACTTGAAGCTGGACACTCTCTCCACACTGTCTCCGTAGATGTAGATTGGGCCGTATTCCCCATTCTGCGACCTCTTGGTCGATAATCAGCTCCTTGGTCTTGGAGGTGTTTAGTGACAAGTTGTTCCGTGAGCACCAGTCCGCCAGGTTCTGCACCTACGCTCTATAGTTTGTTTCATCACCGTTGGTGATCAGCCCGATCACCGTTGTGTCGTCTGCAAACTTGACAATGGTGTTGTTGACAAATGCAGGGACACAATCGTGAGTGAAGAGGGAGTAGAGCATGGGGCTCAGTACACAGCCCTGTGGTGATAGTGGAGGACAAGTGCGGCCCCAGTCTCACTGCCTGTGGTCACTCCGTCAGAAAGTTCAGGATCCAATCGCATATCAGTGAGCTGAGGCCTAGCTGGTGGAGTTTGGTGGTGAGCTTGGTGGGGATGACCGTATTGAAGGCAGAGCTATAGTCAATGAAGAGCATCCTCACGTAGGTGCCCTGTCTTTCCAGGTGGGTCAGGACAGTGTGAAGAGCCACAGAGATGGCATCTTCTGTGGATCTATTTGCCCTGTATGCAAATTGATGAGAGTCCAATGATGCAGGGATGCTGGATTTGATGTGGGAGAGGACCAGCCTTTCAAAGCACTTCATTGGTATTGGAGTTAGGGCAACCGGGCGGTAGTCATTCAGGTTGGTGACTTTAGACTTTTTCGGCACCGGCACTATGGTAGCTGTCTTCAGGCACATGGGGACCGTTGCCAGAGATAGAGACAGGTTGAAGATCCTCGTAAATACCTCCACCAGCTGTACAGCACAGTCCTTTAGTACCCTACCCTGGACTCCATCCGGGCCTGCAGCCTTGTGTGGATTGATCCTACGCAGAGCGCACTGTACCTCCTGGGTGCTCAGTGTTAAGGCCTGTCCCTCTGTCCTATCCGGGGTTGTTCCTCTCCTGGTGGTGTTGCCAATTTCAAAGCAAAGAAAAGGCAAAGAAGGTGTTTAATTCATTGGCCAGCGTGATATCACTGTGGGGGCAGACGGGGCTGCTCTTGTAGTCAGTGATGTCCCTGACACCCTGCCACATGCTTCTGGTGTCCGCGGTGTTGAAGTGGTCTTCCACCCTTTGCCTGTGGATGTCTTTGGCCTTTTTGATGCCTTTGTTCAGGTTTGACCTGGCAGCACTGTAGGCAGAAGTGTCCCTGGACTTAAAGGCAATGTTGCGTGCCCTTAGCAGGTTCTGAACCTCCTTGTTCATCCACGGTTTGCGAACATCTTTATTTCCTTGTCCACTGTGACAGTCTCCACACAGTAGTTGATGTAGGAGAGCACAGTGGATGTGTACTCCTCCAAGTCTACCTCTGTACCACTGGTAGCCTGTTGTGCAAACAGGTCCCAGTCGGTGCGATCAAAGCAGTCCTGGAGTTGTAGGGTGGCATCCTCGGGCCATATTTTGACGGTCTTTATTGCAGGTTTGGTCTTGCGGATGTGGGGTTTGTACGCAGGCAGTAGAAACAGTGAGAGGTGATCGGATTGTCCCAGGGATGGGCAGGGGAGGGTTCTGTATGCGTCCTTGATGTTGGTGAGAACTGAGAACACCTGGACCTAAACGTTTTTGATATAGTAAGTACTAATAAACACCTTGTTATAAAATGCTGAGCTATGCGATTTCCTCTTGTGGCAGACATTATTCAAAGGTTATCCAGTTTCGGCATGTTGTTCACCATCGCCCTGAGCATTTAGAGAACTGGGAATGTTGACAGATTCTTTAAATGCCAGCAATTTGGCTGCATGCAAGTGGCCTCAAACTAAGTTTAGCCCAACACCCATTTTTGACAATAGCCCCGGATGCAGAACCCCTTTGCAACTCATTAGGTAGCCATGTACCATTGTGCTGAGTGTATTTATAGCATTGTTTCTTGGCTGTGAATTCAAACTATCACCTGGCATGCAATAGCAGAAAACAATTATCACACAAGTTCCTACCGGTATATATCTTATTAACGTCCTCAATTCAAGTTAATCCCCTACATACTTCTCGCACAATTGCACCAAAGTTAACCTTCATTTCTTTCTTCACTTATTTTATCCTGCTTCCATCTAAATGCACGCACAAGTCCAGTGACAGAAACTATAATTGTTTTTGCCGGAATTCAGCAAGGTAGGAGGTTAATCTTTAAATGTGGGAAAGCAAAAAGGGAAAAATATAAACAAACTACTTCTGCTGTTCATGATTGAATTTTACACTTAGTTTGAGGAATAGGGTGGGTCCAAGACTAATATTTCAAACTAAAGATATTGGCAATCATGAAAGCATGAGAGTAGTGTTAACTGGATGAAACGGTGGCACAGCGGTAGAATTACAGCCTTACAGCGCCAGAGACCCGGGTTCAATCCTGATCATGGGTGCTGTCTGTGCGTAATTTGTACGTTTACCCCATGCCTGCGTGGTTTTTCAATGGGTGTTCCTGTTTCCTCCCACACTCCAGACATACAGGTTTGTAGGTTAATTGGCTTTGGTAAAGATAGTAAATTGTGCCTAGTTTGTAGGTTAGTGCTAGTGTGCGGGGACTGCTGGTCGGTGCAGACTCGTTGGGCCAAAACAAACCTGTTTTCACGCTGTGTTAAAGAGGGAACTACAGATGCTGGAAAATCGAGGGTACACAAAATGCTGGAGAAACTCAGCGGGTGCAGCAGCATCTGTGGAGCGAAGGAGATAGGCAACGTTTCGGGCCGAAACCCTTCTTCGCTGTATCACCAAACTAAACTAAACTGAACTGGCAAATTAGATGAAGTGAACGCTCGGTCAAAATGCAGTGGCAGGCTTTCAGAGATCTTTCAGAATGCAGATATTGGAAAGATTTCATTGAAAAAGAACGATTCCCAGAGGAGAACCAGCCATCTGTGGTTAAACAAAAACAGTTGATGATACCAAACATCAGTTTGGATAGGTGAGGCCTATCAGGAAGGCAACCAGGAGTATGAAGGAATGTAGAGAGATGGTACAAGTAGATCGATCATAATCGTATTGAATGATGGAACAGTTTCAAGGAATAGAACAATCTGATCTTGCACACATATTATTCAAATGTAAGCATGTACCGACGCAAAGAAGTTAGTTGGAAATTCATGAGGAAATGTTTTTAAATCAGTCATTCTTGTGATATGGACATATCACAAGAATGGCCAGCAGCTAAAAGGCCAGCGGCAATTGAGCAAATGACGGAGAGCTCAATATCTTTCAAAGGATCGAAGGTTTAATTATTGTCACATACACCAATTGGTGTAGTGAGTTGCCATTGCAGCACACTAATATACAACACACCATTAAAGAAGAATTTAACATTAAACATAAAAACATCCCCCCACAATGTTTCCCACTGTGAGGGAAGGCACAAAGTCCAGTCCTCTTCGTCTTGTTCACCCATGGTCGGGGCCTATTGAGGCCTCCGCAGTCTCTGCTGTTGTTAGTATTCTGAAGAAGGGTCTCGACCCGAAACATCACCCATTCCTTCTCTCCAGTGGTGTTGCCTGTCTCGCTGAGTTATTCCAGATTTTTGTGTCTATTCTCGCCCCGAAAGATCAACCATTCCTTCTCCCCAGAGATGCTGCCTGTCCCACTAAGTTACTTCAGCATTTTGTGTCTGCCTTAGAGATTCATCTGTCAGAATAAGTGGGATTTGGTTAAATAAATATTCCCCTGGCAGCGTACATGACAGTATTAGCATTCCAAAGTAAGAGTTTAAGGTAAGTGAGTAAGGCAAATAGAGGGTACACAAAAGGCTGGAGAAACTCAGCGGGTGCAGCAGCATCTAAGGAGCGAAGGAGATAGGCGACGTTTCGGGCCGAGACCCTTCTTCAGACTGGTCATGGATCAGGGAAACGAGAGATATAGACGGTGATGTGGAGAGATAAAGAACAATGAATGAAAAATATGCAAAAAAGTATCGATGATAAAGGGAACAAGCCATTGTAAACTGTTTGTGGTGTGAAAATGAGAAGCTAGTGCAACTACGGCGGGGGAGAGAGATAGAGATAGAGGGAATGCCAGGGCCCGAGGGCTGAGGGAGAGGTGGGAAGGGGAGGAGACAGCAAGGGTTAACAGAATTGAGAAAATTCAATGTTCAAGCCCAGAGGATGCAGACTCCCTAAGCGGAATATGAGGTGCTGTTACTCCAGCTTGCGGTGTTGCTCACTCTGGCCGTGGAGGAGGCCCAGGACCAAGAGGTCGGATACGGAATGGGAGGGGGAGTTGAAGTGCTGAGCCACCGGGAGGTCGGGTTGGTTATTGCGGACCGAGCGGAGATGTTCGGCGAAACGATCGCCAAGCCTCCGCTTGGTCTCACCGATATAAATCATCTGGCATCAGGAGCAGCGGATGCAGTAGATGAGGTTGGAGGAGGTGCAGGTGAACCTCTGTCAGACCTGGAAGGACAGCTTGGGTCCCAGGAAGGCAGATAGAGAGGGAGGTCTGATCTTTGTTGAGTTGCAAACAAATAGTCAATGATTGATCTGACCTGGCAAGAGCAGGTGGGGAGGAGGAATGTGAAGTAAAAGCTGATCAACTTTCATTGAAGACAGCAGAACTGTTAATTGGAGCATTTCTGTAAGATGAGCCACTCTTAATGGTGAAGCTTTAGTTTGGCTCCTATTCTTTAAGCAATCACCTGTCACCCAATGACAAAGAAGCAAGAGATTTACTCTTTGACAATGAATCATCCCATTGTGAATTTGGAGAGACTTGTTTGTGTGTAAACCCTTCAAGTGAACTATATTGATGAGACTGCCCTGAAGCATATCCATCTGGAGATTAGCGGAACATAATAATGCTGAAAGTTTTAATACATCCTGTAGCATGGCAAAGGCTTATATCAACACCTTGTTTTCTTACACCAGCATGGAACAGCTCCCAAAGCTTCCAGTTATTTGTTTAGAGGCCTGATGGGTTTCCACCCAAGGATGCTAGCTCTTCCTGATTTACGAAGACAGTTCACCATTTAATAGTTTGGTGATACAGCGCGGAAACAGGCTCTTCGGTCCCCCGAGTCTGCGCCGACCAGCGATCTCCACACACGAGCACTATCGTACACAGACAGCGGGGGGGCAATTTACAATCTTCATCAAAGCCAATTAACCTACAAACCTGTACGTCTGCGGAGTGTGGGAGGAAACCAGAGCAGCCGGGGAAAACTTATGCAGCTACGGGAAGAACATAAACTCCGTACAGACAGCACCTGTAGTCAGGATCGAACCAGGGTCTCTGGAGCTGTAAGACAGAAAAACTACCACTGCGCCATCCCATTCAAGAATTTATTTCAAGAACAACTTAAAGTTGTTAAGTGAATTTAAAGTGATAAAATATTTGAAGGCAATGGACCATCAACATTTGACACTAAACCTAGAGGAGATATCAGATCAGGAACAATCTGGTACACAAAAAGCTGGAGAAACTCAGCGGGTGCAGCAGCATCTAAGGAGCGAAGGAGATAGGCGACGTTTCGGGTCGAGACCCTTCTTCAGACTGGTCAGGGATCAGGGAAACCGGTGATGTGGGAGAGATAAGGAACAATGATGCAAAAAAGTATCGGTGATAAAGGGAACAAGCCATTGTAAGCCTGGTGCGACTGGGGTTAGAGATAGAGGAATGCCAGGGCCGAGGGCTGAGAGAGAGGTGGGAAGGGGGAGGAGACAGCAAGGGTTAACAGAATTGGAAAATTCAATATTCAAGCCAAGGGATGCAGACTCTGTTGCTCAGGAGGCCCAGAACCGAGAGGTCGGATGTGGAGGGAGGGGGAGTTCTTGGTTAATTGTCACATGTACTAAAATACAGTGAAAAACATGTTGTTTTAAGGGATTTGCAGGCAGATCATACCATGCATCCAATAGGTAGTGCAAAAAGAGAAAGGGAGCCAGAGTGCAATATAAAGGGTTACAGTGACAAAAAAAAGTACAGATTAAAAAAAAACACTAGAGTGAAAGGCATAGATTTTAATAAGCTATCTTTAAGAAAATAAATTGATGGGCGAGGTGACCTGATCCTGCTGCAGTTTTCTTGAACTTTCTTTTGATTTATGCTGGCATAGTAAATAATTGGATCAAGAAAGAAATACCCTTGTATTCGGAGCTTAAAATAGCAGGTTATAAACAAAAGGGTGCAACAAGATAAGATTAATAGAGTTGCATAATGAAGGCACCACCCAGGGGCAGCTATTGTGCTTCAAGTACGAGAATTTTACATTCAGTTTGAGGCATAGAAAGATGGGTCCAATGCTAATATTTTAAACTTTAATATAGGCAATCACGAAGACGAGAAAGGAGAGTTTGCTAGAGTGAACTGGCAAGTTAGGTGAAGTGCGCAGTCAGCCAAAATGCAGCGACTGGCTTTCAGCTGGCTCCAAGGAGAAAACCCACTGTCTAAGAACCAAAAAAGCTAAAGTTGGGAACTAACCTAAAGAGAAACCACATCATTGTGGAAACGCGAGGCAAATATCTTTGCGAGAATAATGCCTTTGGAACTTGCGTTCTCAGAGCTGTTAAACCTGAGTCTTTAAATGTTTTGAAGGCAGAGGTAGATAAATTCTTGATAAGGGGTTGAAAGGCTACTGGGAGTAGGCAGGAACGTAGAGGTCATGTTGCAATAAAATCAGTCACAATCATAATGAATGACCGAGAATTCCAGGGAATACAATAATCAAATCTTGCACATATACATAATAACATTATTCATATATTGGTATGTACATATGCAAAGAATGTCAGTTTTAAATACAGGAGCAATTTTTTTAAATTATTAATTGATGTGATGTGGACATTGGTAAAAGGCCAGAAGTTATTCAGCAAATGACAGTGAGCTGATTTTTTTCCTTTCTCATTTGTTGTTGTTCGTATTGTGAAACTATTTCCATCGTGCCAATAGTTGGCAAGTCCCTAGGTTCTGACCCAGCATTAACAAAGGAATGGGGATTTTTGGATGCAGTCCAATTTAGGGAGAAACATGCACTTGGCAGTAACATTCTTGTGTGCACACCAACATTGTCATTCTAGTTGGTGGAGGCTTTGAGTTTGGGAAGTGCTGACTGAAGAAACCCATTGCAGGCTGTTGCATTCCAGTGTTGAAGATGTACACAACCAACGATAAATGGTGTACAAATTAAGCAGGCTGCTTTGTCCTGAATTATGACACTACCTAGAGGTTGGTTGAAAATTGAGGGTAGAGGGGAGTAGCCTTGGGCATGGCATGAATCTGGAAAGCACTGTTTTAAGTAACAGGGGTAATACTGTAATCATAAGGGAACCTCATTTTAGTCAAATTTGCAATGGGACAAGATCTCACATTGCACATTGAGAAACGGTACAATTGGTGATTTGGACTATTGGGTAATTTAGAGCAGCACTGTGGCAGAGTTGCCACCTTGCAGCACCAGAGACCTGGTGCAGGAAGATTGTTCCCGATGTTGGGGAACTCCAGAACAAGGGGTCACAGTTTAAGGATAAGGGGGAAGTCTTTTAGGACCGAGATGAGAAGATCATTTTTCACACAGAGAGTGGTGAGTCTGTGGAATTCTCTGCCACAGAAGGTAGTTGAGGCCAGTTCAGTGGCTATATTTAAGAGGGAGTTGGATGTGGCCCTTGTGGCTAAAGGGATCAGGGGGTATGGAGACAAGGCAGGTACAGGATACTGAGTTGGCTGATTAGCCATGATCATATTGAACAGCGGTGCAGGCTCGAAGGGCCGAATGGCCTACTCCTATTTTCTATGATTCTATGATTTGATCCTGACTATGGGTGTTGTCTGTAGGGAGATTGTATGTTCTCCCCATGACCATGTGGGTTTTCTCCGGGTGCTCCGGTTTTCTCACACACTCCAAAGATGTACAGGTTAGGTTAGCTGGCTTCTGTAAATTGTACATTTTCCGTAGAGTGTACAACAGCGCTATGGGGCGATCGCTAGTTGGCACAGATTCGGTGGGCCGAACGGCCTGTTTTCACACTAAATCTCTAAACTAAAGACTAAAACAGGGCAAGTTTGTCATAAACAGATTAGAGCACGATAGAAGTTTGCACTGATCTTGAATGTGATACAGCTGTTTCAGAAACTAAGGTCTTACAAAATCTTACAAAATGAAACCATGGAGATACAAAGAGAGAATTGGCAGTGGATAACTAAGAAAAATATTCTAGGCATAGGGATGAAATCTTCCACAGGGTTGTTTCTTGATGTGGATATGAACAGATTACAGTACCCTCTCCACTCTCAGGCCTGCCTCACCACTTTATTAGATCATTAGATAAGGAGTTAATAGGATTGAATTATATACCATATAATATAACCATATAACAATTACAGCACGGAAACAGGCCCTCTCGGCCCTTCCAGTCCATGCCGACCATTTGTGTTCCCCTAGTCCCATCTACTGCACTTAGACCATACCCCTCCATTCCCTTCACGTCCTTATACCTATCCACTTTACTCTTAAATGTTAAAATCGATCCTGCCTCCACCACTTCTGCTGGAAGCTCATTCCACACAGCCACCACCCTCTGAGTAAAGAAGTTCCCCCTCACGTTACCCCGAAACCTCTGTCCCTTAATTCTCATGTCATGCCTTCTTGTTTGAATCTTCCCTACCCTCAATGGGAAAAACGTATCCACGTCAACTCTGTCTATCCCTTTCATCATTTTAAAGACCTCAATCAAGTCCCCCCTTAACCTTCTGCGCTCCAAAGAATAAAGACCTAACTTGTTCAACCTTTCTCTGTAACATAGTTGCAGGAACCCTGGCAACATTCTAGTAAATCTCCTCTGTACTCTCTCTATTTTGTTGACATCCTTCCTATAACTAGGCGACCAAAATTGTACACCATACTCCAGAATTGGTCTTACCAATGCCTTGTACAATTTTAACATTACTCCCCTACTCCTATATTCAATGCTCTGATTTATAAAGGCCAGCACACCAAAGGCTTTCTTTACCACCCTATCTACATGCGATTCCACCTTCAGGGAACTATGCACAGTTATTCCTAGATCCCTCTGTTCCACAGCATTCCTCAATTCCCTACCATTTACCATGTACGTCCTATTTTGATTTGTCCTGCCAAGATGTAGCACTTCACACTTATCAGCATTAAACTCCATCTGCCATCTTTCAGCCCACTTTTCCAAATGGCCCAAATCTCTCTGTAGACTTTGAAAATCTACTTCATTATCCACTACACCACCTATCTTAGTATCATCTGCATACTTACTTATCCAATTTTCCACCCCATCATCCAGATCATTAATGTACATGACAAACAACAGTGGACCCAAAACAGATCCCTGAGGCACCCCACTGGTCACCGGCTTCCAACCTGACAAACAGCCATCCACCATTACTCTCTGACATCTCCCATTCAGAATTATATATCATCCATAAAATAAAATTCTGTTCATCTCTGGGTCAAACCCTCGGCATCTAACTCCTTATTGCGGAGGGTTTACCAGATTTCATCTGTACTCTGGGGTGGGAAATTGCAACCTTCACATGGTCCGCCCTGTTTCGACGAATGCAATCAACCTGGTGTGCACAATCAAATAGAGCAAGTTGTCCTACAACTTTAGGCTGTGCACGCCATACGCAAGAAGAAGATCTATATCTCTGAAAAATAGGTTTCTGAATTACCCTTTTAAATATAAACTTATATATATTGTGCCTTCGTATGCCTAACCTTTTGGAATGGAGAATAAACACGACACCTTTCTGACTTAATTGTCGTGGTACAAATTTGCCCTCTTGTATCCACTAATGGAAAACATTTTAAAGACAAGCTTCTGAAGTTTATTCTTCGACTCCAATGGAACTGGATTTCGGAAGTGGTGTTTACTGTGCGATTGTTCCAACATTCTTCATTCAGTACACGCAACGGATAACAAATTCTACTCCAGCTATAGATCAGCAGTAAATGGAAAATTGATTCAAGGCAAACAGTCATCAGATAATAGATTCCACTTGCAATTGAGGCACTATTGATCAAAAACTCTTGACGCAAGGAACAAATGCAGACTTATCAATCGGGGATAGCAAATCTTAGAATGAGTCTAACAGAAACTGGCAATTCGGTCCATTGTGCCCATGCTGACATACGGGACAAAGCAGCCCGCTTAATTAGTGCATCTATAATTGCCAGTGTACACCTTCCCACTGCGATGCAGCCACCCATATAAGTTTCTTCATCAGTACCTCCAAAACACACAATGAGAGTGGCAATGTCCAGGGCAGTGGGGCCTGTGTTATCCAGTGGCTATAAAAGGCCACATTAGAGCATCCTGAGAGCATTGGATAATATTTATCCCTTAAGCATCAATAAATCTTATTTTCTGTTCATCGTTGTGTGAACTTGTGTGCAACATTGACTGCTATATTTCTTATGTGATAATCTTGGCTACAGATCAAAAGTATTTAATTGACCGGAAAGTGCTATGGAACGTTCAGAAACGGAAAAATGTTTCACAGAAATGCAAATCTCATTTTCCCATGCATTAGGTGATCAATATGGCAGAGTATCAACTTGCCTCTATACTTTCTCCCAAAGTGCTTTACAGGAGAATTAGACAGAATTGGGGCCATACCATGCAAGGAGTTATTAGTAAGGCAACAAAATTTTGGGCAAAGGCGTAAGTTAGGAGAGAGAAGATCTCTGATTAGAAGGAATGGGTGACATTTCGGGTCGCGACCCTTCTACAGACCGAAACGTCAACAATTCCTTCTATCCAGAGATACTGCCTGTCCTGCCGAGTTACTCCAGCATTTTGTGTCTATCTTCGGTTTAAACCAGCATCTGCAGTTCCTTCCTACAACATTAGGAGATAGAAGGTTGGTTTGTTCTGCCAAATGATTTAATTGAACACTTGTGAAGAAGGCTCAAAACACGAGACATCACCTGTACATTCCCTCCGCAGTTGCTGTCCGACCCATTGATGTTCCCCAGCACTTTGTGTTTTGCCTTGTGAAGCCATTATTTGAGGCCTCACTCAATTTGCCAAACTCTTGCCTCATTTCAGTTTAGTTTATTGTCTTATTTCATTAGATTTTGTTGCATGCTATCCAGTCAGCAGAAAGACAATACATGATTACAATTGAGTCATTTACCATGTATAGATACATGATAAGGGAATAATCTTTAGTGCAAGGTAAAGCAAGCAAAGACTGATATAGGATAGTCAGATGGTATATGCTAGTTCATCCATCTTATCAAACAGCTTGGATCTTATTTATAGTCCACTTCAGTGTCTGTCCACACAAAAGCATATACATCTTCCAGACCTTAGGAACATGCGTCAACAAGTGACCATTAGTGCACCCGTGTATGAATTAGAATGACATCTGTCAGCATTATATCTCCATCTTCATCTCCCATTAATCAACATTGAATACTCCTGTTATTGCCCGAATTGCATCATATTTCACAATAATTACAAGAGGTAATTGGTTTTGTCAGCAAATTGGCATGACAACCCAAAGTTAGGGTGTGGAGATATCAACTGATGCATGAATTGACAAGTGCTCAATTACAGCGCTGCATAAACAGATCATGTTTCCACCTCAGCAACATTGATAGATTCCGATCCTGCTCCTGCTCATCCATTGCCAAAATCCTCGTTCCTGCTTGGATCAGGGCCCATCCAGTTCATTCCTTGCCGGCCTGACATTTCACCTTCGAGAAACGCAAGCTGATCCAAAAAGCTGTCATCCATGGACAGGGACACGAATAGGAAAGGTTTAGACAGAAATGGGCCTAATGCAGATACATTGGACCAGTTCAGCTGTGGCATGTTGTCGAAATGTCCAAAGGGCCCGTTTCTATGCTGTGCAACTCCAAATTCCACAAACCTTCATCCACCAACCTAGACTGGTTCCCATTCCACAACGACTTCAATTTAGTTTGGTTTAGTTTACAGATACAGCACGGAAACAGGCCATTCGGCCCACCGCGTCCATGCCAAGCAGCGATCCCCACACACTAACACTATCCTACACACAGGAGGGACAATTTACAATTTTACCGAAAGCCAATTAACCTACAAACCTGTGCGTCTTTGGAGTGTGGGAGGAAACCAGAGCACCCAGAGAAAACCCATGCAGGTCATGGGGAGAATGTACAAACTCTGTAGAGACAAGCACCTGTGGACAGGTTCAAACCCGGGTATCCTGAGCTGCAAGGCAGCAACTCTACTGCTGAGCCACTACGAAGTGCTAATACTCATTTTTCAATCTCTTGTTTTTCCTGTAATGTCCTTCAGGAACAAGATCACTGTGTTCCCACACATGCTTTTAAACCCAGTGTACATAGAAACATAGAAACATAGAAAATAGGTGCAGGAGTAGGCCATTCGGCCCTTCGAGCCTGCACCGCCATTCAATGTGATCATGGCTGATACATCCTTCGTCTATAGCAGCCACATGTTCATGATGTCCGATCTACTGAGTATTTACCAGCATGTCCTATACATCCTCCCTTAAAACATACCTGCCAATTTGGTTTTCATAAATAAGGGTGGCACGATGGCACAGGGGTAGAGTTGCTGCCTTACAGCGCCGGAGACCTGGGTTCGATCCAGACTACTCTACGTTGCTGTCTGTACGGAGTTTGTGCGTTCTCTCCATGAACTGCGTGGGTTTTCTCCGAGATCTTTGGTTTCCTCCCACATTCCAAAGACATACAGGTATGTAGGTAGATTGGCTTGGTTAATGTAAAAATTGTCCCTATTGTGTGTAGGGAGTGGCAGTGCTGCCCTGGCAGCAGCGGCTCGCCTGCAGTCCGTCTGTTTTTCTTGTTATTTGTTGTTTTCTTGTCTTGTTTATTGTGTTAGTTTGAGTTATTATGTAGTGTATGTGTGTGGGAGGGGTGGGAGAAACGTTCTTAGTCTCTTCCTTTTGGGGGGACGCGACTTTTCTTGTCGTATCTCCCGTCTCCGTCTCCGTCTGCGCTGAGGCCTATCGCGGAGCTGGCGGCCTCCAACTTTAACTGCGACCGACCTCAGGGCTCCGGAGGCAGAGCCAGCCAGGACTTACCAGCGCGGGGCTGGCCGACTTCGGGGCTGCGGCGGGTTCAGGCGCTCCGGCGGCCCGACTCGGAGCTGTGGCGGCTTTCCGGTGGCGGCGGCGGCAGCGACTTTGGAGGCCCGGCTGCGGGCCCAGTGGACGACATCGTCGGGAGCTCGCAGGTCACAGGTTGGTGACCTGTTTTTCCGGAGCTCCCGCGGCAACAGCTGCGTCCGCTGGACTGGAGGGCGGCAGCTTCGACCGCCCCGGGCCGCGGAGTTGAACCGGCCCGCTCAGAGAGCGCGGTTTACCCGCGGGACTTATTTACATCACCCTGCGTGGTCACAACATCGGAGGCCCGGGTCGCCTCAGCGCAGAGGAAGAGGAAGAGGAAGAAGGGAAGAGACAAAGACAAGATTTTTGCCTTCCACCACAGTGAGGAGGTGTCTGGTGAACTCACTGTGGTGGATGTTAAATATGTGTTTATTGTGTGTTTTTGTTATTTACTATATGTATGACTGCAGGCAACGAAATTTTGTTCAGACCGCAAGGTCTGAATGACAATAAAGTTTTCCAAGTTAGTGTTGATGTGCAGGGATCGCTGGTCGGCATGGACCCAGTGGGTTGAAGGGCCTGTTTCTGTGCTCTATATCTAAACTAAAACTAAATAGTGTTTTTTCCTCACGTTGAAGACACTGAAAAGTACCACTTGTGCTGTGGAAAATCATATACTGATGCATTATAAAGATTTAGGGCGACATCTAGTGGTTTAGTGCAAGATGCAAAATCATGTTCAAAAATTAGAGATCACAAAATGTTGGAGTAACTCAACGAGTCAGATGGCATCACTGGAGAAAAGGGATAGATGACGTTTCGAGTTGAGACCCTTCTTCAGACTGAGGGTCAGGGGAAATGGAAATGAGATATAGATGGTGATGTAGAGAGATATAGAACAAATGAATTAAAGATATGCAAAAAAAGTAACGATGATGAAGGGAACAGGCCATTGTTGGCTGTGGCCTAGGTGAAAACGAGTTACAGACAATGAGACTCAACAAGACGGCTTTGAACCTGGTACACCAACTTGGGGGGGGGGGGGGGGGGGAGTGACAGAATGCTTGAAGTTAGAGAGATCAAATTTCAAACCGCTAGGTTGTAAGCTGCTCAAGCGAAATATAAGATGCTGCTCCTCCAATTTGATTTGGCCTCACTCTGATAATGGAGGAAGCCCAGGACAGAAAGATCAGTGTGGGAATGGGAAGGGAAATTAAAGTGTTTGGAAACCAGGAGATCAGGTAGGCCCAGGCGGACCGAGTGAAGGTGTTCAGCGAAACAATCGCCTAGTTTACGTTTGGTCTCGCCGATGTATAAGAGTCCACACCTTGAACAATGGATACAGTAGATGAGGTTGGAGGAGGTGCTGAAGTAACAAAGGTACCGTGACGTGTTTCAACCCAGACTGGGAGGGGGACAGTTTCACGTGCTCCCTTATACGAAACAGGTTATTATCTGGAACTGAATATCTACAGCCTCCAGCTAGTAAAGAATCATTCCAAACTGTATTGGACACCTTTGGAGTGGGGATGGGTTTAAAAAATATCATGTTTCTTGGTTTTCGTCAAGGAGACCTCGCTGGTTTCTAATTTCCATTTCTCATCAACCCTTCCCATTTGTTTCTCTCTCTCCAACTAACAGGCCTCTGTGGGGCCAGAAAGACTTTGGCGCTTCAACTGATCAAAGTTAATTGGTACATATACTGAGATATAGTGAAAAGTTTTTGTGTGCTAACCAGTCAGCGGAAAGACTATACATGTTTACTTTCGAGCCATCCACAGAGTACAGATACACTGTGACCTCCAACAACAGCACCTCCAGCGGTTGGGCACTCCCGTGGTACTGCATCTAGTCCCAGGCAGTATAAGGTGGGAGAGATACGGGGTCAATGCCTCAGATCAATGATGTTTCTTATGATCAGATAATCTCAGTTCAACTAAAAGTATTTACTTGATCCTCTCTGCATAGGTGATGCCCGACCTGCTGAGTGTTTCCAGCATGGACTGTTTTACCTCTAAAACATTTCTTTGAGAGTTAATATTTCAAGTTCATGGTGGGCCTAGAATTCATAAATATTCTGACAAGAGACCCATGGCCAACAAACTCCATTGTTAAAGGTGAACGTCTGCACCAGTCAGACCTGCATTGAAAGTCATCACTAGCCTCACAGGGCAGATGGTCCTCCTGGGCCTAGTTGAGGATGGGATGAGACACAGATGGAGCATTAATTTACTCCTCCAAGACCTCTTCTAAAGGAGCCAAATATGCAGCAATTTTAAAAAGGCATTTTCTTTGGGGTCCAAAACAAAAATTATCTTAGCCCATTTAGACTGCAGCTTTATTCATCTATTACCCGATTTCCTCACCTCTGATTTTATAAATGAGTTCCGTCCAGAAGCATCCTCCGACTCCAGTGATTTAGTCATTCCAGGTGAAGGCTCCAAATGATTTTGTTGCGAACTCTCAGGCGTCGGTTTTATCTGGCTCCATTCAAAATACCTGAATGAAACAAAATGGAAAAAAAATCTTAAGACTTTCCATCCCTTTGCTTTGATGACTTGGACTTGCTGGATGGAAAGGCCTGTCTCCATGCTGTATCTCTAAATTAAACCAAAGATTTCACCAAATGCAGTTTCCAGTGTCTCAGCTTAACAAAGGTGGTTGATTGAATGGATGGAGATATTTTAGGTGTGGATAATTTGAACATAGCATAAGAATAGGAGGCCAAATGCAGATTAAAAAATAATACGTATAAAGAAACACAATGAATGAAGAGTGAGTTGGATGTGGCCCTTGTGGCTAAGGGGATCAGAGGGTATGGAGAGAAGGCAGGTACGGGATACTGAGTTGGATGATCAGCCATGATCATATTGAATGGCGGTGCAGGCTCGAAGGGCTGAATGGCCTACTCCTGCACCTAATTTCTATGTTTCTATGTTATCAATAAGAAGGCACTAGATGAAAGAGCACTCAAAGCATATAGATACATAGGAAATAGGTGCAGGAGTAGGCCATTCGACCCTTCGAGCAATATGATCATGGCTGATCATCCATAATCAGTACCCGTTCCTGCTTTCTCCCCACATTCCTTGATTCCGTTAGCCCGAATGGCCACATCCAACTTTCTCTTGAATTCATCCAGTGAATTGGCCTCCACTGTCTTCTGTGGCAGAATCCCACAGATTCACAACTCTCTGGGGCCGCAACTATTTACAATATATATTAATGATTTAGATTTTGACATTAAAAGTAACACTAGCAAATTTTGCAGATGACACAAAGCTGGGTGGCAGTGTGAACTGCAAAGAGGCTGCTAGGAGGTTGTAGGGTAACTTGGACAGGTTGAGTGAGTGGGCAGATGCATGGCAGATGCAGTATAATGTAGATAAATGTGAGGTTATCCTCTTTGCCGGCAAGAACAAGGAGACATTATTATCTCAATGGTGTCAGATTAGGAAAAGGGGAAGTGCAACGAGACCTGGGTGTCCTTGTACACCAGTCATTGAAAATAAAAATGCAGGTACAGCAGGCAGTGAGAAAAGCTAATGGCATGTTGGCCTTCATAATGAGAGAATTTGAGTATCGGAATAAAGAAGCCTTTCTGCAGTTGTATAGGGCTCTGGTGAGACCACATTTGGAGTATTGTGTGCAGTTTTGGTCTCCTAATTTGAGGAAGGACATCCTTGTTATTGAGGCAGCGCAGGTTCACGAGGTTAATCCCCAGGATGGCGGGACTGTCATATGCGGAAAGATTGGAAAGACTGGGCTTGTATTCACTGGAATTTAGAAGGATGAGAGGGAATCTTATAGAAACGTATAAAATTAGAAAAAGACTGGACAAGCTAGATGCAGGGAAAATGTTCCCAATGTTGTGGGAGTCCAGAACCAAGGGCCACAGTTCAAGAATAAAAGGGAGGCCATTTAAAACTGAAATGAGAAAAAACATTTTAACCCAGTGAGTTGTGAATTTGTGGAATTCTCTGCACCAGTCAGAAGGCAGTAGAGGCCAATTTACTAGATGAATTTAAAAGAGAGTTTTATAGAGCTCCAGGGGCTAGCGGAATCTATGGATATGGGGAGAAAACAGGCATGGGTTACTGATTGTGGATGATCAGCCATGATCACAATGAATGGCGATGCTGGCTCGAAGGGCCAAATGGCCTCCTCCTGCACCTATTTTCTATGTTTCTATGTTTTCTTTGGGACAGGCAGCATCTCCGGATACATTACCCTTCCTTCATCTCTGTGTCTCCCTCTCCCCCGACTCTCAGTCTGAAGAAAGGTCTCGACCCTAAACGTCACCCATCCCTTCTACCCAGAGATGCTGCGTCTCTGTTTTTTGTTATTTCCCAAGGCAACCAACATCTCCCTCCTTGGGTTCCAATTTCTCATCTGGATTGGAGTCAGCATCGACGTGCTATGTTTGAGTCACATCACATAATTAACCCGGGCGAGCCTGGCGCTTCAACAGGTCCGAATCCCCCCCTCCCAGCTGAGCAGAGAAGTACCCGGGCATTAAATGACTGGTTACCGTAGCGTTACCACTGGCTGACTGGCAGGCATCCTCTCAGTTCCTTCTGCTCCTCGCATCATCTCCTCTCCTCCCAGATGCTTCTTGTCCCATTTCCCTTCCCCGTCGCATTCCTTCAAGCTGCTCTCACATTTGGAGAACAGTTTCGCGTTCGACTTCTGCACAGAAGCCTTCCTGGGCATGGCGGAGGTTTCAACAGACCCTTTGGTGATGAACACTTCTTTTCTTCAGCCGAGCGGCTCTGCTGCATTGGAGGACAGCCGCCCTGCCCGGGACGCAACACAGCGGGAGCTCAGACCACAGCACGGGGCTACACCCACTCACTATCAACTATCTGCAAGTTAAACAAGAGAGGGAGGGAACTGGACAAACAGACGCAAACTAAGGTGGAATGGTTGTCAACCTCGTGGCAATAAATTAGTTATTTAAATGTGAAGTAGAGATCATGTAAAAGGTGTGCCCGGTTTAACATTGAACTTACTCGGTGTACTTAGAGAGGCTGGGGCTGGAAGGGAAAATGTGACACTTTACAGCACCGGAGGTGCTTCGCGTTTTCTTAGTAAACATTCCCGATAAAGCTCACCTCGATAGGGAGCAACGTACTAAGCCTTGCTTTAGCAAGGAGGCATTGCTGGCTGCAATACACAGTCGTAGACACACCTATAGCGCAGAAATTGGCCCTACGGCTGTTCGACCGGCCATTTTTATCCACTAACCCTACCTGGAAACTATTTTATTCTCCCCTTATTCCCATCAAACTCTCGCCTGGCCCTAACACACGAGGGTCAATTTGCAGAGGCCAATTAATTAGTGTCCCAATGTACACTATCCTTTCCTCCCTCCCTTGACTTCTTTTACTTGACTCTTTCTCCTGAGCCCGAGCTGACCTTGCACCTATCTCTCCCCTCCACCTCCACCTCCACCTACATTCCTAAACAATTCACACTTGGTCCATCCTCTGGCAACACAATTCACAACTCTAATGTGTAGGAAGCAACTGCAGATGCCGGTTTAATCCGAAGATAGACACGAAATGCTGGAGTAACTCAGCGGGACAGGCAGCATTTGTGGAGAGAAGGAATGGGTGACGTTTCCGGTCAAGACCTGAAGAGGGGTCTCCACCCAAAACGTTACTGATTGTTTTTTCTCACGCCTTCTATATGTTCACCTCTGGCCTTTGTCCAACCATCTGCCTATTAACCCCTCCCCACATGATTTGTGTTCATCTATGACCTACCACGCTTTGTCCTGCCCATCCGCTCTTCCGATGATCTGCCATACATTGTCCTGCCTCCCACCCCTGTGGTCAGTCTGAAGAAGGGTCCTGACCCGCAATGTCACCTATCCATGTTTTCCAGAGTTGCTGCCTGACTCAGCATGTTGTGTGTTCCCTTAAGCTTCCAACGAGTCAGCATTGAGCTTCGAGGCAGCAGCTCTACCAGCAGTGGCACTGATGTGATGTTCAGAGGGTCCTGTGTTACCACCCCCAATAGATGTCAGAACCTATTCATCCTTGGTGCTTGGTCTCCAGAGCAGAACCCTCAATTCACCGTGTGTATTAAAGTCCAATTCATTTCATTCATTTCCAGGATGTGGGCACCTCTGGCAATGCCAGCATTTACCAACAGTCCCTACTCGCCCTTGAGAAGGTGCCGGGGAACCACCTTTTAACACTGGTCCGAGCCTGTTAGTGAAGGGACTTCCACAATGCAGTTGGGTACAGAATTCCAGAATTTGGAACAAGCTACGGCAAAGGGATAGTGATGTATAGCTGCAAGGGGAGCTTGGACAAACCTGAGATTGTGTTCTCTGGAGCATTGGAGACCTGATAGAAGAATATACAATTATGGGAGTCATAGATAGGGTAGATCAGGGGTGGGGAACCTTTTCATGTTGGAATTACAACATTAAGTTAGCTGCAATCTAATAAAGCTGCATCCAAGAAACATCAATTAGATATACTTCAAAATGTACATTATTTTGTAAAAATCTAATTACTATGTACTAACTTCAAGAAAATAAAAACATTTTGTTAATTCTAAAGTTAACCAACCTTTTAATGACTTTGTTGTGAATGCTTTTTGTGGGAAAGCATTTGAATATTTGGTTGCCACATGGAGGTAGGCAGTTTCAGCTGACCTTCTAGATGGGTATCCGTCATTTGTGACCTTAAAGGCGTCTTGATTCGGGTTAGGTTGGAGAATGTAGATTCGCAGCAATAAGTGGTTGAAAAGCAAGAAAGCATTTTCCGTGCATGTTGCCGAAGACGTGGGTATTCTGTTGCATTTTTCCATATTTCAATCGGATCTCTCTTAACGTCAAATAAGGGCTTTAAAATCTCATCTTCAGAGAGCTCAATCAATTCCACCTGTAGTTCTTTAGGAGCCTTGGAGACATCAACTAGGTGAGGTTGAAATGCTAATTTGAGTTTGATGTCATGATTCTCAAAGTCAGTGAGCCTTTCATTGTATTATTTAATTAATAAGTCTATAACAGCTGCGTATTCTTCAAATGATGCGCATGAATCCTCCCGCTCATCAATGACCTTCGCTAACTGGGAAAAATGTTCATCCGAAATTTCATTTTGAAGAAGAGTTTTGAAAAAAAGATAGCTTTTTTCCACAAAGCTTGAATTTTTTTGCCACTTATCATATACAGGCTTAGTTTTACCTTGCAAAGAAACATTCAAGTCATTTTGCTTTGACATGATATCACAGAACTGCAGTATTTCTGGAGAAATCTTTCAATAATTCTCATTCCTGATTCTGTTCTTCATGTAATTTAACTCTCTGTTCTCGCAAAGATAAACATTTTGCTAACACCTGTCTGTCCCTGCGATAGCCAACGCACTTTACAATGATACGGCAAATCCACACTGAATGCCTCATCGTCCAACTTTAGCATAGTACGAAACTGACGATGCCGTGTTGCATTTGCACAAATATAGTCAACAATACTTATAACTTGTTGCAAAGTGTCACTTACAATTAGCACAGAGATTTTGCTGATGTAAGATACAATGAAAAGAAATGAGAGCATCTGGATCTGGTAATACCTTTTCTATCTGTGCAATAAACCCTTCACGTTTTCTTGTCATGGAAGGTGCACCGTCTGTTCATACACTCACTAAATTAACCAAATCCAGTCCAACTTCACGACATTTATCTTGAAAGTTGTTGAAGAAATCTATTCCTCGTGTTCTACCCATAAGAGTGCCCAAAACTCGTTTTAGCAAAGAAAATCTTCTGTTATGGCCCGGATGAATTATAAAACCTGTGCCGTCAGTAGTATCAGTTGATTCATCCAAAGCGATTGAATAATACATATTTTCCTTTTGCAGTATTGCGTGAAATTGTTCTGTTACGTTGAGGGCTAATTCATCCTAATCATGCATTTGCAAACCTGCTCAACTCTTCTGCAAAACCCTCATACATATTAACAAAAGGAAGGACATCTGGACCTCACCTAATCCTCAACTTCCATCTAGGGTCCAGACTCCTTGGAGCTGTGACTCACAGCTTGCAACTTTCACAGAAAGAGCCCAAGCAGGCTTTGCAATACAGAGATTCTCCATTTTGTGACATCTTGTATTTGGCCAATTACAAAATTTGGATTTATTCAAAAGGCTGCACGTAATGGCCTAGAAGGCCGCAGGTTCCCCACCCCTGCGGTAAATAGATTCTTTTTTTGCCAGAATAGAAATGTAAAAATAAAGGGCATAGCTTAAGATGAGAAGGGGAAAGTGTAACGGTGATGTACGGGAGATGTTTTTTACACAGCATGGTAGGTGCCTGGAGCGCACTGTTAGTTGGGGTGATGGAAGGAGATATGAAAATGAAAAGAGATATTTACACAGAACATGAACATTTACGTGCATGCAGATGGATAGGGTTTAATTTGAGATCATAGTTGGCACAGATATCGTGGGCCTGTTTCTGTGCTATTCTGTTTTATGTTCTATTTCCAAATCAGGATGGTGTGTGGTTCTAGATGAGTAGTGGTGTTCCCTTTCTGGCTTTGTCCCCCTGGAGGTAAAGTTCATGGGTTTGCTCGGTGCCTTTGCAGTACTTCGTATGAGTTGCAGCCACAGTGTGGGGTGGTAGGGCAGAACAATGGTACAAGCAACAGTTACTGCCTCGCGTTTGACAGCACGGGGCCTCTCGCTGGAGTTGAGAAGGTTGAGGAGGGACATTGAAACTTACAGAATAATGAAAGGCATAGATAGAGTGGATGTGGATAGGATGTTTCCACTGGCAGGAGAGTCCAGGACTAGAGGTCATAGCCTCAAAATTAAAGGGCTCTCTTTTAGAAAGGAGGCGAGGAGGAACTTCTTTAGTCAAAGGTTAGTTAATCTGTGGAACTCATTGCCACAGAAGGGTGTGCAGGCCAAGTCAGTGGATATTTTTAAGGAAGAGATGGACAAATTTTTGATCAGAACGGGCGTCAAGGGTTATGGGGAGAAGGCGGGGAAATTGGATTAGGATGCAGAGATCAGCCATGATTGAATGGCGGAGTGGACTTGATGGGCCGAAAGGCCTTATTCTACTCCTATAACGTGAACTTGTGAACTCCATGACGGAACCAGGGTCAGCCCGGACTTGTGGTGCAGTCTGTCTAATGTAGTTTTCACATTCTCCCTGATACCCTGTGGGTTTTCCCTGGATGCTCTGTTTTCCACCCACACCTCAAAGATGCACGGTTTAGAAATTCATTAGCCAATTTAAATTGCCCCTAGTGTATGGCTGAGTTGTAGAATCTGGAGGGAGTTAATATGGATGTAGTGAGAATAAAATAGAATTAGTGTAGAATTAGTGAAAATGTCTGCTTTTTGATTGGCATGGACTTGATGTGTGAGGGTTTTTTCACAATGTTGCGTGACTATATGAAATCTATGGATAAATAAATGTTTAGGGTTGTTGATGAAGTTTCAGTCAAGCAGGCTGCTTTGCACTGCAAGGCGTTGGGCTTCTTGTGTGTTGCTGAAGCTGTACCTATCCATGCAAATGGTGAACATTGGAAACAGAGAAAAGATAGAAAAATGGGTGCAGGAGTAGGCCATTTGCCCCTTCGAGCCAGCACCACCATTCAATATGATCATGGCTGATCATCTAAAATCAGTACCCCATTCCTGCTTTTTCACCATATCCCTTTGTTCCTTTAGCCCCAAGAGCTAACTCTCTCTTGAAAACATCCAGTGAATTGGCCTTCACTGCCTTCTGTGTAGGAGAGTTCCACAGATTCACAACTCTCTGGGTGAAGAGGTTTTTCCTCATCTCTGTCCTAAATGGCCTACCCCTTATTCTTAAACCGTGACCCCTGCTGCTGGACGACCCCACTCTCTTGATTTTAGTTTAGTTTAGTTTAGTTTAGAGACACAGTGCGGAAACAGGCCCTTCGGCCCACCGAGTCTGCTCCGACCAGCGATCCCCGCACACTATCCTACACACACTAGGGGCAATGTTACAATATTACTGAGTCAGTGAACCTACAAACCTGTACGTCTTTGGAGCGTGGGAGGGAACCGGAGATCCCGGAGAACACCAACGCATGTCATTGGCAGAATGTACAAACTCCATACAGGCAGCTCCCACAGTCAGCATAGAACCCGGGTTTCTGGCTCTGTCAGGCAGCAACTCTACTGCTGCGCCACCACAGTAGATGCTGGGAACGTTTTAGATTGTCAGGAAGTGAGTCACCCGATTTTCTTTTCTCATGATATAGTTTCTTCATTAAAAAAAACTCAGAAGTATGTAATACTGAATGTTTAAGTCAATGTTTTCATATAAGTCATTCTCATTATGTAATGTTGGCATGTTAGCAGTAATCATTTGTTTACGATCGTAAAGAAAACAGGTTTTATTGAATTAGTAGCAGGGAGGACTAAACTTTGGCCTCTGCCCACAGAGCCCTTGTAGGAACTACACCCAGTTTCAATGCATTTGTTAGCTCTTTGGCCTGGGCTTTGGACTATGCTGGTTTTCAGCACTGAGTGGTGGCAACACTTTGCTGCGGAAAACCAGTGAGTTTCAGATAGGGTCTGAAGAAGGGTCTCGACCCGAAACGTCGCCTATCTCCTTCGCTCCTTAGATGCTGCTGCACCTGCTGAGTTTCTCCAGCCTTTTGTGTACCCCCGAGTTTCAGATAGGCATCATTCAATTCTTACATGTGTGAGTTCAGTGTTAGATCTCTATTAATAATAATAATAATAAACTTTATTTCGGACTCAAGGTCCAGACAAGGGACAACATTACATAAAAAATGCATTGCATATTAAAAACATCATAAAGTACATATAAAATCTTAGTATATCACTTATAAAAGATTCATAAATTATATATATTAAAAAAAAACACAATACTTGGATTAAAATCCAAAATAAAAAGAATGATCAATGTCCTACAACGAGACAACGATACCAGTGTCTCCACAACTGGGATTCGTAGCGTGTAGTGCTAAACCGTATGTTTGACAAGGCCACAATAATTACATTATTGTGTACTATTCATAGTACAGCTCGCCAAATAACCCTATAACTCTTCCTAGAGCTTCTTGGTGGGCATGTTTCCCTTTAAGGAGAAGGACAAGAGTTGCATTTGCAGTGGCTGAGGTCCACACCCCCTAACTGTACTGCAGTGGTCACCAGAAGCCAACCGCAGCTTACAATTGGAGCAACTACACAGAGTGATTATGCAGAACTTTTCAGAAAAAGGGGAGAAATGTACAGCAAGGCCCTCGTTCATCTTAATAGGTCCAGGACCCAAAATGTGGCCAGTTTTGTTTTCCACACATGCCGCCGGTCTGATTTGCTGGTCTGATTTTATCCCTTTTCTATGTTGCTGGAGCAGATACAATGCCACCCAGTGGCTTGTCAGGCCATTGCAGAAGTCAATTCGGAGTCAAGCGTATTGGTGCAGGGCTGTGCAGAATGAGGGCCGTACAAAATGAGGGCCTCCAATTTTCTCTGCACAACGACAGCAAATAATCAAATGGATTTTTACCACAATCTGTTAGTTTTGTAGTGAGCGTGATCATTGAAACGTCTTTTTCCTTAAAAAATTGACACCCGCTCGTTCACTCTAGTTCGAAGTTCTCGCACTTTCTCATCCACTCCCTTTTCACGAGGGGGCAATGTTTGCGGAGGGTAATTAGCCTCCAAACCCGCACATCTTTGGGAGGTGTGAGGAAAGCGGAGCACCCAGAGGAAACCCACGCGGTCACAAGGAAAACGTGCAAACTCCACACAAACAGCACCCGAGGTCAGGATTGAACCCGGGTCTTTGGTGCTGTGAGGCTGCAGCTCTACCAGCATATTTCTGAAATCAACATTTATGATTTCATTCAGCTGAGATAGAATAAGCTCAAACCAGAAAAAAAGTAGTTAATTTCCTATCACACTGTAGGTGGGGCTGTTGCATTGTATATCAGTGATGTGGCGGTGATCATGGTATCCAGTTTATGGTGCTGGATGAATAAAATGGCATGTGGAATTATTTTCAAGTTCTCACAGTGTGTTGTAAATAGGTTAAATGGAAAAATACAACCAGCACCCAGAAAGTGTCTTGTGACTAATGACCAGATAATTAGTTCTAACAACGTTAGCTGAGCTGCAAGGACGTCAATGGACATTGAGATTACTCATCCACAAAATAGTATCAATAGTTCTTTCACTGTCCCACCCAAGAGAGCTGTAATATTCCTTATGAAAGATGATTCCTACAATACGGCAACACTCCCCAAGTAGCATTATGGATCGTCGAGTCATACAGCATAGAAATGGGCTCTTCAGCCCAACTTGCCCATGGCAACCAAGATGCCCCATTTACACTAGCCCCACCTTTGGCCCTTATCCCTCTGAACCATTCCTATCCATGTTCCTGTCCAAATGTATTTTAAATGTTGTTATGGTGCCAGGCTCAACTACCCCCTCTGTCATCTTGTTCCATACACTTACCACCCTCTGTGTGAAAATGTTACCCCTCAGGTTCCAATTAAATCGTTCCCCTCTCAACTTAAACAAATGTCCTCTGGTTCTTGATTCCCCTGCTTTGAGTAAAAGACTGTACATTCACCCTATCTATTCCTTTCATGATTTTATACACCTCTATAACGGCAACCCTAGACTTTCTGTGATCCAAGGAATAAAGTCCTAGCCTGTCTCTCCTGATAGGCCAGGCCCTCAAGTCCTGGTAACATTCCCATATATCTTCTCTGTACTCTTTCCAGCTTCACGACATCCTTCCGAGAGCAGGGTGACTGAAAATTAACACAATAATCCAAATGTGGCCTCACCAATGTCTTATACGTCTGTAACATAACATCCCAACTTCTATATTCAGTACCGACAGGGCACGGTGGAGCAGTGGTAGAGTTGCTGCCCTACAGCAGCAGAGACCTGCGTTCGATCGTGACTACGGGTGCTGCCGGTACAAAGTTTCTACGTTCTCCCCGTGACCGCGCGGGTTATCCCCAGGTGCTCCAGTTTCCCCCCACACTCCAGAGGCATACAGGTTTTTTTTGGCTAATTGACTTTGGTGAAAAAAAATTATTGTCCCTGGTATGTAGGATAGTGTTTGTGCGGGGGGAATCCTGGTCGGAGCAGATTCGGTGAGCCGAAGGGCTTGTTTCAATGCTGTACCTTTAAATTAAACTGAGACTGATCAAGGCCAATGTACCGAAAGTCTTCTTGACCATCCTATCTACCAGTGACACCACTTTCAGGGAAGAGTGTCCCTGCACTCCTTGAATCCTCTTCACCTAGAAAGGAATTGACCACCCTATTTACCTGTGATGCCAGAAAAAATGGGTTTAGACCTCTGAATCTCAGAAATGTATACCATAGAAAGTGTCCTTTAGCCCATCACATGCCAATCAGAAATTTGCTGTTTAGGTTAATGCCTTTCACAGCTCTGGGCCTATAGCACTGCCCATCCAGTCACAGTTCTTCAATGTTCAACCAGTCTATTTACTGTGATGAGGGCTTCTGCTTCCAACTGCCTTCCAGACAATGAGCTGCAGACTCCCACCAGTCCGTGGACGGCAAGCATTTTCTCCCCTCTTCTCGAAAATTATGTTCCTCATCATCGTTCTTGCTGCCGCGGGCTTCTAGTCCACAATTGTTTGACAAATAGATGCTCATGCAAAACACAACGCCTTCACAGATACTCATTTCAGTTGCCTTGTTCAAAACATTCCAAATACATACCTTAACATGAAACAAAGTATGCAAATATCTTGAGTGAATTATAGATTGAGATGAAAATCATTTAATTCTTTGCTTACCAGTCATGATAACAAATAGTTTCATCCTTTGCATGACCATGTTTTTTTTATTGCTACACTTTAAAGCTATCATTCTTTAGAGAAGCAGTGTGGATACAGGCCGTTCGGCCCCCCGAGTCAGCGCTGACCAGCGCTCACCTCATACATCAGCATTATCCTACACGCTAGGGACAATTTACAATTTTATGGAAGCCAATTAACTTACAAACCTGTATGGCTTTGGACTGTGGGAGGAAACCGGCGCACCCGGAGAAAACCCACGCAGTCGCAGGAAGAATGTACAAACTCCGCGCCCACAAACAGGATGGAACCTGGGCCCCAGGCGCTGTGAGGCAGCAACTCTAGCCCTGCGCCACTGGGCTGCCCCCATTCACAACTAAATGATCCAAGAGTCCATTTTAAAACTGCACACACCCAATCTGACCTTACTATTCACTAGATACAATGCAGCAACTCTCCAAGTCTCCCAAGAAGAACAAAATGCTTGACAACACCACACCACCAAGTTCCTGAGTTAGACACTATCCAGACTTTCAAGTAAAAGTAAACTGTTGGAAGAACGGAGGCAGTATCAGTGGAGAGAAAAAGATAGACGGTGTTTTGGGTCTGAAGAAGGGTCCAGACCCAAAACGTCATCTGTCCATTTCCCACCACAGATGCTGCCTGACCCACTGAGTCCTTAAACCAATTTATTTTTACTTAACATTTCAGCATCTACAGTCTGTTGTGTCTCAATCAAGACTTTTAACTAATTGTGTGGATTTTGCTTTCATTGTTATTGGTTCAAAGTCCAAAAATTCCTGACTGCACACAAATGGGCAGAGCTCTCTCTGTGTAACTCAATGTTAATGATATCATGTCGATACTTTCAGTGAGTCTGCTGCATAAAAATAGTAGATACTGGAACAAGTTAACTCTTCAGATATCGGCTTTGTGTGAAAGGAAGTAGGTGGCGAACATCATTATTTTTAATGTCTTTGATTTCAGTTTCCAGCATCCAAAGAATAATATCACTGCTTGTTGAAGATTTAACCATATACTGTATTAGGGCATTTAAGCTTTAGTATAAAACGGGTGAGGGGTCTGTAAAGATATGAAGCAGGTACATCCCATTTATTTTATTTTATTTATATTTTCTTTTTTTTCTTTTTCCTTTTTCTCTTTCTCGCGCTTTACATCTTTATGGGCTCTCTCTTTCCACTTTTTCACGTACTATTAATATCACTATCTTATCTAACTTTCTCTATTTTTCTTTTTCTTGCTTCTGTTACTTTTCTATTATTAAATTTTAAAACAAGAAGTGGTACATGAAATGTATTATGTTATTTTTGGTTTATACTACTGTACATTACTTCTAATAAAGATTTTTTTTTTAAAAAGCAAAAAAAAAGCTTTAGTATAAAATTTGGGAATGTAGACAGAAGGAACTGCATTTGCTAGTTTACTAAAAAAACACAGGGTTGTCCAGTGGTGCAGGGATAGAATAGTGAGACGGCATCAAATAGCGATCCCCGCACGCTATCTACACACACTGGGGATAATTTACAATGATACCAAGCCGATTAACCTACAAACCCGTATGTCTTTGGAGTGTGGGAGGAAGAGAAAACACACACGGTCACGGGGAGAACGTACAAACTCAGTACAAACAGCCCCCGTAGTCAGGATCGAACCCGGGTCTCCCAAGCTGTAAGCGTTGTAAGACAGCGACTCTACCACTGCGCCAACATGCCGCCCAAAGAAACATTTGCAAGTAAAGACACAACGGGCTGGAGTAACTCAGCAGGTCAGCATAATCTCTGGAGAACATGGGTCGGTGACATTTCAGGTCGTGACCGTTCTTCAAACTGACTTGATAAAATGAAAGAATCAGGATAAGTGACCAAATGCTTGGTCGAGGAGTCGGGATTTGAGGACCATCTTGAAGAGATAGGCAGAAATATTTGGGGAGTTTGATGTCTTGGCAGCAGAGAGCAAAACCATCACAAATGATGCAATTCAAATCGAGGATGTGCAGGAGATGAGAGCAGTAAGATTTCAGAGTGTCCCTGGATTGTTTGACTGAAAAGAATTACTGAGATAGAACAAGGTAATGCCATGGGTTATTTGTAAGCAATGATGGGAGATAGTGTTGTGACAGGAGCAGCGGAATTGAGCAAGTACACTCGGTTTTTGTTAGAAAAAGAAGAGCAGAGACTTTTCGGAGCTTTTTTTTTACAGAGAGTGGCAGAAAATGATAGCCGGGAAGGAGAATACATTGTTGTCAATTATCTTGGCAGGGATGAAGATTTCTGCAGAAGCTGGCCTGAGACAGGAATAGAGTTAGACAATTTTATCTGCAATGGCCTGTTTTCAGTGAAAAAAATAATTTGATGAGATAAACGACAGAACAAAATAAATGCATAGTTTCGAGTAACACCCGTCCCTAATTGCACTGACTCAACCTAAAGCACTTCAACCACAGGCAAGGTGCACAGAAATAGACAGTGACTAACTGCAAAAACAATTTGATAAACGCTCAGGAACATGGAGAAAGTTTTCACACCTCATCAGAAAAGAATGTTTTTTGTTAACTCCTCTTGTTATTCACTTCAACCAGTAATACGTGCTTCCAAGCGTTAGTATCAACAGCCCGATTGGAGAGGGGGGAGGAGGAGATGACTGGGGAAGGAGGGGTCCTTGATGATGAACTGTCTACAGTTCACGCTGCTCTCCTGAGATGTGGCGTTGTCATCTCCAAACTTGAAAATGGTGTTAGAGCAGAATTTGCCACACAATCGTGAGTGTGTAGGGTGTCGAGTAAAGGGGCTTACTCGACACCCTGAAAATGCATCTTTGCGGGGAATTATTGTGGAGGATCACTTCATCACTTATCCTTACTAATTGCAGTCTATGGGTCAGGAAGACAAGGATCCAAATGCAGAGGCGGGTGCGGAGTCCTAGGTCCTGGGGTTGAGAGATGAATTTGGTTGGAAATATGGTGTTGAAGACAAAGATATACTCAGTAAAGAGAAGTCTGAAGTTATCCAGATGTTCCATGGTTGAGTGTGGTGCCAGGGATATGGTGTATGTCATGGACCTGTTGTAGCATTTGGCAAATTGCAGTTGATCAAGGTTATCTGGGAGGCTGGAGTTGATGGGCACCATGACCCAGTCTCTTGAAGCACTTCATGATGGCGAGGGTCAGAGCCATTGGATGGTACCATTAAGCCACTATACATTGTTATTATTTGGCACAGCCCATTAATGCCTTGGAAGAGACTTCCAAATAATCCCATGGTCTTTGTCCTTCCCAGTTTCTTAAAACCATTTCCATCCCTGCAATCCTCATTAAACCTTTCAGTTTCCCTATTTCAGGTCTCATTCTGTGCCTTCAACTGCCTGGGCATTAAGATCTGGAGCTTCCTCCATTATCCTGTTTGCCCTTCTACGTCTTCCTCTCCTTCTATATGGAACGAACTGCTGGGTTAAACGATCTCAAAATCAACCTTCCGTTCTGAAGAAGGGTCCCAACCCGAAACGTAACCTGTGTCAGCACTTTGTGTCGATCTTTCGCTCACCCATCTTGATATCTGTGGCTTGAAATTACGAAGAAGGGTCTCGACCCCAAACGTCACCCAGTCCTTCGCTCCAGAGATGCTGCCTGTCCCACTGAGTTACTCCAGCATTTGCATCTACCTTCGCTTGAAATTACATTTTGATTGATCGGATTTCTGTAATGTTAATGGAATTGTACAAATGGAAATCATTATAAATTGGCCCAGTCAGAGGTTGTCTTGTTGAGAATTTAACACATAACTTCACTGCTTAGCAGAGGAAAGAATATCCTGAAGAATGTTTTTTGTGAATATCATACACTTGTGCATTAGTTTTCCACTTATAGAACCTGCCTACTCTCACGTAAACCACTCATTATTCCCATTTATTTTGCTACATTTTGAGTGTCATATAATATGTTTCATTTGTTTCTTTGGATCTCTTGGCATCATAAACGGCAGCACAACCTCAACTAAGATCCAATGAGGGGCATAGATAAGGTGACCTGTTCCAGTATATTTCCCAGGGTGGGAAAATCTGAACCTAACCAATTAACCTAAAAACCTGTCGATTTTTTTAGTGTGGGAGGAAACCGAAGATCCCGGAGAAAACTCACGCAGGTCACAAGGAGAACGTACAGACTCCGCACAGACAGCACCCGGGTCTCTGGTGCTGTAAGGCAGTAGCTCTACCGCTGTGCCACGGTTCCACCCTGTGGTGTAGAGGTGGATACGATTGCAATGTTTAAAATACATTTAGACAGGCACATGATTAGCAAAGGTTTAGAGGGAAATGTGTCAAACACAGACAAATTGGGCCTAGCTCAGATCGACATCTTGGTTGGCATGGAGAGTTGGGTCTAAGTCCTGTTTTCATGCCGTATAACTCTTTGACGTCAAACACGGAGGGTTTGAAAGTGAAAGTGCTCTCTGTGGTAAGATTCTACAAGTAGGCCATGCTGCTTATGCCAGCTCTTCAAAATGAGACATAAGAAATAGAAATAACACAGGAGGGGAAATGGCCTTGAGCCTGCACTGCCAAATCAATAAAGCTTTGGCTAAATCTATATCTTGTCGAATGTAGGTTAATTAGCTTTGGTGAAGATTGTAAATCGACCCGAGTGTGTAGGATGGTGCTAGTGTTTGGGGATCGCTGGTCGGCGAGGACTCGGTGGGCAGAAGAGCCTGTTTCCACGCTGTACCTCTAAACTAAACTAAAAAATCTCTTCCTCAATCCCCGAATCCCCTAATTTGCACAGAAATCTAACGGCCTTAATCACTGAATATCTAGAGTCCTCTTGCCTGTCTCAATGAGATCACGTGATACCACTTCCCCTCTTCCCATTCCATACACTTGCAACTTTTTCTCCTTCCCAAGAATTTCTCCGATTTCATTTTGTACGTTGCCGTTGAGACTTTCTCATCGGTCATCACTCCCCTGCTGTTCGCCCATGTGTGGTAAAGATGTCAGTCCCAATCTCTGATCAGGGATCTACACTTGGAGAGTGCAGGCCAAAGTTCCCCGGACTTACGGAATGTCCCTGCTGAGAGTACAATGATAGAGCAAGAGTTCCATGTGTGTGGAGGAGGACCACCAAACAGTTCCTAAATCAACTTCATTCTTTATCTATTGGGTTAACTGAAAGTCGGAAGTGGAATGTAACCCGCCAGGTTGAGTCACAATGTAGGGATCGAGGAATGTGACTGGTTTTGTTTGCTACATTGGACAACAGGGAGTGTTGTACTAACACTTCCCGCAGGAGATTAAATGGGTGGGGAACTTTCCAAATGTTTCATTCTCATTATCATTGCCGTCATCACCATCAACGAAAATAATAACTACTATAAAAGGCAATTTTATTATGCCGTCAATATAAATGAATTGTTTTAGTTTTAGAGATACAGCGGAAACAGGCCCTTCGGCCCACCGGGTCCGTGCCGACCAGCCATCCCCGCACATTAACACTATCCTACACCCACTAGGGACAATTTTTACATTTCCCGAGCCAATTAACCTACAAACCTGTACGTCTTTGGAGTGTGGGAGGAAACCGAAGATCTCGGAGAAAACCCACGCAGGTCACGGGGAGAACGTACAAACCCCGTACAGACAGCGCCCGCAGTCAGGATCGCACCCGGGTCTCCGGCGCTGCATTCGCTGTAAGGCAGCAATGCTCCCGCTGCGCCAGATGGCAGCACAGTGGTAGAGCAGCTGCCTTACAGCATCAGTGACCCAGGTTCGATCCTGACTCCGGGATCCTGTACCGAGTTTGTACATTCTCCCTGTTACCGCCTGGATTTCCTCCGGGTGCTCCGATTTCCTCCCACACTCCTCCAAAGACGTACAGACATAGGTTTGGCTTGGAGATTGTAAATTGTCCCTAGTGTGCAGGATAGCGCTGGTGTACGGGGTGATTGCTGGTCATCACGGACTCGGTGGGCCAAAGCATTCCGCGCTGTATCTCTAAAGTGAAAAACCTTTCCCTTCCTCAGACATCAAAAAGTGCCTTACAATCAATGAAGTACTTGTGAATTGTTAATGTTAAGGCAAATGCATCCATTTTGAACAGAGAAGGCTCAGAGATATTCAGCGGTGAGAAGAGTTTGCATTCATACAGCGCCTGTCATAATACCAATATTGGAGCTAAGCCATTGGTATAATGTAGAGATTACAGCCGCTAATATGCACCTCAAGTTCCCACAAACTGATGGAAATATCATTGTCTGATTCATATCTGGTGCATTTAATGAATAAACACACTTGAATCTAGAGCAATAATAAAAGATGTGACCAAATATTATCACAGTTGATGGATAAATGTCACCTCATCATGAGGAAGAAGTGACCTTCTATTACTGGAATTAAATAGTGTCCAGTTTCCTAAGAGCTTTGATGTCACCCCCTAATGGCCCTGTCCCACTGTACGAGCTCATTCAAGAGCTCTCCCGAGTTTAAAAAATAATCAAACTCGTGTAAGTACGTAGAATGTACGTAGCGGGTACGTCGGAGCTCAGGACATCTCTTAGCGGCTCGTAACGCTAACGGCAGGTACTCGGGAAACGCGGTAAGCTCGGGAAGACTTGTGAAGATTTTTCAACATGTTGAAAAATGGTCACGAGAGCCCCGAGTACCTACGAGCAGCCATTACCGTAAATCTCCGAGTTCGAATCAGGGCAAACTCGGGAGAACTCTTGAATGAACTCGTACAGTGGGACAGGGCCATAACGGTCAGCATTTCTGACAGTGCAACATCCTTAAGCCCCTATCCCACTGTACGAGGTAATTCAAGAGTATTCTTGAATTCCCCTGATTCAAACTCGGAGTATGTCCATAGCGGGTCCGTAGGATGTCCCGAGTGCCTACCGTTAGCATTATGAGCCGCTACGAGACATCCACGAACTCCTACAGACCCGCTACAGACATTCTCTGAGTTCCGATTCTGGGGAAAACTCGGGGCAACTCTTGAATTACCTCATGCAGTGGGACGGAGGCTTTAGTACCACAATGTCTGCACTTCAGGGAACCGCACACTCAGCTTGTATTCCTCTGTACTTCTCTTTTAATTGCCAGGGGAAATCATCAGCTGCCTGCCTAGCATTGCTAGGATGAACTCTCTTGGAAATGGCACTCCCAACCGATAGACCAGCAATCCAGAGTCCACCTGGCTACAGAGCTTAGACACAAAATGCTGGAGTAACTCAGCCGGACAGGCAGCATCTCTGGATAGAAAGAATGGGTGACGTTTCGAGTCGAGGCCCTCATCAGACTGGTCTTCTTCAGTCCGAGGAAGGGTCTCGACCTGAAACGTCACCCATTCCTTCTATCCAGGGATGTTGCCTGTCCGGCTGAGTTACTCCAGCATTTTGTGTTGATTTTGGTGTAAACCAGCATCTGCATTTCATTCCCACACATTTTGACTACGGAGCTTAATACATGGTTTTTAACACAGTAAAATTGACTCTATCCTTCTCTATCTTTCACTCTGAAGAAGGGTTCCGACCAGAAATGGCACCTAGTCCTTTTCTCCAGAATTGCTGCCTGACCCACTGAGTAACTCCAGAATTTTGTGTCTATCTTCGGTGTAAACCGGCATCTGCAGTTCCTTCCTGCGCATCATTGCCAGGAGAAAAAAACAATATAATTAATTACTTTACGATAATTGTTCACCTGAGTGCCAAGTCATCCTTCCTTGTGGAGCTGAGGAAGAGGTTGGACATTTATTTGGTGGGATCAGGACTGACGGTTGCATTGGGACATATTGGGAGTTTGGACATGGAATGCTGCGCCCGGTTGAGTCAGTAGACCGTGTGGACGGCATTTGAACTTTGAAGATCAGAGGCGTTGCCAGAGGAGAGATGGTCTGTGGCATGATCATGTGGTGTGTGATGAGTGGAATCGGGTTGTTGAAGAATGATTGATTCTGAAACTAACAAAGTTGTGATCACTATCTCCAAAATACCCTCTCACTGACACAGCAATCACCGGCCCGATTATATCCCCTAAGTACCATAACTGCCCCTGCTCTAGTTGGACTAGCTACATCCCAGGTCAAAGAACTCTCGTTAATGCCTTATAAAAAAAATCCACTTGTAAGCCTTGCTCGTTAAAGTGTTTCAGCTAATATTAGTGAAATTCAAATCCATTATTACTATAACACTATTATTCCTGCAATCTCCCTGTGACTTGCTAATATGCCGGCTTATTTGTTTCCTGACTGAGTGAACTCTCAGCAGAGCGATCCCTCCCTTTGTTCTACATATACGGCCTCAATTGAGGAGCCTCTGAGACAGCCTCACTCATCACTGTAATAATGGACTCCTTAATCAATATAACAATGCTCCCTCCCCTTTTTTACCAACCTCCCTCCCCGCAATCAACTTCTCACGCCTCGAGATTGTAATTGCTGGAATGTGGAGTTGCCATCTCGCCTCGTCACTCGTGCTCTGTGATGGATGCAGCATCATATTAGACTTTTACTTTAGACTCTAGAGATACAGCGGGGAAACAGGCCCCATCGGCCCACCAAGTCCACCTAGCAATCGCCCCCCGTACACTAGCACTATCCCACACACTAGGAACAATTTTACAATTTTTGCTGAAACCAATTACCTTTACGTCTTTGGGGTGTGGGAGGAAACCCGAGCACCCGGAGAAAACCCACGCGGTCACAGGGAAAACGTACAAACTCCTTACAGACAGGCTTGAACCCGTGTCTTTGAAGCTGTGAGACTACAACTCTACCACTGTTCAGCCCCATGTTCCACATATTTCCTTAAATGGAAATCTGAAAACGTTCTGATCTTCTGGATAAGTCCCTAATTAATGTTTGAAGTTGAATCATTGAACTCAGCACTCCCTGAACCAATTTCCAGGAATTGGTGCATTTGCTAGCAGTTACCTGGCATGTTAGTACCTGTTAATGCCTTGTGGGGGCGCTCATAGTAAATGCACATCTAAGTTTTTTCTTTGCGACTCAAATAATGATTTCATTTTGAAGGAAGTTGATTCTAACTTTCTCCACGCAGAGTGCCTAGATCAGTGAAATGACAAAACCAGCAGCTTACACCGCCATCTGATTAAACTGACACACTTTCAATGTGGGTGAGGGGTGACTGAGCAAAACCCCACCGCTTATCGGAGAAACAAGGAACAGCAGATGATGGTTTACCCAAAAAAAAGACACAAAGTGCTGGAGTAACTCAGCAGGTCAGGCGGCATTTGTGGAGGGCATGGATAGGTGACATTTTGTGTCAGCAGCCATCTCTTATTTGCCTGCACAAGAAAAAAATGGACAGGTACATGGATAGGATAGGTTTAGAGGGATATGGGCCAAATGCAGGCAGGTGGTACTGGTCTAGATGGGACATGTTGGTCGGTGTGAGCAGGTTGGGCTGAAAGGCCTGTTTCCACTCAGTCTGACTCTATGACATAATCCATATCCCTCCACTCCCTGCATATCCATGTGCCTATCCAAAAGGCTCTCAAACGCTACTATCATATCTGCCTCAACCACCAATCCCAGCATAATAACATGATCAATAAATACATAAAGTTGAATAAATAAATAAAAATATATAGCCCTCGTCAAGTGCAACCAAGACAGTTCCCAGTTCGAAGTTTAGTTGGTGTTTGTAGTGTTCAATAGCCTGATGGTTGTTGAGAAGAAGCTGTTCCTTAATCTGGAGGTCATGGTTTTTAGACTCCTATACTTTTTTCCCCGAGGGCAGGAATGAAATGAGAGGGTGGTGTGGGTTCTTGATGATGCTGGCTGCCTTATTGAGATCCCTTCTATAGATCCCTTCTAAGGTGGAGAGGTCAAGAACCCTAACACTTGCCAGGCTTTGTCCTGCCCTTTCTCTCTGACATTTTTCTCCTCCCACACCCCCCACACCCCCACTCCCCCCAACTCCACAATCATTCTATAGAGGATCCCAATGTCAAACATCACGTATCCATGTTTAGTTTGGTTTAGTGATACAGTGTGGAAACAGGCCATTTGGCCCACCGAGCATGCCGACAAATGATCACCCACACACTAGTTCTGTCCTACACATTAAGGACAACTTACAGAAGCAATTAACCTGCAAACCTGCACGTCGTTGGAATGTGGGAGCAAACCAGAGCACCCGGAGACAACCCACGCAGTCACAGGGAGAACGTACAACCTCCGCGCAGTTCTCCAGAGATATTGCCTGACCCGCTGAGTTACTCCAGCACTTTGTGTCTTTTTTTTTGTAAACCGGCATCTACAGTTCCTTGCCTCTGAATCTGTTTTGCTCGGTTCATGCGACACTGTTCAAGTGGCTGGATTGAGGAACTGGTGAAGCTTAGCAGTACCTGGTTTGACCTGCATTTGCCTGTAGGTTTTTATTATTTGTGCTTGATATATCTGTACATATCATCTATTCATGTGCATCACTCAATATTGCCCGTATGTCCCAAGGCCAACAGATTGCATTTCATCTCATGCGTATCAGGTGGAATACTCTGGTGGAATGGGGGTGGACCAGGTAGTTGGTGCCAAGGTGAGATGTGGACTCGCTCCCTTGTCTCTGTAGACACACACAAACTTAATTCAATGGAGGTGGGATTGAGGAGAGAAGTAGATTAAAAAATGTCAAGCCAGTATTGCTGTTACGTTTCCTAATTCCTGCAAATTTTACAATAAGATGCACTGTAATGTTACTGGCAGGGTAAGATAACATGCTGGTGCATGGGCCTTGCTGTTACACATACTCTTGGTTTGAGTCATGTCTGTGGTCTATCTTTATCTACACATACGTGCAGCTCATTTTCAAAGCATGTTGTCCTCCACAGACTCGGTCTCTAGCTGTTGCAATGATCTTAGCCAAACTGCCGGCTGTTCCTGTGCTGGCCATTAGTGCTCTGGGGCACTTAGCACTGCTATTCATCCAAGGGGTTCTGCCTGAGAGGTTTGTCTCATTATTTCTCCCAATCCATCTCTATTTCTAGCTTTGTCGCTGCCTTTCTGCCACAAATGTAATCGTTCTTTGTCTTTCAATCGCTCTCTTTATTTTCTTCTCTCTCTTTCTTTCACTATCCCGCTCTCTTTCTCTTCTGCCTCCATCAAATGCTGTCTTTCCCTAACTGATACTGTCTCTCCCAGTTGGTGTGTCCCTATCTCTGTCCTCTTTTCTCTCTGTCTTCATCTCTCTCTCTCTTTGATACAAAATGCTGACATAGGAGTCTCTAAACATGTGACCAAATGTTACTTAAACCACAGGTCTTGACGCATCAGCAATGAAGTCTTTCCTCTGCTGTTCAGACAATGACTAGGACAAATATTTCTATACATATTCAAAAAAAGAACCATGCTTACGTTTTCCCATTTACCACATCCTCTTTTATCCAGCGCCATTTATTTGGCCACAGTTTTTCAAAAATATTTTAATCAATATCTTACAATCTCAACCATTGGTTATTTCCAGGTACCATGAGTATTGAAACAACAATCATGATAGCACTTCACACAAAGACTGCAATAGTTTGAGATTATTGTGGATAAGGGGCAGGTGAAAGTGCTGAATAGGGGGAAAGATGACTTACAACCGCATGAGGCAGAACTGGGAAAAGAAAACAAAGGAACTGCTGATGTTGGACTCTTGTGTAGAACACTAAGTGCTGGAGTAACTCAGCAAGTCAGACAGCATTTGTGGAGGAAATGGACAGGCGATGATCCAGGTCAGGACCCTTGTCGAAATCTGAAGAAGGGGTCCCGACCTGAAATGTCACTTGCTCATTCCCTCCGTAGATGCTGCCTGCCCCGCTGAGTTACTCCAGCACTCTCTGTTCATCTGGAGGGAATAGATAGGGAGTGACTGTTTGGGGATAAATCCACATCTGATGTGTGAGTGTCATATCTAGAGCATGTTGATATTAATAAGGAGGCGATGTTGGTTGTCTTGGGGAAACATGAAGGTGGATAAATCGGTGCCCGGATGTGGCGTCGAAGGACGAGATGCCGAAGCGAAGAAGTGGAAGCCAAATAACCAAAAGGGCGAGACGCCTAAAAGAGCCAAACAACCGAACAGGCACGTCGCCGAAAAGCCAACTAACCGAAAGAGCGGGACACCGAAAAGCCAAATAACCGAACGGACGCAACGCCAAATAGCCAAATAACGGACATGACGTTGCCCGTGGGGGGGCGGGACTTGTCAGCGATTGGTCCAGACTCCCACGTCCATCACATCACTGGATGAGACGGGGGGGTAGGGGTCATTTTTAATTTTCCTTCACCGCTTTTGGACTTTCCTGAATATAAAATAAAACCCGTGTGTACCAACTGTGACAATTATGTTTTGACTACCACAACACATTTACAATAACTACCGTGCATCTTGAAGGCCAATGGTCCTTTTGGGTGGGAATCAAGAAACCAGACGAAAAAAATATTACTTTTGTTTAAAGAACATCTTAGTTCCCTGAGTCGGTTCAGTGATATGAGTAAATGTGACTCGGCGTGAGTTAGTGTCAGCGCGCACGCCCGAGAGACAGGAAGTGTCCGCGCTGCGCTGCCTCTGGTTTTTATTCCCAGTGAGCAGAATTCTTCCAACTTCTGTGGACCCCCAGCTGAGGCGGAGAGCGCTGACCCCGGGGGGAGAGTGGGGGCTGTCCCGAGGGGTGCGCTTCATCGGCCGCTTACACCTTGGTGCTCAGGTTCAGAGTGCCCAGTCACCCTCCAGCCCCGCGCGGTCTTGTGTGGGAAGGTAAATGCAGATGCTGGTTCACACTGACATATAGACACAAAATGCTGGAGTCACTCAGCGGCTCAGGCATCATCTCTGGATAGAAGGAATGGGTGATGTTTCGGGTAGAGACCCTTCTTCAGACAATCACAAGTGCTCTCACCGACGAGAGTTCAGTTCAGTCTGAAGGGTCTCGACCCGAAACGTCTCCCATTTCTTCTCTCCAGAGATGCTGCCGGTCCCGCTGAGTTACTCCAGCAATTGGCGTCTACCTTCGGTGTAAACCAGCATCCGCAGTTCTTTCCTAAACTGTTCTAGTGAATCTTGTCTACGCTCTCTGCTGTGCTTTCCCGCTGTAAAGTGCTGCTCCCAATATCCCAACCTTAATGAAACCAATGTTATAACCAAGTTCAACACAACCTTGCCTTTGTACCCTGCACCTTCAGTTACAAACCCGTGCAAATGGTTAGCATTGTTGATACTGCATATAATTTTTAACATTGTCCCCTATCGCCCTGAGTGTATTTCTTATTGGAAGGCAGAATATAGCTATGTGGTCGGTTAGATCAGACGAAAGCTGGTTCCGAAATTAGTTTAATTTCGGCCAATGCATTTGATAAAGGTTTTCTCTACAACTGACTCATTTTTTCAACCCGAAGGAAATCGCCGAGCGCATAACGAGCTGGATTCAGCTGGAGGTCAACGGAACGGAAGAATTCTGCTTACTGGGAATAAAGACCCGAGACAACGCAGCGCGGACACTTCCCGTCTCTCGGGAGTGCACGCTGACACTAACTAACACCGATTCACACTTACTCATATCACTGAACCGACTCAGGAAGCTAAGATATTCTTTAAAAAACAATATTTTTTCATCTGGTTTCTCGATTCACACCCAAAGGACCATTGGCCTTCAGGATGCACGGTAGAGTGTATGTATTGTGGTAGTCAAAATATAATTGTTACAGTTGGTGGAAATATCTATGTACCCAATTTGGATTATTAGTTTGTTTAATCAATCGAAAGTTCCAATCACACAGGGTTTTATTTTACATTCAGAAAAGTCCAAAAGCGGCGAAGGAAAATTAAAAATGACCCCCACCCTCCCGTCTCATCCGGCCAGTGATGTGATGGACGCTGGGGTCTGGGCCAATCGCTGACAGGTCCCGCCCCCCCCGACGACGTCATGTCCGTTATTTGGCTTTTCAGTGATGCGTCCATTCGGGTAGTTAGCTTTTCGCCGTCTTGCCCTTTCAGTTATTTGGCATTTTAACGTTGGCTTTTCGGCATTGCGCCCTTCCGGTAATTTGGCTTGTCGGCGTAGTACACCTTCGGAGGTATTTGGTTTTTCGGTGTCATTTCCGCTCGGTTATTAGGCTTCCACTTCTTCGCTTTGGCATCTCGTCCTTCGACGCCACGTCTGCACACGGGATAAACCCCCAGGGCCTGTTGGAATCTTTCCCAGAATCCTGAGAGAGGCAGAGGAGATTTCTGGGGCCTTAACCGAGATATTTGTGTTCTCTTCAGCCACAGGTGGAGAATCTAGGTGGAAAAATGGCAGGCGACGTTTAGTCCAGACAGGTGTGAGGTGAGGGAGATCAAGTACAAGAGGAAAGTGTACAGTAAATGGCAGAATATTGAGACCCTTGATATGCAGAGGGATCTCCCTGAAAGTGGCAACACAAGTGGATAAGGTGATAATGAAGACATGGATTATACAGGACATTGAGTATAAAGGTGGCAAGTTACATTACAGCTGCATAAAGGGCACGTTTGGAGTATTAAATGTAATTTTGGCCAACACACTACAAGAAGACTGTGGAGGCTTCGGAGAGTACAGAAGAGGATCACCAGGATATTGCTTGCATTGAAGCATATTAGATATAAGGAAAGGTTGGACAAATGTGAAGCTTTCTCTAGACTGTCAGAAGCTGAGGGGCAACTTGATAGAAGTATATACAATTATAAGAGGCTGAGATAGAATAGATAGTCAGATTTTATTTCACCGGATGGAAATGCCAAATACTGTAGGGCAGAGGTTTGTGAGTGGGGAAAAGTTTAAAGGAGGTATACGAGGTAGGCTTTTTGCACAGAGCGTGGTAGGTGCCTGGAATACATGCCCAGCAGGTAGTAGAAGTAGATACAATGGCAATTTTTAAGAGGTATTTTGACAGATGCATAAACAAGCAGGGAACAGTGGGATTTGACCCATGCACAGGCGGATGGCATTTGGTAGATTGATTGGTGCGGACTGGACGGGCTGAAGGGCCTGTTCCTGGCCACACTGTTTTATGTTCACCAACTCCCCCAATGTTATTGTGATCCTGGCTGCGGAGATACGGGGAGGTTAATTCTTCAGTCCAACTCTTGACCCACAATTGAGCACCTCGTCCATCCCAACAACTAATGACACTTGCGTGACCCATTGTGACCGCGTGATAACGGTTAAAGAGAGTGGACAGCTAATGCACTGGTGCAAAAGGTGGCGATACTGCAATGGAGACGCAGGCCCAAAAACCTGCGATGGAAAGCCATTTGCCTTGTGCATGTTGAGAGCTGTAGTGATTGATTGGGCTCCATAGCTGCCGGTGCACGCTTTATGTAAACTAGGTGTGTTAGATGACGCAGTGTAAAGAAAGGTTAATTGCATGACTAATGTAAGCATTACCTGACCTGACAAAATTGCACCTGCTCTAAAAATGTTTGATGGGAAGGTGTAGCAGCAGCATTACTATATATTTAGCTTATGCACTGCATTGCCCTGCGTATATTTGATGAGCAAATGCAGAGTAGCTCTATATTCTATTCACTCCTCACCGAACATGTCCATGAAATATTGAATGGAATAATGTCAAGAGAATAATCTGATTTGGGATGAGCGTTTTGCCCTAATGTGTCCAGTGATGGGTCTGGAGCATGGAAATTGCCCAACTACCCAGAATTTTTTGTTAGAAAGTATGATTGTTCTATTCAATTTGTGGCCAATGTTCCTGTTTCTTCCTCTCAATATGTAAGGGTAGGTTGAGACAATTCTTGAAGTTCAGAGTGGCTGAAATTCCTCAACCAACCTCTTCTTGTGGCTATGATTTAAAAAAAAACATGAATTAGGCTGAATGGGAGACGTTACTGGATAATAAATAGGTCGATCACGAATGATACCTGCTTCGGAGCTCCTGGGTTGGCAAAAGATCCATTGTCAACCATTACCAATGATATGCATTGGAAGGCCATGTTTTTTGGTACAATCTGGCCAGGCCAGAGTTAGTTTTTTTTAAAGTCACAAGGTGCTGGAGTAACTCAGTGGGTCAGGCCAACATCTCTGGAGAACAGAGATTGGTGATGTTTTGGGTCGGGAGTCTGAAGAAGGTTCTCAACCCAAAACGTCACCTAGCCACGTTCTCCAGAGATGCCGCTTGACCCAATGAGTTACTCCAGTACTTTGTGTCTTTTTTATTGGTATCTGCAGTTCCTTGTGTCTCCAGAGTTGGGTTAAACTGTGACTCACTTTTCCGGTGTTTCAGAAACGTGACGTGGCTATTCTACGTGAGAAGTGACCACAGAACTTCTGTCAGAAGGTTCCCAGGAAGATCTGAATGTGCTGGAACGTGGAATGGGTCAGTCGGGAGTTGGGAGCGATAAGACTGGGGAAATGGAGGAGGACATTGGGAGCAGATCAAACATTGAGGAAGGAAACGATTTTCACTGAAATGTTTCCTTTTGAGGCGCTCAGCTGATTGATAGTCCTCTCGACATGACCCCATCAGGTGACCTTAAGCAACCCATGGATAGAGGAAGGGGTGTGTAGGGGTGGGGGGAGGGGGTGGTCCAGAACCTGGGGCCATAGTTTAAGGATAAGGGGTAAGCCATTTAGAACGGAGACGAGGAAACACTTTTGCTCACAGAGAGTTGTGAGTCTGTGGAATTCTCTGCCTCAGAGGGCAGTGGAGGCAGGTTCTCTGGATGCTTTTAAGAGAGAGCTGGATAGGGCTCTTAAAGATAGCGGAGTCTGGGGATATGGGGAAAGGGCAGGAACGCGGTACTGATTGGGGATGATCAGCCATGATCACATTGAATGGCGGTGCTGGCTCGAAGGGCCGAATGGCCTACTCCTGAACCTATTGTCTATTGTCTATTGGTCGGTCAAAACTAGTTGTAAGAAGATCCTGAAAAGCACTGTGGTTCAAGTCTTGAGCGAGGTGCTTGATAAAGGGCCTTCCAGGCAATTCGGTCACAGAGTACACAGTTTATGCAACCCCCCCTCTGAGCTGCCTGCACTGATGTGTCCTCAAACCTGCTCTCTTCCTTTTGCTAACTTGACGAACGTGCGTGTGTTACTGTGCTCAGTTCTTGCTCCCTATCGCCGGCTTTTGATGCATGTGCAGTTTTTCCCCCCTCCCCCCTCCTTCCATTGTTCTCAGGATGTGAGAGGATGAGGTTATTGGTGACCCCGTTTGTTGTGGTCCCTTTCATCATTTTGCCTGTTCCTTCTCAGACAGGAAGTAGGTTTAATTAGGTGGGAGTTTGGTTGCTTCATTACGACGAAGGTTCATTTTTTCTACTTTGCATAAAAACTATTGAGCGTCGAGTAAGCCTCAAAGGTGGACAGTGCGAAGAGGAACTGGTCGCAGCTGCCGAGTGGCAATAAGGAACGCATTTGGGGATGGGGGGGCAGTGGGGGCAATGAGAGTGATCTCATGGAGAACATGAACCTCATCGGTTCACTCCGCACTCTGATCACAAACAGTCTGACCTGGTCACAAAACATCGCATCACTAGTTAGGAGAGCGCAGCAGCGGTTGCACTTTCTGCGTCGGATGAGAAGAGCTCACCGCCCCCATCCCGTCCTCACCACTTTCTTGATCATGGTTGATCACGGCGCAAATCAACTCCTACCTCGACAAAAACCTGGACCCACTGCAGTTCGCTTACCGCCACACCAGATCAACGGTGGACGCGATCTCGCTGGCCCTCCACTCCGCTCTGGACCACTTGGACAACAAAAACTCATATGTCAGGCTGTTATTCATTGACTACAGCTCGGCATTTAACACAATCATCCCCTCCAAGCTGGTTACCAAACTCGCAGAACTGGGTCTCTGCGCATCCCTCTGCAATTGGATCCTCGACGCCCTCATTCACAGACCACAGACTGTTCGTATTGGTGGAAATGTGTCAGACTCGATAACAATCAGCACGGGAGCACCTCAAGGCTGCGTGCTCAGCCCCTGCTGTACTCACTCTATACTCATGACTGCGTAGCCGGTCACAGTGCGAACTCCATCATCAAGTTCGCTGACGACACCACTGTAGTGGGACGTATCACTGATGGGGATGAGTCAGAGTACAGAAGAGAGATCGAGCGACTGTCCATATGGTGCCAGCACAATAACCTGGCCCTCAACACCAGCAAAACCAAGGAACTGATTGTGGACTTTGGAAGGAGTAGGATGGGGACCCACAGTCCTGTTTATATCAACGGGTTGATGGTTGAAAGGGTCAAGAGCTTCAAGTTCCTGGGCGTGCACATCTGTGAAGATCTTTCCTGGTCTGAGAACACAGATGCAATTATTAAGAAAGCTCATCAGCGTCACTATTTCCTGAGAAGATTACGGAGAGTCGGTCTGTCAAGGAGGACTCTCTCTAACTTCTACAGGTGCACAGTAGAGAGCTTGCTGACCGGTTGCATCGTGGCTTGGTTCGGCACCTTGAGTGCCCTGGAGAGGAAAAGACTACAAAAAGTAGTAAACACTGCCCAGTCCATCATCGGCTCTGACCTTCCTTCCATCGAGGGGATCTACCACAGCCGTTGCCTCAAAAAGGCTGGCAGCATCATCAAGGACCCACACCACCCTGGCCACACACTCATCTCCCTGCTACCTTCGGGTAGAAGGTACAGGAGCCTGAGAACTGCAACAACCCGGTTCAGGAATAGCTACTTCCCCACAGTCATCAGGCTATTAAACCTGGCTCGGACAAAACTCTGAACATTAATACCCCTCCATCTGTTATTTGCACTTTATTAATTTATTAATTAATGTGTGTATTTAAATATATAACTGTAGTCAATGCCTACTATGTTCTGTTGTGCTATGCAAAGCAAGAATGTCATTGTCCTGTCAGGGACACTTGACAATAAACTCTTTTGACTTTGACTTCTACAGGGGCACCACAGAGAGCATTTTGACCAGCTGCATCTCTGTCTGGTTTGGGGACTGCAAAGCCTCTGACTGGAAGTCCGTGCAGAGAGTGGTGAGGACGGCTGAAAAAATCATCGGGTGAATTGGCCAAGATTGACTGGCAATTAATTCTAAAAGGGTTGACGGTGGATATACAATGGAAGACATTTAAAGATTGCATGGATGAACTACAAAAATTGTTCATCCCAGTTTGGCAAAAGAATAAATCGGGGAAGGTAGTGCATCCGTGGATAACAAGGGAAATCAGGGATAGTATCAAAGCAAAGGATGATGCGTACAAAGTAGCCAGAAAAAGCAGCATACCAGAGGACTGGGAGAAATTCAGAGACCAGCAGAGGAGGACAAAGGGCTTAATTAGGAAAGGAAAAATAGATTATGAAAGAAAACTGGCAGGGAACATAAAAACTGACTGCAAAAGTTTTTATAGATATGTGAAGAGAAAGAGGTTAGTTAAAACAAATGTAGGTCCCTTGCAGTCAGAAACAGGTGAGTTGATCATGGGGAACAAGGATATGACGGACCAATTGAATAACTACTTTGGTTCCGTCTTCACTAAGGAAGACATAAATAATCTGCCTGAAATAGCAGGGGACTGTGGGTCAAAGGAGGAATTGAGTGAAATCCAGGTCAGTCGGGAAGTGGTGTTGGGTAAATTGAATAGATTAAAGGCCGATAAATCCCCAGGGCCAGATAGGCTGCATCCCAGAGTACTTAAGGAAGTAGCTCAGGAAATAGTGGATGCATTAGTGATAATCTTTCAAAACTCTTTAGATTCTGGAGTAGTTCCTGAGGATTGGCGGGTAGCAAATGTAACCCCTCTTTTTAAGAAGGGAGGGAGAGAGAAAACGGGGAATTACAGACCAGTTAGTCTAACATCGGTAGTGGGGAAACTGCTAGAGTCAGTTATTAAAGATGGGATAGCAGCACATTTGGAAAGTGGTGAAATCATTGGACAAAGTCAGCATGGATTTACAAAAGGTAAATCATGTCTGACGAATCTTGTGGAATTTTTCGAGGATGTAACTAGTAGCGTGGATAAGGGAGAACCAGTGGATGTGGTATATCTGGACTTCCAGAAGGCTTTCGACAAGGTCCCACATAAGAGATTAGTATACAAACTTAAAGCATACGGTATTAGGGGTTCAGTATTGATGTGGATAGAGAACTGGCTGGCAAACAGGAAGCAAAGAGTAGGAGTAAACGGGTCCTTTTCACAATGGCAGGCAGTAACTAGTGGGGTACCGCAGGGCTCAGTGCTGGGACCCCAGCTATTTACAATATATATTAATGATCTGGATGAGGGAATTGAAGGCAATATCTCCAAGTTTGCGGATGACACTAAGCTGGGGGGCAGTGTTCGCTGTGAGGAGGATGCTAGGAGACTGCAAGGTGACTTGGATAGGCTGGGTGAGTGGGCAAATGTTTGGCAGATGCAGTATAATGTGGATAAATGTGAGGTTATCCACTTTGGTGGCAAAAACAGGAAAGCAGACTATTATTTAAATGGTGGCCGATTAGGAAAAGGGGAGATGCAGCGAGACCTGGGTGTCATGGTACACCAGTCATTGAAAGTAGGCATGCAGGTGCAGCAGGCAGTGAAAAAAGCGAATGGTATGTTAGCTTTCATAGCAAAAGGATTTGAGTACAGGAGCAGGGAGGTTCTACTTCAGTTGTACAGGGTCTTGGTGAGACCACACCTGGAGTATTGCGTGCAGTTTTGGTCTCCAAATCTGAGGAAGGACATTATTGCCATAGAGGGAGTGCAGAGAAGGTTCACCAGACTGATTCCTGGGATGTCAGGACTGTCTTATGAAGAAAGACTGGATAGACTTGGTTTATACTCTCTGGAATTTAGGAGATTAAGAGGGGATCTTATAGAAACTTACAAAATTCTTAAGGGGTTGGACAGGCTAGATGCAGGAAGATTGTTCCCGATGTTGGGGAAGTCCAGGACAAGGGGTCACAGCTTAAGGATAAGGGGGAAATCCTTTAAGACCGAGATGAGAAAGACTTTCTTCACACAGAGAGTGGTGAGTCTCTGGAACTCTCTGCCACAGAGGGTAGTTGAGGCCAGTTCATTGGCTATATTTAAGAGTGAGTTGGATGTGGCCCTTGTGGCTAAGGGGATCAGAGGGTATGGAGAGAAGGCAGGTACGGGATACTGAGTTGGATGATCAGCCATGATCATATTGAATGGCGGTGCAGGCTCGAAGGGCTGAATGGCCTACTCCTGCACCTAATTTCTATGTTTCTATGTTTCTATTGTCATCGGGACTCGGGACTTCTCTTCCTTCAATCCAGGGACATTGCGTGCAAACGTTGCTTGTCCAAGGCCAACAGCATTATAAAAGACCCCACACACCTCCACCATGGACTGTTCACTCTGCTGCCCTCGGGCAAAAGGTATCTCAGTATCAGGAGCTGAACCAAAGATCCTATAGCGAAGCAAGATGGCCTACTCCCACGAAAAACGCGTAGTACGGTCATGGGCGGATTCATGGGTAATTATAGGACCCATTTCAGCAACCAGCCTCCGCCATCTTGCTTCCGCCATCTTGCTTCCGCCCAAAGATATTATCTTTGCTTCCGCCTCCGTCTTCGGGGTTGAGGCCAAAGATCCTACAGCGGTCCTGCTTCCTCCGCTGTTGCTGCTGCTTCATGGCCGCCGCCTCTCACTCGCTCTCCCTTTCCTGCCGCTTCACTGCAAAGCTCCTTCTTTTTGGGGTTTTTTTTTCAGGCCAAAGAATATCCGGTTTTATTTTTAAAAGGCTCCGCTTTAGGATCTTTGGTTTTTCCGGAGCTCCCGCGGCAACAGCTTCGTCCGCTGGACTGGAGGGCGGCAGCTTCGGCAGCTTCGACCACCCCGGCCCGTGGCAATATTGGTGCCATATGCTGCTGCTGTGTTGTTATCAGATATTCAAGAAAATTACCAGAATCAACATTTATAAACATTTAATGTTTTAACAAGAATTAACAGAATTATGAATCTAACCCTATATCACACACACACAAACTGTTCCCCCGCAACGTTGAGTACACTGCGAGTCGGGTCGGGTCGGGTAGGTTCCGGTTGCTATAAAATCAACTCAAACACAGCTTATGAGCCATTAAAAAGAAACGATTTAAAAAAGAAAATTACCAGTCAAATTTTATTCTTTAACAAGAATTAACAGAATTATGAATCTAACCCTATATCACACACACAAACTGTTCCCCTCGCAACGTTGATTACACTGCGAGTCGGGTCGGGTCAGGTAGGTTCCGGTTACTGAAATGGACGAAAAAATGCCCATGTTCCGCTCCGTTGCGTACTACACGCCCGCCCGTTGCGTTTCGCAGGAGTGGCCTATCTTGCTATAGGATCTTTGAGCAGAATGGCCAGATTTTGCAACAGCTTCTTCCCCCGAGCCACCAGACTCTTGAATTCCATGTAATGTGCCACCACTTTTATCTATTTTTATCTTTTTTATCTATTTTATCCTTTTGTCATTTTATGTTGCACAATTGAGCCAGATGCAACAAAATTTCGTTCAGACTTGCATTTGTTGGTGTATTTTTGAATGACAATAAAGTCTTTGATTAGCTAGTAACATCGCCTGGAGCAGGCCAAGAGGACAGACAACTTCCATGGTACTGATGCTCACGGGGAAGGTTTTGTGGGTGGTTACTTTTCACCATGATGCAGATGAAGAGACAGTAGCTGACACTAGAGCCCATTTCCAATGGTTCTGACTCACTCTGAGGTACGGTTGTATTGTCACTGATCCGCAAGTGGGGAGGGGCCTCCGGGGACGCTGACATAGCTGGGGTGAAGTTTCGGGTCTAGACTGTTCGGAATGTGATTGCTAAGTGTAGGAGGTTAAACTCGCTGTCGGAGATGGTCAATGCCTGGCATTTCTGTAGCAAGCTTGTTATTTACCACTTACATGCACTTGTCTAAATGTTGCTGAAGTCTTGCAGCATGTAGTTAAGGGGCTTCTTCACATGCTGAGGTTTTGCAAATGAAACTGAAGATTAGTTACTATGGACCTCATCTACTGGTTTGGGTGTTCCTGAAGTGGGCTCTTGTAAATCGGCGATTCTAAAGACAGACCTGACGACCCATTCGTTGAACACTTACGTTCGGTCTGCCTGTGCCTACGGGGTCTCCTGGTTGCCAACCATTTCAACTACCCTTCCCATTCCCACAATGACCTTTCTCTCCTAGACCTCCTTCATTGACAGAGTGAGGCCACATGCAAATTGGAGGAACCGCACCTCATATTTCACTTGGCTAGCCTACAATCTAGCGGTATGAACATTGAGTTCTCCATTTTTAAGTAGCTTCTATTTACTCCCCTCCCTTCCCCCCTTCCCCTGCCCCCATCCTCCACCCTAGTCATTTTACGAGTTTCATAGTTCTCCACGTTATTTTCTTCTTGCAATCCTACCTTCCCGAGCCAACAGTGGGTTTACCAGGCATCGCCCTGCCTGAGGACATTTGTGGCCGACCGTGACTCCTAGTCATTTCTCACCTCCAGTCCTCATCCTCCGCCCCCTACTTTCAGTCTGAAGAAGGGTCCTGACCCAAGATGTTACCCAGCCTTTTTTTCTCCAGAGATGCTGCCTGACCCACTGAGTTACTCCAGCACTCTGTGTCGATCAATAGTGCAACCATTAGTGGACTCCCCCACTGAATATGGAACACACGTCATTGATGAAGGGGCTGGAGATGGTTACACTTGGGACACGGCCTGGTGGAACTCCCACTTTTTTGGATCTGGAGTCAATGGTGAGAGTTCCAAGCATTATTCCCTCTCACCTGCATGCCCCAGTGCCAACACTCAGATGGATTTGCCCTGCCTCTGTATCCTCAGGGATTGTAATGGACGGATCAAGAGAGAGTTAGATTTAGCTCTTAGGACTAAAGGAATCAAGGGATGAGGAGAAAAAGCAGGAACGGGGTATGATTTTAGATGATCAGCCATGATCATATTTAATGGAGGTGCTGGCTCGTTGGGCCAAATGGCCTCCCCCTGCGCCTATTTGTCTATAGTTTCAATTTCCTTATGACCTGGCACATTTTCTACAAGTTATGATTCTGTGAGTGGGGTTGTGTCAGGAGGTATCTTGATTAGTATGTAGGAGAGTTCTCCCAACATAGTTACCAGTTTTCACATATTTTAGAAACATAGAAACATAGAAAATAGGTGCAGGAGGAGGCCTTTCAGCCCTTCGAGCCTGCACCGCCATTCATTGCGATGATGGCTGATCGTCCCCAATCAATAACCCGAGCCTGCCTTCTCCCCATATCCCTTGACTCCACTAGCCCCTAGAGCTCTATCTAACTCTCTCTTAAATCCACCCAGTGATTTGCCCTCCACTGCCCTCTGTGGCAGGGAATTCCACAAATTCACAACTCTCTGGGTGAAAAAGTTTTTTCTCACCTCAGTCTTAAATGGCCTCCCCTTTATTCTAAGACTGTGGCCCCTGGTTCTGGACTCGCCCAACATTGGGAACATTTTTTCCTGCATCAGTTTGTCTTTGTATGGTTGACTGGGCAGGGAATCTGCTGTGCCAGCGCAAGTAAGAATTTCATTGTTAGACACAAAATGCTGGAGCAACTCATCGGGACAGGCAGCATCTCTGGAGAGAGGGAGTGGGTGACGTTTCGGGTCGCGACCTTACTTCAGACTGATGTCAGGGTAGTGGGAGGTGCATAGATAAGCAAGTGTATCGATAAGGAAGTCAGGGGAGTGGGAATTTCACGTTTCGAGACATATCACATTAAAACACCCTTGACTTGACATTCATGACTCCAGATGTGTTGCCTCAGTTAATGCCTAGGTTGAAGATGGTGATCCAGTGAGCTTTGTTCCATCTCGGTTTGAAATAGCAGTAATGAACTGAATGATGTGGTAGAACAATTCCTGAATCATTCTGCAGGCACTGATTCTTATTGAGGTACACATCTGCATTCACTGACACTCACCAGCATACTTAGAAACATAGAAACATAGAAAATAGGTGCAGGAGGAGGCCATTCAGCCCTTCGACCCAGCACCGCCATTCATTGTGATCATGGCTGATCGTCCCATATCAATAACCCGTGCCTGCCTTCTCCCCATATCCCTTGACTCCACTAGCCCCTAGAGCTCTATCCTACTCTCTCTTAAATCCATCCAGTGATTTGGCCTCCACTGCCCTCTGTGGCAGGGAATTCCATGAATTCACAACTCTCTGGGTGAAAAAGTTTTTTCTCACCTCAGGCTTAAATGACCTCCCCTTTATTCTTATACTGTCCCACAAGGACAGACTCTCGCTGAAGAGAGTTCACAGTTCATTGGGATACCGATTTATGGGCACTGGCTCACACAGGAGTACAGGAGTAAGTACATCAATTATAGGTGGACTTTTTAGGCGGAGGCGCATGTAGGTGGTTGTAAGCAGCTTTCAACCCAGTGGTATGAGTCTTGATTTCTCTAACTTCAAATAACCTTTGCGAACTCTCTCTCCATCCCTTTCCCACCCAAGTCGTACCATCTTCAAAGTCGTCTTGTTGAGCCTCAATGTCCGTACTCGTTTTCACCTAGACCACCACTAACGATGGCACGTTTCCTTTATCTTCATTACTTTTTTGCATCGCTTTCATTCATTTGTTCTACATCTCTCTACTTCACCGTCCATATCTCTGCAGTTCCTTGTATTTCCACAAAACTGTGCAGAGTTGTGCTGGAGTGACTCAGCGATTCAGGCAGCATCCTTTTCGCCCCTTGGGTCTCGACCCGAAACGTCACCTATCCAGTGTGAAGAAGGGTCCCAACCCAACACATCACCCATCGCAGTTTGAAGAATGGTCTCGACCCAAAACGTTACCGGCCATCCACGTTCATCAGAGATGCTGCCTGACCTGCTGAGTTACCCCAGCTCCTTGTGTCCTTTTGTGTATTAACCAGCATCTGCTGCTCATTGTTCCTCCACTGTTAGAGTTTACTAGATGGTGACTTTCACTCAGACTAGGCTATGCCCCGGGTTAACACCCAAGCTAGCATTCTACAAAGTGAGGTCCTAAGTTCTGCAATAATGAAGGAGGTACACAGCAAAACAGAATCTGCCCGGCAGCAGCAACAAGGGATTGTTTATTGTTTGAGCACTTTGCGTCTTTGATGAAGAATTACATAGTGCTTGAGAACAGATCTTGCCGGGCAATTACCAAGAATTCCTGAATGAAATAAATTTGCGATAATATCTCAAACTCTGGTTCCAACACTTTCAGTATGAGTTTGTACTGAAGCGCGCAAGGCTAGTAATCAACTTGTTGTGGTAAACCAGAGAGCCAGGCAAGCTGGCTGGAGACATTTGCGCAGTCTGCTGGGCGTGCAATGTTTCACGGGCTGATTCATTTAGAAAGTTTCTGCTGTTGTGTTTGTGCTGATTACTATGAGATATATGCCGAACCCAAACGGTTCCCGTCCGCACTCCGCGGAAGTTGAGGTGCAGTAGCGGATGATTGGCACTTCGATGTTAACCCTTGAAGTCCTGGAAATTCAAACAAACTGTGAATACTGGAAGGCATGAATAGAAATGCAGCAGAAGTTTTTATTTTGTGCAACGTAAAGAGACAGGAGAGAGTTAGAGACGTTCTCATCGTTTTTGTGTTTTAATTAAGTTTATTATCGTCACATGTACACAGTGAAAAACTGTTGTTTGCGTGCTATCCAGTCGGAGAAAAGACGATAGATGCATACAATCATGCCTTCCACAGTGCACAGGTAAAGGATAAATGGTACATCATTCAGTGCACGATATAATATTGAAGTCCAATCAAGTCCGATTACGGATAGTTCCAACGTCTCCAATTAGGTGGGAGGTCAAGACCACGTTCTAGCTGATGAGAGGACCGTTCAGTTGCCCGATAACATGGAAGAAACTGTTCCTGAATCTGGAGGTTTGTGTTTTCAAACCTCCGTGCTTCTTGCCTGATGGGTGGTGAGAGCAAATTTCAAAAGGTCCAATAGAATCAATAGTTGAAAAGAAAAATAACTACGTGGTTGAACAAGTAAAGGCAAGGAGCATCTGATTAAAGAGAAGGGAGCACAATGTCACAACAGAAAAGACAACAGATGTTGGTGTAACTCAGCGGGTCAGGCAGCATCTCTGGAGGAAAAGGATGGGTGACATTTTGAGTCGGTACCCTTCTTCAAACGTCTGAGGAAGGGTTCCGACCTGACCTATATGTCAGGGGATTTCATGGGTTTTGGACCCATTCATTTCTCCAGAACTATTTACTCATAACTGCATTTCCTCATTCCCACAGGACCCCATTTTTAAATAATACTTTGGGAAAATGTAATACTGTATCTTCTATGGTAACAGGTCTGTCCTACCAGCTACACACTCTTTCCCAAATTGCACTTTCCATGAATTAGATATCTTGGACCATTTAGTTCCTAACCCCGGTCAATCAGTAACTGCATTTACTTTAATAGATCAAATCTGTAGATTTTGGTTGGCGTTATTTACTGTCACAGTGCATTTTGCATTCAGATATGGTGCCTTGAGATTTTTTCTCTCTCTGCATTGCGCACATGTCCATTGCAATGCAAATTGTAAAATAATCATTGTGGTTTATGAACCTCTCTGACGCAGATGCTATAGGAACAGTTGAGAGGCATTTGCCATTAAATGGGGAAATGCAAAAGGTCCAGTTTGAGAAATGTCACTTCACCATTAGCTGCTGCTACTTGCTATCTGTTTCCAAGTAAGATGCACTGAACCGTGTGAACTGCAGTCTCATCCCCCGGTTTTAGTTGGCGGTTTTTAAAGAATGAAAAAATTAAAACATTTTCCTTCTCTATTTCTTAATCCTCCCTTTCTGATTCTTTCTATTTCTCGTTCGGTCCCTGGCAGAGTTGCATCTTCACAGCGCCAGAGAACCCGGGTTTGATCCCGACCTTGGGTGCTGTCCGTGTGGAGTCTGCACGTTCTCCCTCTGACCATGTGGGTTTTCTCCAGGTGCTCGGTTTCCTCCCACTGCCCAAAGACATGCAGGCCTGTAGGTTAATTGGCTTCAGTAAATTGTCCCTTGTGTGTAGGGGGTAAACAAGAAAGTGGGATAACGTAGAACTATTTGAACAGGGATTAACATGGACCCGATGGGCCGAAGGGCCTGTTTCCAAGCTGTATTTCTGAACAAAATTATTGAATTCACATGTTACTTTCTCAGTTCCAATGCTGTCAGTTTGAAAATGTTGGATTCTTAACAGTTAACAATAAACAGTTCTATTATTTCAATAGACAATAGACAACAGGTGCAGGAGTAGGCCATTTGGCCCGTCGAGCCAGCACCGCCATTCAATGTGATCATGGCTGATCATCCCCAATCAGTACCCCGTTCCTGTCTTCTCCCCATATTCCCTGGCTCTGCTATTTTTAAGAGCCCTATTTTCATGGCCCAGACATCTAGTTTTCCTCACATTTTCAGCAATTTGGCACACACCAAATGAAAAAAAAGTGGGAGGTTTATCCAACAATAGCTGTCATTCTGTGTCAATATTTTTAATTAATGCAGGCAAATGGGATTGGTGTAGATAGGCATCATGGTTGGTGTGGGCGGGTTGGGAGAAGGGCCTACTTCTATGTTTTTGCAGCTCTATGACTATGACTCTAAACTCTGACAACACTTCTGAAAAATGAATCCTTAACTGAACAGTATTCCCTCAGTTTCATTTGGATTAGAGATACAGCATAGAAACAGGTCTTTTGGCGTACTGAATTCACCCTGACCAGCAATCCCTGTACAACAACGCTATCCTACACACACTAGGAGCAATTTTCAATTTTACCGAAGCCAATTAACCTGCAAACCTGCATGTCTTTGGAATGTGGGAGGAAACCGGAGCACCCGGAGAAAACCCACGCAGGTCACAGTGAGAAGGTACAAACTCCGTACAGACAGCACCCGTGGTCAGGATCGAACCTGGGTCTCTGGGCTCTGTAAGGCAGCAACACGACTGCTGCACCAAAATGGTAGCATTGAGCATGTCAAACCATGAAGCATTTGTTTGGAGCAGGAACAGAAAAAGTATGGGTGACGTCCCAGAGGGCCTGAAGATGGGTCCTGAACTGAAACATCTCTCATCCTTGTTCTCCGGAGATGCTGCCTGACCCGCTGAGCTTCTCCAGCACTTTGTGTCTACCATTTGTCACACATCGGGAATGGGAGATCAATTTAAGGATAAGGGGGAATTCCTTTAGGACAGAGATGAGGAAAAAAAATTTCACACAGAGAGTGGTGAGTCTCTGGAATTCTCTGCCACAGAAGGTAGTTGAGGCCAGTTCATTGGCTATATTTAAGAGGGAGTTAGATGTGGCCCTTGTGGCTAAAGGGATCAGGGGGTATGGAGAAAAGGCAGGTACAGGATACTGAGTTGAATGATCAGCCATGATCATTCAACTCGAAGGTTCAGGTTCGAAGGGCCGAATGGCCGACTCCTGCACCTATTTTCTATGTTTCTATGTTTCTAATCCATAACGACCATTGAATTAATTCTCTATTTAAAATGTACAGATTTTCAGTTTTCATTTGTGAAGACCATTGTGATCACTTGGATCACTTTGCTCCCCCTGACTTAAAAAGATGCTGACCTACGGAAAATACTGATTTGTAATGTGTTCAGCAAGCATGGGGAAGGTTGGCTGATGGCAACAGAAGAAGTGAATCACTCACCACAACATACCCAGCGTCTCACTTGTTTTTGGCCGGCGTAGTATTGATCTGATTGCTCTATAGTGCCCTTCAGGATATTGATAGTAATTTCATCAGGTATCAGGAGGAGGCAGTTTATTGCAGACACATGCAAATGTCACATAGCACTGATCAGCACAAATGTGAATGCTGCCATGGTGCAAAAGATCACAGAGTTTCACACTCTTAGGTACCGCACGTGGATCTGAACTTTGTACAATCAAAAGCAACCATCCCTTCTGGCCATACGTGAAACACCTTTGCATCAGCAGTGAACTGACGGAGATAGTTAAGCTTTAGATACCGGCCAGTGGATCTCCTGCAACATAAAGCTCGGGATGAAATGATTGATGTTCAACCACTTCAGTGATATTCTTTGTGCCAATTATTACTCCAGCATTGGTGTGCTTTCCTCTTCAGTTTCCATTGATTCCATTTTCAACGAGGTTTCTTGATGGCAAAGTCAGGTATCAGCATGAGGTCAAAGCCAATACTCTCACTTCATTTCTGAATCAAAAATATCCTTGTGACAAGTAAGATAGAGTCATATAGCGTGGAAACAGGCCTTTCGTCCCAACTTGCCCATGCAACCAAAATACCCCATCTACACTAGTCCCACCTGTCTGCGTTTGGCCCATATCCCTCCAAATCTATCCTATCCACGAGCCCGTCTAAATGTTTCTTAAACATTGCAATGGTACCTGCCTCAACTACCTCCACTGGCAGCTCATGCCATATGCCCACCACCCTTTGTGTAAAAACGTTACCCCTCAGGTTCCGATTAGACCTTTCCAACCCTCACCTTGAGCCCGCGTCCCCTGGTTCTCTATAATCCTTCTCTGGGCAAAAGACACTGTGCATTTACCCGATTTATTCCTCTGGTGATTTTGTACATGATAAGATCACTGAAGATAGACACAAAAAGCTGGAGTAACTCAGCGGGACAGGCAGCATCCCTGGAGAAAAGGAATGGGTGACGTTTTGGGTCGAGACCCTTCTTCAGTTAAACTGCTAAAGAAGAGACCCTACTCTTCATCCTCCTGGGCTCCAAGAAATAAAGTTCAAGACCGCTTAACCACTCCCTATTGCTCAAGCCCTCGAGTTTTGGCAACATCCTCGTAAAATCTTCTCTGCTCCTTTTCCAGCTTGACAACATCTTTCCCATAACACGGTGACAAAAACTGAACACAATGCTCTAAATATGGCCTCACCAATATTTCATATAACTGTAACATGAAGATATTTAAGTACTAAGTCCTGTGTATTTTTTTAAGATAACTGTTTTTTCAAAAGTAAACATGCTTAACATGTTTTTTTTCAGTTGCTATCTAATTGCCCCCTCATCCCCACCACACTTATCTTTCCTCGTGTAAATTGAATAGGCCCGATAGCCAAAGTCTCAGAATCTCTCCATGATATTAAAATGTAAAGAGAACGACACAAGTCTCTGCACAGACAGTTGAACGCTTACAACTCTACTCCGCCCAACTGGCCCGGAATTTAACAAACATAAGATCTGGTTATTACTCACTGTGCTTTGGCTAGTTAGTCCGACCAAAAGTTCGTTGACATCAATTTTTCAACCGCAAACAAATTTGCATTTTGTGTAACGGCTTCTGTATCCCAGCCCGTGTTACCGATAATAAGGTGCTTTTTTTAAAAAAATGCGAATGCAGAAAGTGCGATATCTAATTTTCACACAGAAGTTCCTAGGAACTGGAAAGTGATAATGACCAGGTAACGTGTTCTTGGTGAGGTTGGTTGAGAGGGAAATGTTGGCGTGTGACACAGTTGTTTGGCTCTTTCAGGAATTATCTTGTGGCATTTACTGTATTACCTCTGCCCAAGAGGACAAACAACTGCTTTGTTTGAAGGAGCTCTAAAGGCAAAGGGTTGTATTGAAAGGGATAGTACTGAGGAATCACTGCACCGTTGGAGGAGTGATAATGGGAGATCACTGCTCTGTTATTTTTTGTTGGTTTTTTTAGCCGTTACCAATCATAGGTAATTTTCTCTTTGGAACTGAATCTATACATTTTCTCACGTTACAAAAATAAAGAGATGGCCTTCAATAAACCCAATTGACGTGAAGATGCAAACATGACCATCAGAATGGACAGATGGACAAATATCTCATTCTCTTCAGTTGCTTTCACTCCGAACAATTGTCTTGCTGTAATTTTTCCATTGCTGTTCTTTGAAACTGGCTTTAACTTTGGCTCTTTTCAGGGCTCCACCCCAGGCAAGATCCACAAGGCCTCCTTGTTGCGCTGTGGCCGCTATCACTCGATTGGCAAACAGTACAGCATCCTCCTCCTCCTGTCTTGTCATTGGAGGCAAGTAACATGTTGCAGACCATGGGCCAACTACTCATCATCCGGTAGACGGAAAATGCTGGGGAAACTCAGCGGGTGAGGCAGCATCTGTGGAGACAAGGAATTGGCGACGTTTCGGGTCGAGGCAGGTAGGTCACCATACCTTCTTCAGACAGGTAGGTCACCATACCGTACTTACTGCTGGTCCAAAAGGCATCCCCAAACTGAGGGTCGTACTTGATTGACGGATAGATAGTGCCTCCTACCTCAAAGCTTCCCTTGATCACTGCGCTGTTGGATATGTGGTACTGAGAGATCACTGCACTGTTTTACTTCAACTAAAGTAAATTCAATCAAATCAAAACAATACCAAACAAACCCACCACCATAATACAAAATCACCCAATTATCTGAACAAATGTTCCTAAATGTTACACTCTTAAACAACGATATTACAATCCTCATCAAGGATGCAATTCACCCCCGCGGTGCCCAGCGGTCCCGGAAATCCCCCAGGGCGCCCGTGGACAGCGCGGAGTCCCTTTCTAAACCCACTAGGGCACGGACGTAACCTCGGAAAAGGGGCAGGCAGCCAGCTCTGGCAAAGATCACTGCACTTTTTTTTTAACCAAATATAATTTAAATCAACTATTGACAAAAATACACACTAACCGACCACCATAATACAAAATAGAGCAAATATTTGTAAGTATTAAATCACTATTTCCCCATCCTTATTGAGGGTACATTCCACCCACGGCGGGGCCCAGCAGTCCCGGAAATCCCCCAGGGCACCCGTGGGCAGCACGTAGTCCCTCTCTAAAACCACTCTGGTGCGGACGTAACCCCTGAGAGATCTCGGGACAGTTGGATCACTGAAGGATTACTACACTACTGACGGAGTGATAAGGAGAGATCACTGCACCCATGCAGGTGCTGCAATGAGGGATCGCTGAACTCGTGGAGGAATGGGAAAGAGAATTCACTGCACTGGTGGTGGAGTGGGAAAGAGAGATCACTGCACTGGTGGTGGAGTGGGAATGAGAGATCACTGCACTGTTGAGTAAATGGTTATGAGAGATCACTGCTGACTGATGGATGATCTGCTATGATGAGACTTATCGGAAATGCGGTAATGTGGGATCACTGCCCCGGTGGAGGTTGGATCCTAGCGATTCAGGGATCACTGAATTACTGGAGATCCAGTAATGCAGGGTGACTGCAATGTTGGAGGAATGGTAATGAGGGAGTTGCAATGTGGTACCACCACACTGTTGAAGGAGCTGTAATGAGGATGTGGTAATGAGGGTGTGGAAAGTCATGTCATAAATCATAAATGATAGGAGTAGAATTAGGTCATTCGGCCCATCAAGTCTACTCCGCCATTCAATCGTGGCTGATCTATCTCTCCCTCCTAACCCCATTCTCCTGCCTTCAAATATCCACTGACCTGGCCTCTGCAGCCTTCTGTGGCAAACAATTCCACAGGTTCACCACCATCTGACTAAATAAATTTCTCCTCATCTCCTTCCTAAAAGAACGTCCTTTAATTCTGAGGCTATGACCTCTAGTCCTAGACTCTCCCACCAGTGGAAACAGCATCTCCACATCCACACTATCCAAGCCTTTCACTATTCTGTATGTTTCAATGAGGTGTCATCCCCCCCCCTCCTCTGCCCCCCCCCCCCCCTCACCCCCCCAGGCAATGAGGGTGTGGTAACGAGGGCCTCTGCACAGATGGAGGTGCTGTAGTGCAGTAATGGGAGTGCTCTTGATGACAGAATGATTATGGATGAATCCAGCTCCATCAGACGTGAAATGCTGAATTGAGGCTTGATCCAGTCAGGTCAAGTATAGAAATTCCAAGGCACAATTTAAAAAAAATAAGATAAATTTGCATTTACCTCCCTTTGATGATTTCAGGAAAGTCTAATGTGCTTCACTGGAAGTGTTATGCTTTTGTATCACAGTCCCACCTGTAATAGCACATCAGCCAAATTGCGCAGAAGACGATCCCTCAAATGCAAAGTGAACATGACAAAGATATTCTGCCCAGAGCGATGCAGGTTGAGGGATAAGCGTTGACCAGGATACGGTGCAGAACTCTGCCTTGTTTGAAGTAGCGCTGCTTTATATGTGCATGTGATTGAGTAGCTGGGGCCTGTTTGTTTAGCCCGAATAATAGGCCCTCCCGTCACCAAAAATAGAATAACTGGTTAATCAACTTTTATTGCATTTTGCAGCGTGCAATGACACGTACTTGGAAGATAACAAACCATATTTCTGCTCTAACTGCACCACGTCTTGTGCCCAAGCCCCAGAGGTGAAAGTTCTGCCTTTCACAAACTACCACTCCCTTGTCACAGAAGCAGCACAACAGGATGTACTTTCACTGGTCCTGGTGGGAAACCACTTGGCGTGTTTTTCGAGAGTAAAATCTGTAACTGTGAAGTTTTAATCCTTCGGAAATGTTATCGCTCGTAGTATTTGAAATGCATTGTTCCCATTAAGGAGCTGCATCGTATGATCCATTGGGAAAATGCTTGAATAGCTATTCGAGCAAATGCCACACACAGCCAGCTCTGCAGAGCAGACAAAAATTCATCGGCAAGACTTCTGTCCCTTGGGTTGTCATTAAGATTCATCAGTTTGAGGCATTAGTCACTGCTTCAGGCTTTCGTGGAAGTGGGTGAAGTGAGGCGCGTGGTTTCAATGGGATAGGTTTGGTAACTGTGCTGCTCTGGTGACTGGGGACAGTCTTTAAAATTAAGTTCCAGTATGTGAGGGCATCATTAGCAAGGTAGGCATTTAGTGACTATCTCTTGGTACTCCTGAGATGTGGCTTATCTTGCTGGGCCATTTAAAAGTGTAGTTTACAACCAATGTGGCTGGGGCAGGACCAATAAGGCAAGGTTTTCTTCTTTAAAGGATAAATGGACCAAATTGTTTTTCTGGCAACCCACAATGTTTCATGGGCTACTTTTACCGATAAAGATTTTATCATTTTGCCCTGGTGAGATTTAAATGCACATGCTCTGAGATTATAAATTCAGGCCTATAGAGTATATAGATTTCATCTGCGGCACCAGACCTCCCAATTCAGATTTCAGGACAATCAGGTTCTTGAACACAATGCAACACTAACGTCAACTGTGACCCCTTCTCCTGTCTCCAACATTCCTCCTCCTCTTGGCCTCCCCTTGCCAGTCTACTACGCTCTCTGAACCTTTTGTTTTCCAACTGCAAGCAATGGTCCTGGTTTCTCCACTCCCCTTACCCTCAGTCTGAAGAAGGGTCCTGACCCAAAACGTCGCCTATCCAAGTTCTCCAGAGATGCTGGCTGGCCCACTAAGTTACTCCAGCATTTTGTGTTCATCTCAAGATTATTACTCATTAACACAGCCCCCATCACACCAAACCCAGTGCATTTGGGTATACATCTGTCTACATGGAAATTCCTTCACTCAGAGTTTAGAGTTTAGTTTAGACTTTAGAGATAAAGTACGGAAACAGGCCCTTCAACCCACCGAGTCTGTGCGGACGAGCGATTGCCCCGTACACTAGCACTATCCTACACATAAGGTACAATTTACAATTTGTTTTACGAAAGCCAACTTACCTGCAAACATGTACGTCTTTGGAGCGTGGGAGGAAACCGGAGCGCACGGTGAAAACCCACGTGATCACGGGCAAACGTACAAACTCCGTACAGACAGCGCCCGTAGTCAGGATCGAACCCGGGTCTCTGGCGCTGTAAGGCATCAGCTCTACCACTGCACCACTCTGCCACCCCTAACCTCAATGGGACATAATGGGACAATAAATACAACTCTCCAGCAGTTCACCCACTGCAAAAATCAACTAATGTCTTGATTTTTAAATTATCTTCATTGACATCTAATCCTTCCTGCTGCTTCTCTGATCTGTGATTCCCACATGTCCCACTTCAGTAAATCTCCGGTTACCTATAGAATCCCTGGAATTCCCAAACTGCTCGTCTCTCTACATGTTCTCCTTTAAACTTTTCTTAAATTCTCGCTTTGACCAAGCTTTCAGTTGCAGGACACCTGATAGAAGTAGATAAAAGGTAGATTAGAAGAGCAATTTCTTTAAAAAAAGAAGTAAAATTTAACAACTTGCAGATTCTAAAATTTCTAACGTTATGTTCTGATTTCAGTCGTGTAACATGAGCATTGGTTTAAAATCCTGTGGGAATCTGTCTTAAATAGATAATCACTTTATTTTTAAACATTGACACACAGACAAATCCCCCCCATCAAGAAATCAACCTGAAATCTATACCCACCTATGCCAAGACAACGCAAAGTGCTGGAGAAACTCAGCAGGTGAGGCAGCATCTCTGGAGAACATGGATAGGTGTCTGAATCCTTCTTCTGACTGGTTTATAAAAAGAGGATGGATAGGCAAGGACATTTCCCTTGATGATGAGGGATGTTCCTATGGTGGTTTATAAAATCAGTCTGAAGAACTGATTTCCCAAAACGAAACATCACCTATCCATATACTCCAGGGATGTGGCCTGGCCCGCTGAGTAATGCCAGCATTTTGCATCCTTTTGTGTAATTCAGCATCTACAGTTCCTTATTTAGGGTGTTTCCACCTATGCCAACATCAGCAAAAGAGCAATCGATAAAGAAAATACTGCGGGCAGTGATGATAAAGGTAGTTGATCTGAAATGTTAATGCCCTCACAGCTGCCAGCTAACCTGCATATTTCCGGAATTTCCAGTGTTCTTATCAGGCAAACAGTCCTGCCCTGAGCTGAACTGTAAGAGGTGTTGCACCGTCTCCACTTACCTGTATCTCATGTTAATCTTTCGTCACCTGCCCGTTCTTTTTCATCTTCCGCCTTACGTGGGAAGAATGCCGCAGGTCAGCAGAGGCTCCTGCCAGGATCCACATGGATTTGAAGCTTCACCTTGCCCTCGCAGAATCTCATCCGCTCCAGTATGCAGGGCCGCAATCTTAAGATGTAGCTTTTGAAAAACAAAAGTTTTTACAATCTCATGTGCACTTGGGGATGGCGAACAGAGATGTAATCTTGTAATCTTCTGTTTGCGTGTCAGATTTCAAATACGGTGGAGAAATAAGGCCCAGACATACAGGTTCAGACTTTAGAGGTAGAGCATGGAAACATGCCCACGACGACCAGCGATCACCCCAAGCGTTAGCACTATCCTACACACTAGGGACATATTTACTATTTTACCAAAGCCAATCAACCTATAAACCTGTACGTCTTTGGAGTGTGGGAGGAAACCGGAGATCCCAGGGAAAATCCATGTGGTTACATTAAGAACGTACAAACTCCGTGCAGACACCACCTGTAATTAGGATCAAACCTGGTCTCTGGTGCTGTCAGGCAGCAACTCTACCATGGTGCAACTGTGCCACCCTTAATTATTATAATACCTATTATTACATATTAAATATTGAGTTGAATAATGGATACGGTAGACAACATTGGGGAAAAATAATATTAATATTTATTAATCACCACATATGCAAAATTCAACATAATTTTATAGACCTGATCAAAGTATTTAAAATTAAGAGAGCATAGATATGGTAGACAGTCAATAGATGGGTAGAAAGGAATTGCAGATGTTGGTTTATACCAAATTTAGACACAGAATGCTGCAGTAATTCAGTGGGTCAGGCAGCATCTCAGGAGCAAAGGAATAGGTGACGTTTCAGCTTGAAATGTCTGAAGAAGGGTCTCGACCCGAAACGTCACCTAGTCAATAGGTGGGAGTGGATGCTTCTTGTGGTAGAATCCAGAACAAATGGTTACTGTTTAATAATAAAGGGGTTGCCTATTTAAGACAGAGTGCAAGAAGATTTTTTTTTTCTCTTAGATCACTGGGAGTCTTTGAAACTATTGCCTTCAAAGGAAGCAGGGTTTATAAAGACAGAAGTTGGTAGATTCTTGATAGGCAAGGGGTGAATAAGTATCCTGAGTCAATGGCAATAGGGGGGTTGAGAAAACAGATTTTCCACAATCCTATTTAGTGACGAAATGAGATGAAACCTTAATCCCTGAAGGTTCCAGAACATTCTTGGCAGGTTACAATTCCACTCCACAGAGTGCGTACACTTCCACTGCCTGTAGCATCTGGTGTAATGTTATACACTTTTTATAAGGTTCAGTGAAAGTGCTAACAGATTGGTTGCCCTGCGTCTTTAAGCTCCCGTTTTCTGTTGGAGTAGATATTGTGTGAATAATTAAGGAGCTCAGCTCATGTTTGTGCTCAGTGGAACAATGGAGTTCATTTCTGCCCTTTAGACCGCACTCTCGATTTCATGCTGAGAATCTTGAAAGGCAAGATGGTTCCTCGGATCTCCTGCAGTCCAGCGGCTGTTGTACTGAAATTGTCATTGGACATTAGACACCTAGCAGTGGCAGAGGTTGTCGGATCACTGCGTCAGGAACACCTAGCTCCTGTGTCCTTCTACGTTCCAAAGCCATGCAGTTTTGCAGGTTAATTTGCCCTCAGTACATTGTCCCTAGTGTGTAGGATAGAATTAGTGTAAGGGTGAATGTTGGTTGGTGGACCGAAGGGCCTGTTTCCACGCCATTTTCTCCAAATAACTAAAAAACGTCAGGTGCGTGCGAACTGCACTTCCTCCCTGCTCCACTCAAAGTGGTGACCCAACCAATTTGGAAATATATCACCTGCCCTTTATGGACACTGAGTCTTGGAACTCCCTCTTCAACAGCACTGTTTGAGTACCTTCATCAGAAGGACTGCAGTGATCCAAGAAAACTTCATCATCGCCTTCTCCTAGGCAATAAAAGTCTCGCCATTAATGCTCAGATCATTCAAAATGATTAATCGACAAAAACAGCAGGGCGAGTGTTCCCATATTTTCAGTGCCCTTAGCCTAATGGGCGGTGAGTTTGTGAAATCCCACCGATGAGGTTTTGCTGAGTTGCGAGACTGCGGCCTGGAAATCATGTACACCACAGCAGTGGCCTGTCAGTGTTGGGGAGATGAGTTAAAGAGGCCCATCAAACATTGTAGGAAGGAACTGCAGATGCTGGTTTATACTGAAGATGGACACAAAATGCTGGAGCAACTCAGTGGGTCAGACAGCATTTCTGGAGAAAAATGCTGGGGGACATTTCGGGTCAGATCCCTTCTTCAAACTGTCATCCCCTGTCTAAAGAAGGGTTCTGACCCGAAACATCACCCTCATTTTTTTCCAAGAGATGCTGCCTGACCCACTGAGTTAGTCCATCAAACGGTAGTGTCCTGTCAGTGGTGAGGAGGTGAGTGAATACTGCCCATCAAATGGACTCTCTTGCCCTGAGTTCTGTGGCAGCTCCACCAATCCAGGCAAGCACAGAGCCTGCCACCTGTTACTGACTTGACTGAACACCAAACAAAATGGCAGAGTAGGCTTTGGGAAGATGAAGGTTCCTGAGAAAACTGACTAAAAGGTGGAAGCCCAGCTCTTTGATGGTGCATGGATTTGAAAGGCGGCACAGTGGCACAGCTGGTTGACCCTCGCTGTGTGGAGTTTGCACGTTCCCCCCTGCGAGCATGTGGATTTCCTCTGGCTGCTCCAGTTTCCTCCCACATCCCAAAGGTGTGCAGGTTTGTAGGTTAATTGGCCTCTGTAAAATTGCCCTTAGTGTGTAAGGAGTGGATGAGAAAGTGGGATGACATGGAACTCGTGTGAAGGGGTGATCGATGGCCGGTTTCCATGCTGTATCTCTAACCTAAACTAAACTGGACGGGTGAGTACGGAGAAATAAATGCTTTACAGAATTTATACGATGTAATGGTCGAAAAATTGGCCTGATTGATAATACGATAATGTCACTCCTACTTTGCACGTTTAATGCCGCCAAATGAAAATAAATTTCTAAAAGTTTTGAAAAAAATTTTAATAGCCTAAAATAGACGTGCCCCTGATATTTGTGGTGTTGGGGGATTTTTTTCATTGTCATAATAAGAGTAGCTGAATATCAAAAGGGCCGCAGGTTTGGAGAATGATCACAGATTTTGCTATTTCGGTTTATCCCTGTTCAGTTTAGGCTAATTGGAAAACCCAAAGAGAGCTGCAGCAAAAACGATACCGGAACTGACCTTTACAGATCAGGTACAAAACTGGAGCTCAGCCCCACAAAAAGATGTTGCGAGTTGGGGGTGGAGTTCGGCTTAGTTGAGTTTAGCTTAGAGATACCCGGGGTTGACGCCCGGCACGGGGGAGCTGACACCCCCCCCGGTGCAGGAGCTTGATCGCCCCGACGCGGAGGGCCCGACCGCCGGCTACGGGAGCCAAGATCACCCCCTCGACGGGAGTTCGAGGCTCCCGACCGCAGGAAAACAAAGAAGGGAAGAGATTTAACTTTTTTTTTTGCCTTCCATCACATAGAAACATAGAAACATAGAAAATAGGTGCAGGAGGAGGCCATTCGGCCCTTCGAGCCAGCACCGCCATTCATTGTGATCATGGCTGATCGTCCCCTGTCAATAACCCGTGCCTGCCTTCTCCCCATATCCCTTGACTCCACTAGCCCCTAGAGCTCTATCTAACTCTCTCTTCAATCCATCCAGTGAGGAATGTGGAGGAGTCACTGTGGTGGATGCTCACGTTAAAATGTATTTTGTGTGTTTTGTTGCTTTTTAATGGTATGACTGTTTGGCAAATCAAATTCCTGGTATGTTGCAAAACATACTTGGCTAATAAAGTATGGTTATGATTATGATGATTACAGCATGTAAACAGGCCCTTCGGCCCACCGACTCTGCGCTGACCAATGATCACACGCACACTAGTTCTAGCCCACACACAAGGTACAATTTACAGAGAACGATTAACCTACAGACCTGCACGTCTTTGGGATGTGGGAGGAAACCGGAGAAAACCCACTCAGTCATTGGGAGAACATGCAAGCTCCATACAGGCAGTACCTGCAGTCAGGATTGAACCCGGATCTCCGGCACTGTAAGACAGTAACACTGTACCTATACTGCTGTGCCACTCTGCTGCACAAGACTGGGATTATCACTTCCTAAATCAGTGCCCATTTTCCTTACAGTTCTTTGTTAAAACTACTCTTGCCATGCCATAGAGTCGTAGAATAGTGGAGTTATCGTGCACGTAAACAGGCCATTGGGCCCAGCTTACCCATGCTGACTAATGTGCCCCATCTACACTAGTCCCACCTGCTCGCATTTGGCCCATATCTCTCCAAATCGTTACTATCCATGTATCTTCTTCTTTCGTGTGGCGTGCACAGCCTAAAGTTGTCGGACAACTTGTTCTATTTGATCTTCCGTTTGTGCACGTCGAGTTGATTGCATTAGTCGAAACAGGGCGGACCACGTGAAGGTTGCAATCCCCCACCCCATCCATGTATCTGCCCACATATCTTTTAAATGCCCTTATCAAAATGATGGGGCTTTGACCATGATAAACTGTTCCTTCAAATCAGCCTGCCTGCAGCCTTTGGCATGTTACACAAGTGCGTCACCCAAAGCTTCCACTCCGTCATCCAATTGTGTGGGTGTCACCGCCACTTATTCCCATCTTTCTCTGAATGGTGCCTCAACTCAACGGGTCAGGCAGCATCTCTGGAGAGCATGGACAGGTGACGTTTCGGGTTTGGACCCTTCTTTAGACTGATTGTAATTGGGTGGGGTGGGGGTGGGGGGGTGGGGGTAGGGGAAGAAAGCTGGAAGGGAGGAGGGGCAAGCAAAGCCTGGCAAGTAATACGTTGTTACAGGTGAGGAGGTTTTTTTGATAGGCAGATGGTTGGACAAAGGCCACGACAAACTGCAAACTCACCAGCAATGGTTTCTCGTAATTCCTGATCCTGCACTCTTCCCTCTGGAACCTCCATGATCAATCCCTGCTGCCATCGTTGTTGTGCCTACATTCTTCCCCTTGCGATATCATTTGAAAGCACATAGATTGATATTCAGACTAACAGCAGCCACTTCCTTACCGCGGGTCAGACACAAAATGCTGCAGTAACTGCGTGGGTCGGGCGACGGGCCGAAGGGCCTCTTTCCACGCTGTATCTCTGAGCTAAACTAAACTAAACACAGAAAGGGCCAACACTGAATCTACTCTCACTCGACGATTCCATCTAGAGTCCTATTGCCTAATTAAATTCAGGATGGTTGTGACATTCCCATGTTCTCTGTCCATCCCAGGCTGAGGTCAATACTAAGGAACAAAATAATATCCAAATAGCCAAGATGGAAAACTGGCGAGACCTATGCATAGTTATAGGTATAAAAGGCAATCCACTCTGTCACCGATAGAGATGCTAGTTTATTGGCAGCCGCATTATCATTATACAGTCTGATCCATAGCACCGTTTACAAGTGATAGTAGCAAACCAATTGCCAAAACCTTTAATACAAACTAGGAAAGCTCGGGGGGGGGGGGTGGGGTGGGGGAGCTCAGACATATTCCTTCAGTGGGTAGTCAGTTGTAACATTCTGAGTCAGCAGTGAAGGGTGATTGGAAGCGTAACCGTTCCGGGGGCCTTGCCTGCCATCGTTGTCCGTTGGCAAAGAGCAACAGAGGAAGGCTCCTCCGATGCCGAGGAAACAACTAGCAGACCATCCCACGTACAACGCGTCTCCCAGCTCCCACTTCAAGCTCTCCGGCAGCAGTGGGTTGTAAAAGTCGCTGATGATGTTGTGAGCGACCCAGGACACGGGGACCAGAACGCACAGCCCGGCCAGGATGAAAAAGGAGCCCCCAACGGCGACTATGCAACCCTTCGCTCTGCGGTTGTTTCCAGCGCAGTAGGTGCACTTCATTCCCACGGCGGCCACCATGATGGCGAGAAGCCCGGAGGAAATGGCCAGGCACATGAAGGCTCTCGCCAACTGCACGTCGCCAGTCAGGTCAAGCACCGAGTCGTAGGAGTCGCACACCAACCTGCCCGACGTCTGCTGGTAGACGCAGGTCATCCAAATGCCTTGCCACGTTATCTCTGTGTTCAGGATGGTGCTTCCGATGAACGGGGTGATCTTCCACTGAGGCATTCCCGTAACTGCACAGGCACAAATCCATCCTATTATACCAATGAGGAAGCCTAGAAATTCCACGGCAGTGCTGCCCATTGTGCTTCACAATTCCTCCTCTGTCTCTTACGATCAGTCTGTTCCCCTGTCCTCTCTCTTTCTCTTCCGTCTGCTGCTATCATTCAGTTTTTCCGTCTCTGTCACTCCATGGTTTTCCTTTGTCTCTAATTCTTTTTCTCCGCGTATTTTCTTATTGATGTGTCTCACTCTGCCTTTAAACACACTACGTCTTTTGCCTGTCGGACTATCTCTGCTTATTTCGCCCTGCTTTATGTCTCAGTCGGTCTTGCTTGTTTGCAGTCTATTATCTCCTGTTTCCTTTCTTCTCTCTTGGTCCTCTTTCTCTCGCTTCCAGTATTCTGTCCGATCCAACGACATTTCACTGGACGCAGCCACCTGGGTCACATCCGCTCATTCCTGGTTAGAGCTAATGAGCAGATCAAAGGATGACAGGCAAAGTACCTGAAGAGAAATTATAAAAAGGTGCTGTGACGTGCCGTGCCAGGACCTCTGTGTGTACACGAAAGCTGAACGATGGAGCCAGCAGTTTGTAGAACTGTACCTGTCTCAGATATCAAAGGATGGATTTCCACTGAGATAGTGGAGAGAGAGAGAACAAAGAAATAGGGAAATAATGACATTACCTAAGCAATGAAAAGTTCTTATAACTAGACTGCTAAAGGACAGATGCTAATCTGTCATGGTATAACCAGATGAAATCTTCCTGACAATCTATTTGGATCAAGTGCAGTGTGTTCATTATACAACATCTGCATAGTCATTGAAACTGTAATAGAACCTTTCACATCAAATTTCTCTAATGTTAAAGAAATGGAAGTGGACAAATAGGCGGCAAAATTGGAAATTTTGTTCAAAGTTGGCATCAGGGTGATGGGGGTCCTTTGTTGATTTGTCTCCATGTCGCCCGCAAATGTTCCTATTGACAAATGCCTGTGACTTGGTACAATATAAAAGTTAAATAAAAAATCACACCCCAAGTTATTAAGTCATGTGTCAGATTGCAACAAACTTGAAATCACATACAAGGGCTGGTTCACAATTAGTTTACAGATACTGCATGGAAACAGGCCCTTCGGCCCACCGAGTCCATGCCGACCATCGATCACCCATTCCCACTAGTTCCACATTATCCCACATTCACACACTGGGCATTAGGGTCAATTCACAGAAACCAATTAACCTACAAACCTGTGGAATGTGGCAGGAAACCGGAGCACCCAGAGAAAACCCATGTGGTGACAGGGAGTACGTGCAAACTCCACACAGACAGCACCTGTAGTCAGGCTTGAACCAAGGCCTCTGGTGCTGTGAGGCAGCGGCTCTCCCACTACGCCATTGTGTTGCCGTTGTGTGAAATGTTTTAATGGGTGTTTTGAGGTCACATTTTTTAATTCCATCATGTTTCTTCCCATGGTTAGACCAACCTAAATGCCTCTCCGGTGGTGTGAGTGATTTTTCCTTATGTAGGCTCTCAAGTCCATTTGTAATTCCTGCTTCCAAATCAACAGACCTGGCCTCTGGATATGAGCGAAAAAGAGACACAAAGTGCTGGAGTAACTCAGCGGGACAGAAAGCTTCTCTGGAGAACATGGGCATGGTGACATTTCTTGCCAGGACCCTACTTCAGACTTCTGCCGACCAAGATTCCAAGTGATGCTAATCTCCTTTACCAGTACATGATCTATATCCCTCCATTTCCTACATATCCATGTGCCTATTGGAAAGCCTCATAAAGGCCACTGTTGCATCTGCCTGTACCACCACTCCTACCAGTGTTCCAGGCTCCCCCTACTCTCTGTGTAAAAACTTGCCCCTTTTAAATTTTGCCCCTCTCACTTTAAAGCTATGCCCTCTAGTCTTGGACATTTCCACTCTGGGATAAAGGTTCTGACTGTCTCCTCGTGTGCGGTTTGAACCCAACTCAAGTCTAAAGAAGGTCTCGACCCGAGATGTCACCTATTCGTGTTCTCCAGAGACGTTGAGTTCCTCCAGCATTTTGTGTCTGTTCAGTTTAAGCCGGCAACTGCAGTTCCTTTTTATACATCAAGCCTTACGATACCATATATCAAGGTGAAATTCCTTTTTTTCATCTAATTAATTGTTAGTTGGCCAAATTAATGCCTCTGTTAAAATATTTGGTAGTGCCTCCATCAGTTGGTATATAATGTTGCTACGCTGGTGCGTGACAGTGAAATCAGCACATATCATCTGGCAAAGACCTCATTAATTCAGCTGTGAACACTTTGGCTGGTATTCAGCAGTAACCTGAGGCATTGATATTTATTTGTTGTGTAATACTTTCCCTTTTCATTAAGTGGAAACATTAGCTAACCCAAAGGAGTTTTCCATTTCACAGCAGGCTGGTTTGAACAGAACAATCCTCAATGCCTGATTGAACCAAAATCGTCATCAGGCTGGGAACACTTCTCATCTTTCCGTTTAAACTATGTTAAACTTCAATGTTACTGGTGTAACTTTAACTCCACCTTGGTGAGGGATTTATTACATTTCATTAACTTATTTAGACTTTCAGCGTAAACCTACAGAGTTTTACTTGAAGTTAGACAAAAATGCTGGAGAAACTCAGCGGGCGAGGCAGCATCCATGGAGCGAAGGAATAGGTGACGTTTCGGGTCGAGACCTATCTTCAGAAAGAAGGGTCTCGACCCGAAACGTCACCTATTCCATCGCTCCATGGATGCTGCCTCGCCCGCTGAGTTTCTCCAGCATTTTTGTCGACCTTCGATTTTTTCCAGCATCTGCAGTTCCTTTTTAAACAGTTTTACTTGAGTTTACTTGAGAGATACAGCGCAGAAAGAGGTCCTTTGGCCCATTGAGTCTGTGCCGACCAGCGATCACCCCGTCCACTAGCACTTGGGACAATTTACAATTTTACCGAAGCCAATTAGCGTACAAAGTTGGGAGGAAACCAGAGCACCCGGAGAAAACCCACAAGGTCACAGGGAGAACGTACATACTCCATGCAGACAGCACCCATAGTCAGGATTGAACCCGGGTCCCCGGTGCTGTAATGCAGCAAATCTACCGCTGCGCCCCCGTGCTGCCTACATAATATAAATGATTGGCTCGATCCCGATCACATTTCCTTTGCAGATTAGCAGTGAGAGTGTTGAGACTATGGTACAATAAACAGAGTGAGAGTGACCGAGTTAGAAGACATTGTGAATATTTCTAGCTTGTCTCTTTCCTTCAAGAAACAAGTCCTTTAGTTGGTGCTTCATCTCAGAAAGCAGCTTCCCACTCATCTAGAACCTTGTGTGACCTGTTGTGATCTTAGAGCAATACAGCCCTACCAGCCAGTAAACCATGTCAAGTTAAATCAGGATGAGTTTATTGTTACATGCACAGGTACAATGAAATTCTTGCTTGGTGTAGCATGGTATAAACTCGGACAATGCCCCAAACTATAAACTATACATAAATTACCCAGACATTCCACAAGACATTAATGCAAGAAAAGTAGTACACATTCCATAGCAACGTAAGAGTGGACCATTGTGTTCCATTGCTGAGATGGGATTAGAACTGCGTAGGTTGGTTCTAATCTTACCTCAGCAATGGTAGGACAAATGAACCAAGTCCTCACCAAGAATGCTCTCATCATCTCTACCATCGAATATCCACTATTTTCACTTCCTTTCCATTCCTGGTCTCTGCAGCACCTCAGCTCTCCTGCTATTTAAACAGCAAGCCATGTCTTTGCTAACCTCAGGCTCAACGATTCCAGTTCTCACCTGTGAAAACTCGTTCATGATCTTTTGCTAATGCACACCAATTTCTTCTTTCATCCATCACTTCCTGAACTTGCTAAATTATTTTGAACATTCCTCTCAACATAAACTTTTATTAGTCGCGCAAAAAATCGCCTAAGTGGGACAGGCCCTTTAGTCACCACTGAGCAGAGGAAGGACGGCACATCTTCTCGCGTTACTATATTTCATATGTCCCGCAAGGATTATATCAGTCCTGTCCGCATTTAATTATGAATATATTTTTCTTTGAATTTATATAGAAAAAAATTAAAGATAAATGCAATTATCTACCTCACAGTATAACAGCCCAGATACATGGAGACTTCTTGCATTGTTTCAGGAAGTAACTATCTGTAGGAATGTGTTACCCTCCACAATAATTAAGATTCATCAGATCCCATTGTTCTTTATTTTAAGGAATGGTTTGATAACTTTTCTTTAATCTTCACCATTCTCCAGTTCCAGCGGATTACATGTTCCCGAGTGTTGATCCCGATCCATGTTTCTAAGCTGGTCAACTCCAGGTTCAAATGTTGATCCTAAAAGTAACAAATCAAATTACTTACATCACATTAGTAAAAACAATCCAATAAAATCCACTCTTGAAACTATAGCTTACTTACAAATTTGCATACATTACACAATATGTATGATGTGCTTTTAATGTAGTGAAATACCCCAAGGGATTTCTAGGCAACATTTCCATATTTGCTATTATGTGAGATAGATGGTGGCCATTTGGTCCATTGAGTTCATGTTGGCTCACAGTGCAATTTACTAACTCATTTTCCTTTGAACCTATTATTTCCACACTCCCATTAATCCCTCCAAATTCTACCACTTTAGTTTAGTTGTAGTCTTAGAGATACAGCATAGAAACAGGCCCTTCGGCCTACCGAGCCCATGCCGGCCATGATCACCCCCGTACACTAGTTCTATCCTACTACTCACTAGGGGACAATTTACAGAAGCCAATTAACCAACAAACCAACGTGTCTTCATGGTGTGGGTGGGTAGCGGAGCACCCGGAGAAAGCCCATGCAGTCACAGGGTGAACGTGCAACCTCTGCAGGGGCAGCATGTCTTTGGAGTGTGGGGGAAACCGGAGAACCTGGAGAAAACCCACGTGGTCACAGGGAGAGTGTTCAAACTCCGTACAGACAGCACCCTTAGTCAGGATCGAACCCAGCTCTCTGGCACTGTAAGGCATCAGCTCTACTGCTGCCCCAAAGTGCACCTGTTTACACACTGGGGCTGATAATCCACCCACACATCTTGGGGATGTGGAAGGAAACCAGAACACCAGATGGAAAACCATGTAGTGAATTAAAGAACATGCAAGCTCCATTCAAACAGCACCAGGTGTCAGAAAATATGACCTATCACCACAAGGAGTTATTTGCATTAGTAGCTGTGGCTCGCTCATTGATGTAGTAAGGTCTAAGGAGCATTTTAACATTGGATAACAAAATAGAAAGTCAGAAATAAATTAACAAGAAAACTCCAGAGCTTAGGAACAGTTAGCCAAAGGGGCAATCACCAATGGAGGCAGCGATTAAAATCATAGATACGATAAAAGGCAGCACTGGCAGAGAACAGAGATGTCAATAGTTTGTGGGACTGGAAGAGTTTACATAAGGAGGAAATATGCCAAGTGAGATTTGAAAATAAGGATGAGAATTTTAAAACTGAAGCATGCTCGACTCAGCCTCACGAAGAGTACAGGAGTAATGAGCGAATTGGATGATGTACATTAGGATATGGAGAGCAGAGTTTAGTTTAGTTTAGAGATACAATGCAGAAACAGGCCCTTCGGACACCGAGTCCTCGCTGACCAGCGATCCATGTACACTAGCACTATCCTACACATTAGGGACAATTTACAGCCTTTACCGAAACTTGAACGTCCTTGGAGTTTGGGAGGAAACCGGAACAACCAGGGAAAACCAACGCGGACAGAGGGAGAACGTACAAACCTCACACAGACAGCACCCGTAGTCAGGATCGTAGTCAAGGTCTCTGGTGCTGTAAGGCAGCAACTCCACTGCTGCGCCATCGTGTCGACCCTGGATGAGTTTGTGTTTACAGATTTATGAAGGTGAAATGCCGTCCAGAAGATGGAGAGGCGCAGAATATTAGGAAGGAAATCCTAAAGCTATAAACTTCGACAAAACGACATCTGGTGGATTGATTAATATTCATATTAATATGCAAGAGGCCAAAATTGGAAGAGTGCAGAGATGTTGAAACACTGTATAGTTTATGGTGGTTACAGAGATAGGGAGAGGTGAGACCAGTATAGATAGCAACACAAGGATAATGCTTTTTAAAAGTGAAATCCTTCACAGACTGGGAGTCAATATAGGTTGAGTGGATGATACAGTAAATGGTTGGAATTCATGTTTTGTTTGAGTTTTAGAGATAGAACACGGAAACAGGCCCTTCGGCCCACCGTCGATTCCCATACAAGCACTATACTACACACCAGGGACAATTTAGAATCTTTACTGAAGCCAATTAACCTACAAACCTGTATGTCTTTGGAGGGAGGGAGGAAACCAGAGCACCCGGAGAAAACCCACGTGGTCGTGGGGAGATCATTCAAACCCCGCACCTCAGGATCAAACCCGGGACCCTGGCGCAGTAAGGCAGCAGCTCTACCACCGTGCCAAATTAGTTACAGCTAACCATACAAAGAGCAGATTAGTTGCTGAGTTCAAATTGATAAGAGTGTGGAGAATGTAACAGTGGGGCAAGCAAACTACGCTCAGTGAAGGACATGATGGTGGGTTCCAGCAGCGATTGTTACCTGTTTCCGGGAGCTGTGGAATGATAACGAGTGAGATTCCTCGGATACCCTTTTCTCTTTACACTGTCTTCTGCGCTGGAGCAGCAGAGAATGCTTCCTCCAAGGACCAGGACGCACGCTGAACCCCAACCCAGGAACAGAGCGTCGCCCAGCCCTGCCTTCATGGAGCGGGGCACCAGAGGGTTGTAGAAGTCGGCCACGATGTTGGCAGCGGTCCAGGAGACTGGAATCAGGACGCACGTCCCGGCCAAGATGAAGAGAGCCCCACCAGTCACAACCAGCAGCGCTTTGAATCTCTCCTCCTCCTTTGCAAACTTGGTGCACGCCATGCCGGCGCAGCTCAGCACCATTGCCAAGATGCCCAGCGCCGCTGCCAGGCACATGAGGGCTCTGGCAGCCTGGAGATCGGGGGGCAGCCCCAGCAGCGAGTCGTACACCTCACAGCTCAGGAGACCACCGCTGTCATTTATGCAGCTCATCCAGATCCCCTCCCAGCCCTCCTGCACCGTCAGGATGGTACTGCCGTCCACATTCCGGATCTTCCACTGTGGAGCTGCCATGGAGACACAGGCCATGAACCAGCCCACCACGGCAGTGATGAAGCCCACCAGCTGGAAGCAAACACTTGCCATCGTTACCTGTGCACGATCCCCGGCACTTCCCAACAATCCCTAACAGTTTTCCGAAGGTCCCCAGCACTTCCCAACAATTCCTAACAGTTTTCCGAAGATCCCCAGCACTTCCCAACAATTCCTAACAGTTTTTCGAAGATCCCCAGCACTTCCCAACAATTCCTAACAGTTTTCCAAAGATCCCCAGCACTTCCCAACACTTCCTAACAGTTTTCTGAAGATCCCCAGCACTTCCCAACAATTTTCCAAAGATCCCCAGCACTTCCCAACAATTCCTAACAGTTTTCCGAAGGTCCCCGGCACTTCCCAACAATTCCTAACAGTTTTCCGAAGGTCCCCGGCACTTCCCAACAATCCCTAACAGTTTTCCGAAGATCCCCGGCACTTCCCAACAATTCCTAACAGTTTTCCGAAGATCCCCGGCACTTCCCAACAATTCCTAACAGTTTTCCGAAGGTGTCGCTTCCTCCCGTCTTGTCCGGAGTTCAGGAATAACTGAAGCCAAACAGGTGGGGAACGACGCCAGCGTGGAAATAAAGGTTCTTGACGTGACCTTCTGCCACGGGCGGCGACTAAAGAAGGTGATTGTCTCCTGCTCCACGTACTATCGGATGGATTTCAGCGTGTGGGCAGGAGGACAGATTGGATAATTAATGACTGATTAAATGGGCCGCCCGTCTGAACTGCAACCGTGGCAGATTGCCAGTGATGGATACATGAAGAGGCTAGCTGTGGCTTCTAATGATGCAACAGAGTAGTGAAAGGGAGAGTGTAGGAACAGGCACTTCAGCCTACAATGTCTGAAGAAGGGTCTCGACCCGAAACGTCGCCTATCTCCTTCGCTCCTTAGATGCTGCTGCACCCGCTGAGTTTCTCCAGCTTTTTGTGTACCTTCAGCCTACAATGTCTGGTTAAACCAATCTCCTCTGTCTGTACATGGCCCATTTCTCTCTGTTCCCTGCATACTATGTGCCTTACTTTTTTTTTTTTTTAATTTATTTTTTAAATTTTATAATACAACTTAGGAGATAGGTCCGTAGGTAAGAAAACAAAACTATTCGTCTAGTCCTGGGTTCAAGCTTCCGTCGAGCCTCAGCGCCGGCCCATTCTACCCCTTCAAATAATCTATGAACGGGGACCATATTCTAATAAATAATTCTATGTGCCTTTTTAAAAGCCTCTTAAACGGCACTATCGGTTCAGGGCGGCACAGTGGTGGAACGGCCGAGTTGCTGCCTCACAGCGTCAGAGACCCGGGTTCGACCCTGACTATGGGCGCTGTCGGTACGGAGTTTGCACGTTCTCCCCTGCGAAATCCTGCGTGGGTTTTCCCAGGGAGCTCCGGTCTCCTCCCACGCTCCAAAGACATAGAGGTTTGTAGGATAATTGACTTGGCAAAATGGTCAAATGTCCCTAGTGGGTGTAGACGGTGTTACTGCGTGTGAATGTGAGGGGATCGCTGGTCGGCGCAGACTTGTTGGGCCAAAGGGCGTGTTTTCGTGCCGTATCTCTAAACTAAATTAAAAAGAAAGCTATGTTTAAGAAGGAACTGCAGATGCGAGAACATCGAAGGGAGACAAAAATGCCGGAGAATCCCAGCGGGTGAGGCAGCATCTATGGAGCGAAGGAAATAGGTGATGTTTCGGGTCGAGACCCTTCTTCAGACAAGAAAGCTAAATCCGTCTCCACCCCTCAGTCCTGCCCAGCTTGTTCCAGGCACCCACCATTCTGTGAGTAAAAAGGTTGTCCTGGACATCTCTTTTAAATGTTGCTAACCTTCAAACTATGCCCTCTAGTCTTTGACATTTCCACCCTGGGGAGGAAGATCTGACTGACTGATATACTTGTATCAAGTCCTCCCTCAACATTGGGTGTTCTAGAGAAAACAATCCAAGCCAACCTCTCCTTGCAGCTAATACCCTCTCATCCATGGCATTGCTGATACAGGCCAATGATAATGCCGCTTTTCAATGGAAGAGCCCAAATGTGCAGGTCTAGAAGGGAATTTATCTTTGACGATATTCTCTGGTTTATGGCTGCCAAGAAGCAGGAAATAAATCGATAGGAAAATAAGAACACACTCGTCCCCAAACATGATCCGGCGTTCGATAAAATCATGGCAAATCTTCAACTTCAGTGCCCTACCTTATTAATTGTGAGTCTTGATACTCTTACTGTTATGTTTCTGAAGGCATGTGTCCATTGAGGGTACACAAAAAGCTGGAGAAACTCAGCGGGTGCAGCAGCATCTAAGGAGCGAAGGAGATAGGCGACGTTTCGGGTCGAGACCCTTCTTCAGACTGGTCAGGGATCAGGGAAACGAGAGATATAGACGGTGATGTGGAGAGATAAGGAACAATGAGTGAAAGATATGCAAAAAAGTATCGGTGATAAAGGGAACAAGCCATTGTAAGCTGTTTGTGGTGTGAAAATGAGAAGCTGGTGCGACTGGGGTGGGGGAGGGAGATAGAGATAGAGGGAATGCCAGGGCCCGAGGGCTGAGGGAGAGGTGGGAAGGGGAGGAGACAGCAAGGGTTAACAGAATTGAGAAAATTCAATATTCAAGCCCAAAGGATGCAGAGTCCCCAAGCGGAATATGAGGTGCTGTTCCTCCAACTTGCGGTGTTGCTCACTCTGGCCGTGGAGGAGGCCCAGGACCGAGAGGTTGGATGTGGAATGGGAGGGTTTGGCTGAATTCCACGGCCCCACCCCAACCGTGTTGAGTAGATGGGCCTCTTTTGCTGTGGTTGCAACCTGCCCATGAGAAAATACACTGAGAATAAGGAAGGTGAAAACAAACCTTCTTGACAGCTTTAGAATGGGTCAGGACTTGTATTGCCCATATCACAAAGGGCAGAGATTGGATATATAGTTACTTCTTCATTAATGGGTCTGATCATTCCTACCATTGGGTGGAGATCGTTGTAGACCGAACAAACATGTCCAGGGCCACAATCAAGCTTGGGCTTTTAAGTAAGTGGCGGGAGAGCTGCCGCCTTACAGCGCCAGAGACCTGGTTCGATCCTGACTACAGGTGCTGTCTGTGCAGAGTTTGCACGTTCTCCCTGGGACTGCATGGGTTTTCTCCGGGTGCTCCGGTTTCCTCCAACACTCCACAGGTGTGCTGGTTTGCAGGTTAATTGGATACTGCAAAATTGTCCGTGTATGAGTGGGATGGAGCTAGTGTACGGGTGACTGCTGGTCGGAGTTTCCATGCTGTATCTCTAAACTAAACTAAACTAAACTAACCTTGCTGTTTTCTAAACTTCAAATCAACGGGATGAATAAAACACACTAAAACAGATCATCGATCTGCTGCCCGTGGGATCTTGCTGTGTGTAATCAGCTACTGTCGTACAACAGTGTCAGTGATTCAAAAGTACGATAGTGGCTGTAGGGAGTATTGGGATATTGAGAGATCTTGACGAGGCCTGTAGAAATCCAAGGCTTTCCCTTCATTTCTTTGAATTCCCCCACCAGATTTCACGCAGGCGAGGCCATCTTAAATCGTGTGTACTCACGGTACACGTACCCGTACACTAGTTCCATCCTACACAAGCGACACAGTTTACAGGAGCCAATCAACCTACAAACCCGCATGTCTCTGGAGTGTGGGAGGTAACCGGAGCGCCTGGAGAAAACCCACGTGGTCACAGGGATAACGTGAAAACTCCACACACCAGGACAGGTTTGGAGGGATATGGGCCAAGCGCAGGCAGGGGGGGGCCTAGTGTAGCTGGGACATGTTGGCCAGTGTGGGTAAGTCGGGTCAAAGGGCCTGTTTCCACGCTGTGTCACTCGATGACTCTAAAGTAACTTCCTCTCTCTGTAACTGGATACTGTTGTGCCACAAGTCTGTCCAACACGCAGCTTTGGTGATGATAAATAAGCGGATCTTATTCCTCTGACCTTCAGGCTTTGAATTGCAATGTCTGGTTTCATGACCTGAAGCAAAGATATTTCCTATCAAATTTATGTTGCATTGCCAGCAAACGTTATTCATATTAGGTGTCAGTTTCGTTCCGAGGTGTTGATCACCCCCTCCAGGAAGAAGATTGCGGGTTCGAGTTAATGATCGAACTAGTGCGATCATTAGTTGATCTAGTGCACGTTAATGATCCTCGATTAAAGTGCCAGTCGATTAAATCAATGAATCCTCCCAGTACACCGATATGTATCGCAGAATCAGCAATTGATTAACTGGTCAATTAATTCTGTGGTCAGGCAGCATCTGTGGGGTGGATGGACGGAGCACATTTCGGTTCGAAACTGAGGCTAGATCCAAAACATCGTCTGTCCATTCCCACCACAGATGCTGCCTGACCCGCTGAGTTCCTCTCGCAGTTTGATTTTTGTTCAACATTCCAGCATTTGCAGACTCTTGTGTCTCCATGCTACATTTTCCTGCCTAGCAACAGTCACTCCAGCTCATACATCGCAAGCTGTGGAGGTTTACAAGAAATCTTATGGGTCTGAGGTCATGAGCAGATTCTTTTCAACAATATGGTGGCATTTTCCAATTCAAAATCGTTGGAATCAGACACGGTATGTCTGTCCAGAAGGAATTGGATACAAATCCACAGGTTTTGAGGACAGGGAATGGATTTTATTCGCTGGATTGTAATGTGGGCTCCATCTTGTGGCTTGGGTGGGAATGGTTGTCATCAGTGCTGTGAACATCCCCGCTGACTCTTGGAAATCCAGAGCCCATGGCCGCTCAAAGACCATTCAGGATGCTGTTGGGAACCTCAAGCTGGTGCGTTGGAAGCACAGAAAAGTCCTGCATAGGCAGCAGAAGGAGCAAGCTGCCACACTACTAACCTATCCACATTCTAGCCCATCTCTGGAAGGGTTGGTGGTTCCCAGTAGACCTCATTAGCCACCTCAAGATGCGATCTTCCAACAGTTCTTTCCTTGGTTAGCCATAAGCTGAGCTAGGTCACTGAAGGTGATGGTTTAAGTCTTAACCTCCCCTACCTTCAGATCATAGAGCTTCCTTTCACTCCTCCTTAACTAAGCCTGCCCTTTCCACATCAAGAAGATTCACCACCAATTTCCCTGTCTCTGTACTAGCTTATATTCTGTTAGACCTCTAATATGTTCCATTTCTACTGACAGGTAATCAAACTGACACATACAGTATTAATTATGGTTTCTTTTTTTACAAAAATTGTTGGCACTACTTCATAGTCCCTGCATCCTCTGTTTACATAAAGTTTAAGAGGAAGAACGGATTGCAAGCATGCGTAGATTGATGTCTTTGAACGGGTTTGCAGACAGCAAATACTGCACAGAAGGTTCAGGCAATCCAGGCTGGAACTTTGGATCAGTGTTAACGTTATTAGTTACGGAATATATCCGTTGTCCTCTGTTCAGCAACTTCCCCTTGCCTGAGTTTAGACACTAGAGACACAGAATGGAAACCCACCGAGTCTGCGCCGACCAGCGATCCCAGTACACTAGAACTATCCTACACACCGGAGACAATTTACAATTTTACCAAAGTAATTTAACCTACAAACCTGCACGACTTTGGAGCAGGGAAGGAAACCGTAGCACGCAGAGAAAACACATGCGGTTTCGGGGAGAACGTACAAACTCAGTGCAGACGGTATTGTCAGGATTGAACCCAGGTCCCTGGCGCTGTAAGGCAGTCACTCTACCACTGCGCCACCATGCCACTTGAGATTGAAGTGATTGCATCTATATCTGGTATCTCTGACATCTTTGAATAGCATGCTAAATATTGCTTTCTACACCACATCGATACATGTGACAATAATAAGTCTAAACCTAAATGTATCTTCAATGTTTAGTGTCTGGATGGCCATTGAATTTACCCCATGTGTCTGGGACCATGGAATTTCATAGGGTCCCATCTTGTGTCAGACCAATTCAACAAATAGAGAGCGAGAGAGAGAGAGAGAGAGAGAGAGAGAGAGAAAAATGGAGAGAGAGAGAGAGAGAGAGAGAGAGAGAGAGAGAGAGAGGGAAATGGAGAGAGAGAGCAAAAGAGAGAGAAAGTGAGAGAGAGAGGGGGAGAGAGAGAGCGAGAGACAGAAAAAGGGAGAGAAAGAAAGAGAATTAGAGAGAGAGAGAATGAAAGAGAATGAGAGACAGAGAGACAGAGAGAGAGTGAATGAGAGAGAGAGAGAGAGAAAGACGACAGCGAGAGAGAGAGAGAGAGAGAGAGAGAGAGAGGCAGAGAGAGAGAACCTTGATCCCACATGTGTGTAATGAAACCTAAGCTCAAAGGTAAATGTTGAGACGGGTATTTTTCTTTAGTTGCAGTTCCTGCATGATTCTGACAGACAGTCAACCAGTTGGTGCATGTGTCAATGTCACTCTGCATCTCAAACAAACGAACAGTTTTAACTCATTCTGCTAGATCACTGGTGATCTGTGGCATTACTCAACAAAACGCTTGATTTTAGCTCTCAATGTTTCTACCAACTTAACCTCAGCAGCCTTTGGAGAGAGACTTCCTGATGTAGAATGCATCACAGTGCCGAGAAATACCCACTGGCTCTAATTTCAGTTATGCAGCCTTTAGCCTGTGTCAGAACTGGCCATTTTGATGAAACGTCATCAATATGTAACATTGTCATTTTTTTCTCTCCCCACAGATGCTGCCTGACTTGCTGAGTAATCCCAGCACTGTTTTATTTCAGTTAGCAGCCTCGGGCAATGCACTGGATCGTGCAGTTCAGTGTATCTTTTTGCCCCAGTATTTATTCCTCTTCTTCCATTTTATCGCCTTTACCCTGAAAATCTGCAAGAAGCAAGTTTTCAGCCACCTCTCCCAGCTGAGACCACAACAATTTGCATCATTCAGTCACTCGAAAGCCTCCATTTAATTGCAGAGCAGAACACCAAGTGCTGGAGGAACTCAGTGGGCCAGGCAGCATCTGGGGAAGGGATGGACGGGTGATATTTCGAGATGGGACCCCTTCTGCCTGAAGAAAGATCCCAACCCGAATCGGGAATTCGTTTCCATGCCAGATACTGCCTGACCCACTGGGTTCCTCCAGCACTTTGTCATTAGCAAAAGATTTAGGCATCTGCAGTTGCTTGCGTCTCTATTTAATTATAGTACTCCCCTTCTCTACAACTTAAAATAAGCCAATCCTCCAACTTTTTCTAGTTGCGATGAAGGGGCATTGATCGGAAAGTTTACCTCTGCATCTCATCTGCCTGACCTGGCGAACAGTTCCAACCTTTTCAGTCTGCATTTCTTTCTTTAACTTCTGGCTCTCCTTATTCTGAACTTCCCCCAACAACGGAAAAAAAATTGAATCTGCGTGCCTTACCGACTGTTTGTTCTTTGCAAAACGCCTACATCTGAAGCTGAATGCATGACTAGTCCATTCTCTGCAACTTTCATGATGCAATGTTTATAGCTCTGATTGTGTGCGAAGTTACGGGGAGGTGACGGAGAAGAGCGAAATGTGACGAACCATGAGGAAAACTTCAAGGAGTTTATCGGGGCTGTTTTATACCGATAATATCCAGTGGTGCGTCGGTTGGGTTGCTGCCTTACAGCGCCAGAGACCCGGGTTCAATCCTGACCACAGGTGCTGTCTGCACGGAGTTTGTATGTTCTCCCTGTGACCACGTGGGTTTTCTGCGGGTGCTCCGGTTTCCTCCCACACTCCAAACGTGCAGGTTTGTATGTAGGCTGACTGGCTATGGTAAAGATTGTATATTGTCCCTACTGTGTAGGATAGTGTTAGTGTGCAGGGATCACTGGTTGGCGCAGACTTGGTGAGCCAAAGGGCCTATTTCTGTGCTGTATCTCTAAACCAAACTAACCTAAACTAACCTCTAAAAATGGGACCCCACTGGAGATAAATTTAATGGTAATCTTTACTATCATTTCCCAACATCTAATGGGACTTTCCTTAATGGGACGCTCCCATTCCATTGTACAATTACTTACTTCCTTATCTGTCACCCACTTAGTGTAGTATATGAGGTGAAGGTTTAGAGTCCACTTTCCTGTCCCTCTTTCATATTTGCACGCTTGTGGGGGTGAACCCTGATCTTATAAAAAAGGTTAGATTTGGGAAGATAAGATGATGTGATCATTTGAGTGTTCAGAGTATCCCGTCTGCAAGACCTCTATCCTTAAAGAGCAAAATATGGCAACATTATTTCATCCCTCACCCTAGGGTGGCACAAGTGGCATTGGGGTAGAGATTCTGTCCTAAGCGTTCAGAATTTCAAACATCTTTATTAACTCTCAGCTCAACATTCTCTGTCCTCAGCGGAGTAATTCCAACCATTCCCTAATGTCCTTGATATTATTCCCACTGTCAGGAAATCCCCTGCAGTTTTCAAAACAGATAGGCTTCCATTCACAGTCAAATAATCCCGGCGTTCTCTCTCATTGACCTGCACTTTAAAGTCCTTATTATCAGCCACTTTCTATTCCATCAGCCACCTCTCTCTCCAGTGTATTATCCAAATTGTGGTGCCCAGAAACAGGCACAAAACTCCAGCTGAATCGTAATTACTGTTTTATGAAAGATCGCTATTGCCAAAGGGTGACATGGCCTTACAGCGCCAGAGACCCGGGTTCGATCCTGACCACGAGTGCTTGTCTGTACAGAGTTTGTACGTTCTCCCCATGACCCTTTGTGGGTTTTCTCAAGATCTTTGGTTTCCTCCCACACCCCAAAGAAGTAAGTTTGTAAGTTAATTGGCTTGGTATCAATGTAAATATGTAGGTTAATGTGCGGGGATCGTTGGTCAGTGCAGACTCGGTGGGCCGCAGGGCCTGTTTCCGTGCTGTATCTCTAAACTAAACTAAATTAAACCCTATTTTCCTCTGAATTACTCCCAACCTGATGACCTTACCAGGGCATCTGAGACAGAATACGTTACAGGGAAATAAGTGGAGTGGGAATATGATTGGATTGTTCTCAGAGCCAGTATCGACTTGATGGGCTGAATTGCATTTAAAAATTCTAAGAATCCAAGAACCCTCTGAGATTTTTACTTTGTATAATATCTGGACTCTGTTACTGGGCACCTTCATGTAGCTTACCTCTGCTTTAATGATTGTATATTCCTCCATAAAGCTCTGTACCGGCTTCTTTCCGCGCTGTTTTAAACCCATTCTCTGGGTCCAGGGGCTTGGCTATCAGTCCATTTATTTCCCTAAAGAGCTCAGTATCCATTCTTGAGAACTGTGTTGGGATGGGGTTTTTTCCCAGATTGCAGGCACTACAGAGTGAAAGTTGGTCACAACTTTGACTCATCCACCTGTTACTGGGTGTAATGCAATTTCACACACACACCTATTTCTGGAATCACCTTGTTTGCGGCCTGTGTTGCAGCACAAAAGGCTGCAACACAGGCCGCAAACAAATGCTATATCTAGCAAATATTAGATAGTTGCTGTCACAACAATGCATTAAATAGTGACATGACCGCTCCTCGTGCGAGACTCCTAATTTATCATGTGTAAGAAGGAACCGCAGATGCTGGTTTACATCGAAGATAGATACAAAGTGCTGGGGTAACTCAGCAAGTCAGGCAGCATCTCTGGAGAAAAGGAATAGGTGACTTTCCGGATTGAGACCCTACATCAGGGTGTGTATCTTCCCAATTTATCAAGTCTGACATCTCATGTGAGAACGGGTAAATGGCAGTGGTCCTCAGAGCATAATCCACAGGGCAGCCAGACAACAGCAGTGTGTTTTATTGGCACCATGGAAGTGAAAGCGGCTGATAATAAGGACTTTAAAGTGCAGGTCAATGAGAGAGAATGCCAGGATTATTTGGCTATGACTGTGAATGGAAGCCAAATGGAAGACTTGAAAACTGCAATAGGAAGTGTGGCTTGGATTTGGACTCTTTTCCGGCAAAGGTCTTGTGTTGCATCAGTTCTTGTGCCTTTTCACCTGGCTGAGGTAAGCAGACGTGAAATGGAAAATTGGAGTAAAGGAATGATAAATAATCAATTCAATTCGATACTGAAGCAATTGCCAAGTGCTAACTGACGCAGGGTTCAACTTGAAAACACATTCCAGTTTCAGTGAGTACTCCCACGTGAAATACTAAAGCTTTTCCCCAATTATAGGAGAGGATTTTAGACTTTACCTGAACTGCCTGACTGGGAGACGCCCTCTTCCTGCCACTTATTCCACGCTTTACTTTGTGCAGTTCATCACCGAGCTATTGAATGAATAATCAGAAGTGAATCACTTTCCACCTGATGTTCTGTAAATGTCATCACTAAGCAGTAATGATGTAGTACTTGCTACGAATTGAGTTCATGTTCTGATTTTGCTTTCATATCGAGATTAAGTTACAATGCGTTTCAATTTCCCTAATTACTTTCGTTTGCTTTTCCACACCTTCACCTTCACCTTCAGAGTGGAGTGAGGCAAATTGCCTGCATCCACAGTTTAATCCATCGGTAATACTAACTACATTCAAATCTGCTATCCATGGTTTATGTTCATTTGGCACCTGCTGAGGAGCTGTAAAGATAAGGTGCCAAATTTAAAACAAACCATTGAACCAAAGCCACATTGGCCCAGTTGCAGGCATTCCAGTCGCAAACAGCAATCCCGAAGAGATTATGGGCGTGCCTCTCATGTATGAATGGGAACAGGAGCACAGTGGCACAGCGGTAGAGTTGCTGCCTTACAGCACCAGGGACCCGGGTTCAATCCTGACTACGGGTGCTGTCTGTGCGGAGTTTGTACGTTCTCCCCGTGACCGCAAAGGTTTTCTGCGGCTGTTCCTTTTTTGGTGAAATTTCTGCCTCTACGTTCCAGTACCTGCAGAATAACGGTGACGGAGCGACACAAGTGACCCTTTGGTCGTTGTCCGACTGCGTTAGAACTCAATCGCCTCTGTGTTTTGGAACTGTTGCTGAGATGTTGCTTGGGAGGACTGCGACTGAGGGGGGGGGGGGAGCCTTTAGAGCCCATTTTTTGGGGAGGGTACAGGTCAATCAAAGACTTGGTCAGCAGATGGTTGCCGGGGGAGAGGGATGCAGGAGGACAGAGTGGAGTGAAACCAGAACACTGACATTTGGAGCATTGGTTTAGTCATGGAATGCAGCTGTACCACTGGAGGGAAGGGGTCAGTTTGGACACAAGTCGGGCAGTGGTGGGAAGGAGGGTCAGGAGTCAGGCTGACGATGTCAGCATTAGGATTAGGAGATGGTCATTGTGTCAGGAGAGGTAGCTGGATGTGTGATGGTGGCGGGGCAGCTCAAGAACGTAAGTCAACAATTTGACTAGAAGTTCAAGGACATTGTGATCCAAGTTCAGTTCAGTCCATTCAGAAGAGCATTGCGCACAAAATGATGACGTGCTGTGTGACCCCGATGTGACCCCGATGTGGAAATATGGCCAGCATCTCAAGAGCAACCACACTGGTGCAAAACGACCAAGGATGAGTTGTCGTGTAGGAAGGAACTGCAGATGCTGACCAGCGCCGAAGATAGACACAAACTGTTGGAGTAAATCAGCGGGTCAGGCAGCATCTCTGGAGGAAAGGAATAGGTGACGTTTCGGGTCGTGACCCTCCTTCAGACTTCTTCAAGAGTTGTTACCCGTGTTTCACTCTGTAATAAAAGGAATTTCATTACATGAGGGAAAAAAAAAAGAAACGCTGGAGGAACTCAGCAGGTCAGAGAAGTGGCAGGAAATGGACAGTGACATCATAGCACAAAGTTTAAAGGAGAAATGCAAAGCAAGTTTATTACATAGAGGGTTATGTGCCTGGAACATGCTGCAGGAGGTGGTGGTGGAGGCATATACAATAGTGGTATTTAAGAGACATTTGCATAGGCACATGGATATGCAAGGAATGGAAGGAGTTGGATTACGTGCAGGCTGTTAATAGTCGGTCTTGGCGTTATGTTCAGCATAGACAATGTAGGCCAATGAGCCTCTTCCTTTCCTGCACTGTTCTACGTTTTATGTTGTATGGAGGGAAATGGACAGTTGACATTTCATTAAATGAACCTGAGGAACTCACACGATTGAATTTTCAGGCAAATATTCTTGTCTTTCTCTTTCACATTGGCAGCACAGAAGATGGCTTCTAACCCACCTTTCTTAGTGCAGTCCCTCTGAAAATGCCCACTTTGTCTTCACACCCCTGAATCCTTTTTTCAAATATTTATTCTCCTTCGTTTTGAAAGATATGAATTGTACTTCTATGTCATGTTGGCCCAATGCACATCTACGTGACTTCCCTTTTAATAGTAACAATGAATGCATGTTCTTTACTTTCATCACATGGGCCATTGAGGAAATTTCTTAACCTTTTGCAACGTGTGATTTATGTTCCTCGTCTCTATCGGACATAAAAATTAATGGAGATGAAGGCAAGGGTAGCACGGTGGCTCTGTGGTAGAGTTGCTGCCTCACAGCGCCAGAGATCCGGGTTCGATCCTGACTACGGGTGCTTGTCCGTACGGAGTTTGCACGTTCTCCCCGTGACCTGCGTGGGTTTTCACCGAGATCTTCGGTTTCCTCCCACACCCCAAAGGCGTACAGGTTTGTAGGTTAATTGGCTCGGTATAAATGTAAAATTGTCCCTAGTGTGAGCAGGATAGTGTAGGTGTGCGAGGACTGCTGGTCGGTGTGGACTCGGTGAGCCGAAGGGCCTGCTTCCGCTCTGTATCTTCAAACTAAACTAAACATACCATTTGTTGACACCCTTCTTCAGGTTTCGCCCCGAAACGTTGCCTATTTCCTTCGCTCCATTGATGCTGCTGCACCCGCTGAGTTTCTCCAGCACTTTTGTCTACCTTCGATTTTCCAGCATCTGCAGTTCCTTCTTAAACAATTTGTTGACAGGCAATTGAGTAAATCATTTACGACAGCCCTGGGGTAGAGAGGACTTCATGAATGTACGTATTGGGTGGGAATGTCGGGGAGTGATGTATGGCAAAGTGCTTAGACGTGCTGCAATGAAGGTTCCTGGAAACTGTCCAAGCAGAGTTGTTGGTGCATGTACAATGAGTTGGCGGGGCTCGACAGCATCACTGGGAATGTGCAATGGAACATTTCCTCCCCCTCAAGGGAAGGGGAGATAGCTGACAAGGATCACATCTAATTGTCTCATCGCAAACGTCAACTTGCCACCTATTCCTTGGCATCATTAAAATCCTGCGTGATGGATTTCCAAAACTCCAAACAAAAAGTGAAATAAATATCGCTGAGAAGGGAGAGGTGAGATCTCGGGCAAGGGATAGAAACCAAATGACCTATAAATAGTTCATAGGAATATAAAACATCCTTATGACCAATCTGTCCTATTCTTGTTACAACCCATGTACACACTACCTTTTAAATGTCATCAACATGGGTTTCTTCTGTGTGCTCCGGTTTCCTCCTACATCCCAAAGACGTGCGAGTTTGTAGGTTAGTTGGCCTCTGTAAATGGCCTCTGTTGTATAGGGTGGAAGCGAAAGCGAGATAGCATATAATAACTACGTGAGCAATGGTTGGCAAGGACTTGATGGGCCGAAGGGGCTGTTTCCATAATGTCTCTCTAAACTTTAAACTTCCATTTAATCCTTTACCTCTAACCATGTGGTTTACTCTCTAACACGGAGTCGTTCGGCATAGAAACACATTTCCAGCCAAAAGAGTGATAAGTGTCAGGCTAGAGCTGACAATGAGAAGCTCACGATGACCACCCCACTGTGCCGCTTGACCTCGGGGATACAGATCAGGAGCAGGCAGAAGAAAATAGTTTAACCTGGCGTCATGTTCGACACAGACTGTCTGTCCCTTTGCTGCACTCCTCTATGTTTTATGTTCTCAGTGAAAATCAAAAATGCTGCCAATGGTGGTAATCGGAAATAAAAACGTAAAATGCAGGAAACACTCAACAAGTCCGGCAGCATTTTTGTTATTGTTGACTAATGCAGCCCGTTTCACTGTTCCGTGCAGAATGGCCTCTGAGCCATAGGATTGTTTTGAGGGCGATGTGTGATGGGGCAAGAGAGTTCTTGTGACCAACCCCCCAGTTGTAAGTTGTTAGCTATCTCTACGATGGAGGTTGTGCTGAGTGCCCATCAAGCCCAATGCACTTTTCGCATTTGGAAGTAAAATGCTGAAACCTTTAGTTGATTCTCGCTATACTGAACCTTTGCTATTTTTCAAGCACAGGATGTGGGTGGATATCAGTGTTTCATGCTCATTCCTAACTGCCCTTCACAAGCCGCCTTCCTGAACAGCTCACTGTGGTTAGGACGAGTTAAAAGTTTTCTTCAGCCATTTGAAAGGCAACTGCAGAGTAACGTTATCACCAGGACAGGAGAAGAAACAGCAGATTTTCATTTCTCCTGGATGCATGTCAGACACTTTTTTTTTGTAACAATCCTGTAGCTTTGTTACAAAGGTTTTGAATTCTAGTTTTGTTTGTTTAATTAACAGGCTTTAAATTCCCCGGGCAGTGGTGAGATTCCTGTTTCCAATTATTAGTACAGATTTTTAGATTACTTGACCACTAACATGGTCATTATGTGAGGGAAGGATCTGCAGATGCTGGTTTAAACGGAAGAGAGACACAAAATGCTGGAGTAACTCAGCGGGACAGGTATCATCTCTGATGAGAAGGAATGGGTGACGTTTCGACTCGAGACCCTTCTTCAGACTGATCATTATATTACCATAGCTCCTGTCAATGATTCTGTCCATTAGAGGTGGACACTTACTCCCATAACACACTTATTAGTGTGTTATTAGTGCAAATTAGTTTGTTGTTCTCTACAAATTAATGATACATTACCTCAGCTTTGCTTCAGTGCACTATGAGCCCTGAACTGTCACAATGAGACCAAATCAAAACCTTCTTTATATTGCTTCCATCTGCATCATCTATACTCCACAAATCACCAAACACTCATCTGCAATTTTGCTACTTTGACACTTGTGTCTTTTCAAAGTCTTGTGGGCCAAAGGCCCTGTTCCTGTGCCATACTGTTCTATGTATAATTGCAGTTTGGTTCATTAGTCAACCCAGCGCTCCTAACTTTCAATTGCCCCCCCCCCCAAATTCCTCCACTAATTGCACTTCATGCCAACCCCTTGATCATCCCTACTTCCGGAGACTCTTCTGGGAATAGTTGGGTCTAGGTATAATGAGGGCAAAGCTGAGGACTCAAGTGGCACTGGCTTGAGGATTGGATGTTGACATTCAGGCTGGCAATTCAGGGAGATTATCATCGAACTTGCCACTATATTGAGATGAAAGCTCAGCTCAAAGTTACATAAGGCATCGGGTTTGAGAAATCCATTTCAGGCAGGGAGTGGCCAGGTAGAGAGTGATGTTGGTGGCTAGCAATGTTCACAGCTCGATTTGAAGATAATAGTTTTGGTCCCTCTGATGTGTTATTGGAAAGTAATGCCCCTGTCCCACTTAGGAAACCTGCACGGAAACCTCTGGAGACTTTGCGCCCCACCCAAGGTTTCCGTGCGGTTCCCGGAGGTTTTTGCCAGTCTCCCTAATGGTCAAAAGCGGTTTCCGCTTCTTCTTTAGAACATAGAAGCGGAAATCACTTTCGACCATTAGGGAAACCACTTTCGACCATTAGGGAGACTGACAAAAACCTCCGGGAACCTCTGGGAACCTCCGGGAACCGCACGGAAACCTTGGGTGGGTCGCCAAGTCTCCAGAGGTTTCCGTTCAGGTTTCCTAAGTGGGACAGGGGCATTAGAGTTGTGGTTAAGTTTCATGCAGTGACACAGCTAATGGAGCTACTCTCTTCCAGCTAACCTCCATTGCTGTCTGTATAGAGTTTGCATATTCTCCTGATGACCACAAGGCTTTGTCCAGGAGTTCTGGTTTCGTCCTACAACCCATTGATATGTAGGTTGGTGAATGATTAGCTGGGGTATCTTGGACCTAGCGTAGCTGGGCGGTACAATTTGGAGGCGGTAATGGGCACATGAGGAGAATCAGTGACAGGGAAATTTAGTGGGGGAATGGGATTGCTCCATGAGTTGCCATAGACCTGATGGACTGAATAATTTTCTTCCATGTTGTAAGACAATATGGGAATATCAAAATTGACAGGCACATCTGAGGAGCCAGACAAGCTCAGTTTAACACCTCATTCAAAAGCAACATCTTCAAGAGCGCATTACCTTCTCATGTGTCGGAATCCAGCCTAAATTCAGAAACACCAGCAGGGGGTGCTGCACGATGGCAGCCTCGCCAACAGTCTGTCTGTCTTTTTGTTGTTATTTTTAGTGTGTTTTAACAGCTTGTGTTCTCTGGTTTGTTTTACAGTGTGTGGGGGTGGGAGGGGGATCGGGGAAACTTTTTTTCAATCTCTTACCTTGCCGGAGTTGCGATCGTTTTCCGGATTGTATCTCCGGTCTCTCTACGGCCCAACATCATGGAGCTGGAGGCCTCGTGGACTTACCATTGGAGCCAATCCCTTGCCTGGGATCGACGCTCCAACCACGGCCTGCGGATTTCAACATCGCGGAGCTCGCAGTCTCGGGTAGAGACTGGTGTCGGGAAGCTCCAGTTGCAGAAGGTTTCGGCCAGCCCCAGCCCGGGGTAGATCGCCCGGTGCGGGGGAGCTGAGATCCCCCCCGATGCAGGAGCTTGACCGCCACGACACAGAGGGCCTGCGGCCGGCTACGGGAGCCAAGATCGTCCCGCCAACGGATGGCTCGAGGCCCCCGACTGCGGGAGAACAGAGAAGGGAAGAGATTGAACTTTTTTTCGCCTTCCATCACAGTGAGGAATGTGGAGGAGTCACTGTGGTGGATGTTTATGTTAAAATGTACTTTGTGTGTTTTGTTGCTTTTTAATGGTATGACGGTATGGCAAATCAAATTCCTCGTATGTTGTAAATCATATGTGGCTAATAAAATATGACTATGGTTATAATTATGCTTAAACTCAAAGTTATGGGCAATAAATCCATGTCTCAGACTTCATTTTGATTCCTGCTCATGATTTAACCAGCGGGTAAAGATAATGAGTGAGTGTTCATCTGTCATTCCGGGATTTGTATTAGAATGTATAGGAATTTCCACATCTTGCCTACGCATGAAATCTGAAACCATGTTTACTGCTCACACAAACAAATTACACAATTTCTGGTGCTTGAGGGAATATTCCCATGATTTGTCATCAACACGCTTTAGCAATTTTATACTAATCCAATAGTACATTGCGGGTGGATGGTCCAACACGAAATGTTAACCTGCGCGTTTGTGTGTCCCCTGTAACCCTTAGACATAGTTTTGAGGTGGATAATTGCGTCCACATTGTGTTTCTTTTCATTGGGCAGAACCAAGTGCAGGCACCAAGACAAGCAACTCAATTCCTGAAGAAGGAAGGAACTGCAGATGCAGTTTAACAAAAAAAAAAGACACAAAGTGCTGGATTAACTGAGCGGGTCAGGCAGCATCATTGGAGAATATTGGATCGCGACCCATCTTTGGATTGTAGTGTGGGGAAGAAAGATGGAAGAGAGGAGGGGCAGGACAAAGCGTTGCGGCTAATCGGTGAACGCAGGGGAGGGGGGGGGGGGGCTTGATAGGCAGATGGTTGAACAAGGCAGGAATACAGGTGTGAGACAAAAGGATTGAAGATCTTCTTTAGTTCCTGGCTGTTGGCTTCAAGTAAAAAAAAAAAACTGGTATTTGAATGGTTTAATTACATCAGTTATGTGGAGAAAATGGAGAGGCTGGGATCCTTCTTCTCCGCATGTAGAATGTTAAGAGATTTGATAGAGTTGTTCAGAATGTTTTATTTTTTTTAAATCAATATTTTTTTATTAGGAGCAAATACATATCGTAATAAAAACATTTCTTGTCTATCAGTCAAACACTGCTAATATTATCAGTTGTGTATTGACTGCTTCTAGTTTTTTTTTTATTTTTAGGAATTCTAGGTATTTTAGATAGACTAGGTAGAATTAGATACAACTTTCTTCAAGGGAGAATGCGTGACAGGAACCAGAGGCAAGGTGAAGGAAAAAGTGTTATGATTTGGAACCCATCGCCTCAAATAATGTTAGTTGCGGATTCCTTTCCAGAATGGTGAATATCATCCGCACATCGACCCTGTCAAACCCAATCCTATCTCAGAGAAGAGCACAAATCTTCTGCTTCTTCTACCTTTTCTTCTTCAACACGTGGATGATCCAGATCCATCGAGAAAGCCCCCATGCATGGATTATTTTAATGCGCATTGGTATTGCACAATGCCCACCACTCACTCATGGTGACGGGAAGCCTTTGTCCAAGGGCAGCAGGTCTAAGGCAATTGCCTAGCTTTGCTGCATAAACTTAGACCCTCGGACTATTTTTAATCGGACGTTACCGGATTTTAACTTGCACTAAACATTATTCCCTTTATCATGTACCTGTATACTGGGGATGGGTTAATTGCAATCATCTGCAGTCTATCCACTGACTGGTTAGCACGCAACAAAGGCTTTTCACTGTGCATGTAACAACAAACTCAACTAAGCCAAACTAGCAGATGCGTGTACACTCTAAATACACACCACCCACTCACCATGTGCATAGACACATAACCTTGCACTTGTTCTTGTCCTCAGGTCACCTCCATCAGTGACCCCCTTTCCCACCACTGCCCAAAATAGTCACAGTACAGGACTGGGGGAGAACTGTTCTTTGGAGGTGACATCTTTGGATGAGAAACTAGACCAGACTAAAGCCAAGTCGGCTACCTTGGGTGGCTGCAAGGAATCCAGTGCCACAAATGGAGGAAGATCAGGGAAAATCTCTCTAGAGTGTTGGCCAGCATTTATCCCCAAACCAACATCATTTAAAGCAGGTAATCCAGTCATGATCTCCCCCCCACTCGCAACAAGGGCAGAGTCCCCCTGGTCCTCACCTTTCACCCCACCAGCCGGCACGTGCAACACATAGACCCCGCCAGTTTCGCCACCTCCAACGTGACCCCTCCACTCGCCACATCTTCCCATCTCCCCTCCCTGTCTGCCTTCTGCAAAGACCGCTCCCTCCGCAACTCCCTTGTCAATTCTTCCCTTCCCTCCCGCTCCACCCCTTCCCCGGGCACTTTCCCTTGCAACCGCAAGAGATGCTACACTTGTCCCTTTACCTCCCCCCTCCACTCCTTTCAAGGGCCCAAGCAGTCCTTCCAGGTCCGACAGAGGTTCACCTGCACCTCCTCCAACCTCATCTACTGCATCCGCTGCTCCAGATGCCAGCTGATCTATATCGGTGAGACCAAGCGGAGGCTTGGCGATCGTTTCGCCGAACACCTCCGCTCGGTCCGCAATAACCAAGCCGACATCCCGGTGGCTCAGCACTTCAACTCCCCCTCCCATTCCGTATCCGACCTCTCGGTCCTGGGCCTCCTCCATGGCCAGAGTGAGCAACACCGCAAGTTGGAGGAACAGCACCTCATATTCCGCTTGGGGAGTCTGCATACTCTGTGCTTGAACATTGAATTCTCCCAATTCTGTTGACCCTTGCTGTCTCCTCCCCTTCCCACATCTCCCTCAGCCCTCGGGCTCCGCCTCCTCCTTTTTCCTTTCTTCCCCCCACCTCCCCCCACCTCCCCCCACCCCCCCCCCCCCCCCCCCCCCCCCCCCCCCCCCCCCCCCCGTCAGTCTGAAGAAGGGTTTCGGCCCGAAACGTTACCTATCTCCTTCGCTCCATAGATGTTGCTGCACCCGCTGAGTTTCTCCAGCATTTAGTGTACCCTCGATTTTCCAGCACCTGCAGTTCCTTCTTTAACACAGTCATGATCTCACTGCTCTTTGTGGAACCAGTTGTGCATACATCAGCTGCATTGTTGCTTGCATCACTGCAGTGACTGTGACTCAGTAATCCTTCCTTAGCTGTGAAAGCCTTTGGGATGATGCGTGATGGTGAAACACACTATAGAAATGAATAAATCTTTTGTTAAGTATTTTTATTATAGAAACATAGTAATAACAAAGTACATTATTTTGCATTGCTGAAAATACATGATATTAATTTATATATTCATACTCTTAATAATATTTGTATTATCATTGATTTAACAATTTTAGACTAAATATTTTATATAATTGAAAATACATAATATTAATAGAATATTGACTGGCCTTGAGGGGGATACGACATATATTGCCTGAAGTAGATTCATATTGCCCGAGTCGAAGTGAGGGCAATATATGTCGTATCTCCCGAAAGAGGACAGTCAATATTGTTATTATTACCCATTATCAGACATCTAGAGGAAAATCTGAACATCTCATATGATATGAATGTATCTATACATTTTGCAATATGCATTGCAACATTGTAAATAAGGGTACTAAAACCATTGCAACATTGTAAATAAGGGTACTAAAACAATGTAACATTTATGTTTCATTTATGTAATTTATGTAATTCATTTATGTGACAATGTGAAAGGTCGAACTTTTAAATCGCGAACCTCTTCTCGCAACCGGCTGCCATTTTGTTTGTTTTGAGAATAAATTTTAAATTTCGCACGCAGCGTCACGTTGCCGTCACGCAGCGTCACGTTGCCAAGTTCCCGGATGTGAGACCAGGGGAATATAAGACTATATTCCCCGCTGTTTAAACAGGTAAAGTCCATAGGCGTTCGCTAGAAAGGGGAATATAAGAAAATATTCCCCTGTTACCCCTGCTGGCAGTAAAAAGGAAGGGAATATAATTTCGTAAAAGCATACCTCAGATGGGTGATATGGGTAATAATAATGATAAATTCATACTGTTAGTAATATTTGTATTATCGTTAATTTAAAAATTTAAGACAATATATTTTATGCACTTGAAAATACATAATACTAATAATGCCTTCATGATATTAAAGATATATTCATACTATTAATAATATTTGTATTATCATTGATTTTAAAAATTAAGACTATATATTTTATATATTTGAAAATACATGATATTGATAATACCTTCATGAGATTAGTACTGTTTATATTCTTATTAGTATTAAAAATTTGAGATTATGTGTTTCTATACATTTTTCTAAATTTTTTTTAAAGGTAGGAAAAGATAGAGAAAAAGAGTGTAAGAAGTATGATGGTGAATGGAGTATTAATCATTAATCCGTCCTTGGAGATATAGTCATGTTTTATTATATATGTTTCTTCATCCAATGAATAAATCTGTGTAACAGTTTAGTCTATCTGATATTATGCGTTTTGCGAAGACAAATTGTAAGAAAGTAAAATCCTACATAACAAGAGATTGTACTGAACTTGGATGATCAGCCATGATCACATTGAATGGCGGTGCTGGCTCGAAGGGCCGAATGGCCTTCTCCTGCACCTATTGTCTATTGTCTATTGAGACAGGTGCGATATCATCATGAGTTGTAACCATTGAGTCACTGAAGGGCTTCGCTCATTTCCAATTTTAAAAATGTTTATGGAAATTGAACATTATGTTGAAGAAGCAAATATAGTTGAGTTCAGTTTAGAGATACAGCATGGAAACAGGCCCTTTGGCCCACCAAGTCCACACCGACCAGCGATCACCCATACACTAGTTTATCCCACTCTCGCATCCAACACACAAGGGACAATATACAAAAATAAATTAACCTGCACACTTTGTAATGTGGGAGGAAACAGAAACATAGAAAATAGATGCAGGAGTAGGCCATTCGGCCCTTCGGGCCTGCACCGCCATTCAATATGATCATGGCTGATCATCCAACTCAGTATCCTGTACCTGCCTTCTCTCCATACCCCCTGAACCCCTTAGCCACAAGGGCCACATTTAACTCCCTCTTAAATATAGCCAAAGAACTGGCCTCAACTACCTTCTGTGGCAGAGAATTCCAGAGATTCACCACTCTCTGTGTGAAAAAATGTTTTCCTCATCTCGGTCCTAGAGCACCCGAAGAAAACCCACGCGGTAACAGGGAGAATGTATATACTGGGCGCAGACACCATCAGTAGTCAGGATCGAACCCGGGTCTCTGGCATTGTGAGGCAGTGAAGAAAGACAATGGCATGTTGGCCTTCATTGCAACTGAATTTGAGTTAAGGAGCAAGGAGGTCCTACTGCAGTTGCACCACATGGTGAGTATTTCATGGTGAGACCACATCTGAAATATTGGGTGCAATTTTGGTCTTCTAATTTGAGGAAGCACATTATTGCTATTGAGGGTTCACCGGGTTAATTCCCAGGATGGCGGGACTGACATATGATGAAAGAATAGGTCGACTGGGCTTGTATTCGCTGGAATTTAGAAGGATGAGAGGGGATCGGGGGTGGAAGATTGCAACCTTCACGTGGTCCGCCCTGTTTCGACTAATGCAATCAACTCGACGTGCACAAACGGAAGATCAAATAGAACAAGTTGTCCTACAACTTTAGGCTGTGCACGCCACACACAAGAAGAAGAAGAAGAGGGGATCTTATAGAAACATATAGCATTCTTAGAGGATTGGACAGAGTAGATGCAGGAAATATGTTCCCGATGTTGGGGGAGTCCAGAACCAGGGGTCACAGGTTAAGAATAAGGGGTTGGCCATTTAGGACTGATATGAGGAAAAACGTTTTCACCCAGAGAGTTGTAAATCTGTGGAATTCTCTGCCACAGAAGACAATGGAGGCCAATTCACTGGATGTTTTCAAGAGAGAGTTAGATTTAGTTCTTAGGGCTAATGGAAACAAGGGACATGGGGAAAAAGCCGGAAAGGGGTACTGATTTTAGATGATCAGTCATGATCTTATTGAATGGTGGTGCTGACTCAAAGGGCCGAATGGCCTACTCCTGCTTTTCTGTTTCTATGTAGCCACTCCGCCACCCTAAATTGGACAGCATCAGCATGTATGTTTACAAAGGCGATCTACGGAATCAGAAATGCATCATAAATGGGTAACAAATTTATTGCGCAAGATTTTTTGAAAAACTGGGAGGATTGTCTCATAACCATTTCAGAACTATACCCATATAGGTTAGATAATAAAAGGTGGAACGGAACCAAATATGGAAATGGAGGACAAGCTACAGGATAGGCTGTCATATTAATCATTTTTTAAACCTCTCCCACTTCCAGTGTTATGCAGCGATTGAAAAGGGAAGAATTCTAAGAAATTAGATGAATATTGACATTTTTACGTCAATTAATGGGATATTATTTCAAAGAACATACAGGAAGTATATTGACTCAAAGGTTGATGAAATGCAGAAAACAAGCAAACAGTGATGCATATCCACCTGACATGGCAAATCAGGCCTGTAATCGATTAGGATTCTGCTTGATGTCAGTATTTGGTATAACCTGTGTTTGAATCATCTCCCCCTCTCCCTCTCCCTCTTCCTCTCTCTCCCTCTCCCCCTCCCTCCCTCTTCCTCTCTCTCCCTCTCCCTCTCCCTCTCTCCTCCTCTCCCTCTCTCCCTCTCTCCCTCTCCCTCTCCCTCTCCCCTCTCCTCTCCCTCTCCTCTCCCTCTTCCTCTCCTTCTCTCTCCCTCTCCCTCCCCTCCCCCTCCCTCCCTCCCTCTTCCTCCCTCTCCTTCTCCCTCTTTCCCCTCCCTCTCCCTCTCCCTCTCTCACTCTCCCTCTCCCTCTCCCTCTCTCCTCTCTCTCTCCCCCCTCTCTCTATCTTTCTCTCTCTCACTCTCCCTCTCCACCCCGCTCTCCTCTCCCTCCCTATCTCTCTCTCTCCCTCTCCTCCCCTCTCTCTCTCTCTTTCTCTCTCCCTCTCTCTCCCTCTCCCTCCCTCTCTCACCCTCTCCCTCTCTCTATGTATCTATCCATCTATCTACAGTATCTCTTTTGTTCACTCTTTTTCTTACTCTCTTTCTCTCTCTCTCTCTCTCTCTCTCTCTCTCTCTCTCTCTCTCTCTCTCTCTCTCTCTCTCTCTCTCTTGCTCTCTCTTCATGGTCTTTCCTATTTTAGATTTCTATCACCTCTTTTCCTCCATGCTTCAGAATGTCAGAGCAGATGGCTGCATAGGATGCTTTTCACAGACCCAGCTTGGTGAGGTACGGTAATCGTGGTGAATGGATTGAGTGAATTTACAGGCCCCAATGACCACAGGGTGACAGTGGGAAAGGAGATAAGAAAAGAATTAGGTTCATAAAAATTACACAACCAAAGTTTTACAATTAGAATTGAAACTAAGAGCGACTGAATTTTTGCCTGAACCGACAACCTTCCATTAACTGTTTACTGTGATAATCTACACCTCCTTTTAGCTTTTAAAACTTACAAAAACTTCTCCTAACATAGGAACAGTTTAAATTGTACAAACTAAAGGTTTGTTTAATAAAGTTTTTGAATGTATTTCAAGATTTTAAACAAAATTGAATCATTGCAGAGTGCCGTTAAAATACCATAGATCAGCAGTTTATTGACTTAATTGATTGAAAGATAGAGCTTGGATAGTGCCCACTAGTTCTATCTTATCCCCCTTTGGCATCCATTCCCTACACACTTGGGACAACTTACAGAGGCCAGATATATATATATATTTTTTGGGGGGGGGGGGGCTTGTAGGAGGAAACGTAGAGAAAATGAAGCAGTCACAGGAAGAATGTGCAAACTTCACACAGAGAGCATCTGACCGAGCTCTAGTCTCTGCACTGAGAGGCAGCACCTCTTGCGGCTGCACTACTGTGCTGCCCGGTTAATTCACGTTAACGTCAGGGGTGTCCTGACCATGTGTCTACTTTTTCAGTTGGGGCTTGGTCCCAGGTTCACCCTTGCTGCCTGTTGTAGGACTGAGGCCTTCATTTGGATACTATGGGATTAATGTAGCATTTGATTGCTGGCATGGACTAGGCGGCTGGTGGTCAATTTTCGTGCAGTGACTCTATTACTCTATGAGGCTATACATTGGACCTCCTGGATTAACACCAGGTAGACGAGAGACACTGAAGTGGGACAGCAGCAGGATGCAAGAGACTCATCTTCAAGATTCAAGAGATTCAAGAGAGTTTATTGTCGTGTGTCCCTGACAGGGCAATGAAATTCTTACTTTGCTTCAGCACAACAGAACATAGTAGGCATGACTACAAAACAGATCAGTGTGTCCATAGACCATTATATAGATATATACACACATGAATAAATAAACTGATAAAGTACAAATAACAGATAATGGGCTATAAATGTTCAGAGTTTTGTCTGAGTCAAGTTTAATAGCCTGATGGCTGTGGGGAAGTATCTATTCCTGTTCTTCTTCTTTTTCAACTCTTGCAACCATCTTCTTCAACTCCTGCAACCTATAGACTCTAAACGACCCCCAGTAACCACATCAATTGGAACAGGAGAGAGCGGCAGATCACAATGAACCTGAAAATACCCCTTGATTATATAATTGTACATATTACATATAATATACCACCTGGTGGCGCCAGCAATGGCTGCCTCGCCAACAGTCCGTCTGTCCCTACCTTCTTTGTGTTTTAATAGTATGTATTAAATGTATGTTTTTAGTGTTCTTTAGCTTGTTTAATGTGGGGGGGTGGGGGAAACATTTTCTAATCTCTTACCATGACGGAGATGCGATTTTTTCCCGTATCGTAACTCCGTCCACACTGCAGCCCAACATCGAGGAGTTGGCGGCCTTTGCTGGTGCCTGACCTTTGAGAGCTGCACCACGGGGAGCCCACGGGACTTTAACATCGTGTAGCCTGCGATCCCTTTGCCGTTCAGGAAGGATGGTGGAGTACATGCCCCAATCTGCATCACTGGTGCAGTTGTGGAAATGGTTGAGGGCTTCAAGTTCGTTGCCAGTGATCTGTCGACCACTTTGATGCAAAAGCCAAGAAGGCAGAACGTCACCTCTACTTCCGGAGGAGATTGCGAAAATTCAGCATGTCTCCAGCGACTGTTACAAACTTCTGCAGATGCACCATAGAGAACATACTGTCGGGTTGCATCGCAGCTTAGTTTGGGAACAACTCTGCCCAAGACCGCAAGAAATTGCAGAGAGTCAGAGTTGTAGCCCAGTCCATCTTTCAGACCAAACTTCCCGCCGTTAGACTCCATCTACACTTTTGCACTGCCTCAGAAAAGCAGCCAACAACATCATCAAAGATTTGTGGAGGCAGGTTCTCCGGATCCTTTCAAGAAGGGAGCTAGATAGGGCTAAAAATAGCAGAGTCAGGGGATACGGGGAGAAGGCAGGAACGGGGTACTGATTGGGGATGATCAGCCATGATCACATTGAATGGCGGTGCTGGCTCGACGGGCCAAATGGCCTACTCCTGCACTTATTGTCTATTGTCCCACCCCGGTCATTCCTTCTTCTCCCATAATGTGAACAGATTCTTCTTGATTTGTCTTCTAAATCATCGTTTTATAATCTAATTACTAAAAATCATTCTCCAGATTAAGCAGTTTCTTTATATGATATTGAGAGAATCTTGTTATCATTTTAATGACTGTAATTAGGTCAGTTTGATTGAATTATAGCAGACAGGACAATTTCAACGTATCTTGCAACACTCTTTATCTGATGACAGGCAGGGTCATGCCACACTTGCAACGCTTGGCTGGGGGAATTTAGCTTCTCATCTAATTATTCAGCAGGTACTTTTGTCAGAGTGTTCCTAAACTTCCTGTTCCCAAACCTGTTAACTGATGTCATGTTCACCCAGCCTACCGGGTAATCTGAGGCCCAGTTTGACAAGAATTGCACAATCCACTGAGTGATTAGAGTTTGTCAAAGCTGATATCAGATGAGAGATCTATCAGATGGCGTTGCTGCCAACAGCCAGCCCAGGAGTTTCCTCACCCTTACTGAATCGTTGTTTTTTTTGTAGTGCTCAGGATAATTTATTTTTTTTAAACCATTTGTTTTTCTACGAAAGAAAATGGTGTTTTGTTGGCACAGCACATTTTCACAAAACGAGCTTTATTGTGGAGTGCTGGCACTCAGAAGTCAACTGTTGCGTTCATCTTGTGTAGGAAGGAACTGCAGATGTTGGTTTACACCGAAGAGGGACACAAAATGCTGCGGGACTGGCAGCCTTGAATAGAAGGGTTTCGACCTGAAACATCACCCATTCCACCTATCCAGAGATGCTGCCTGTCTCGCTGAGTTACTCCAGCATCTGTTATGTTCATCTTGTCTGTGTCATCTCGTCAAAAGAACTATCCGGTTCTTCTTCTTCTTCCGTGTGGCGTGCACAGCCTAAAGTTGTTGGACAGTTTGTTCTATTTGATCTTCCGTGTGTGCACATCGAGTTGATTGCATTAGTCGAAACAGGGCGGACCACGTGAAGGCTGCAATCTTCCACCCCCAGTTGTTTCCATGCCACACTTCTTCACTGTGTCTCTGTCAATTCCTTTCTTCAATAATTTATCCATTTATGTTGTAGATAAATGTGTGCTTCTATTTAATCTGCTTCTACCATATTTTAGGTGGAAAATTCCAGGTCGGAACAACAAATTTTGACTGTGAGCGGCATGGTGGTGTCTTACAGCGCTTGCAGCGCTGGAGATCCGGGTTCAATCCTGACTACGGGTGCTTTATGTATATATGTAATGTAGTTTGTACGTTCTCCCCATGACCTGCATGGGTTTTCTCCAAGATCTTCGGTTTCCTCCAACAATCCTAAGCCGTATAGTTATGTAGGTAAATTGGCTTGGTAAATGTAAAAATTGTCCCTAGTGTGTGTCGGATAGTGTTAATGTGTGGGGATCGCTGGTCGGCATGGACCTGGTGGGCTAAAGGGCCTGTTTTCATGCTGTATCTCTAAACTAAACTAAACTAAACTGCTGTATTATTATTTATTTTCCCCTATTTTAATAAGTTCTATTGCCTGTCACCTTCAATGTATCATCTCATTATTGATAACTTTGCTGATGGAGACAGTTTTCTTCGTCACGCATATTAACGATTTAGAACACTTCTATGAATTTACTCTTAACCCATCACAGTGAGTAATAGGGAGGAGTCACTGTGGTGGATGTTTATGTTAAAATGGAATCTGTGTGTCTTGTAGCTTTTTATTGGTATGACTGCATGACAAATCAAATTCCTCGTATGTTTCAAAACCTACTTGGCTAATAAAGTAGGACTATGATTATGATTAAACCCGATGCATATTTTAGCTTTGTTCAGAGAAACAGTTTAGAGATACAGCATAGAAACAGGCTACCCAGTCCATGCTGACCAGCGATCCTCGCAAAGGGCCTGTCCCACTTGCCGATTTTTTTCAGCAACTGCCAGCAGCATTGACTGACGTATCAGGTCACAGAAAAAGTCGCGGCGTGATGCGGCGTGATGCGGCGTGACGCGGCCTGACGTGGTGTAACGTGGTGATGATGCGGCGTGCTGCGGCGTGACGCGGCCTGATGTGGTGTAACGTGGTGATGATGCGGCGTGATGCGGCGTGACGCAGCCTGATGTGTGTGTAACGCGGCGATGATGCGGCGTGATGCGGTGTGACGCGGCCTGATGTGGTGTAACGCGGCAATGGCGCGGCGTGATGACGTATTGACGCACGGTGTTTCCTCAAGTGTCGCAACAATTTATTTGTCGCCGCTGGATTTTGAAACATTCTAAATATTTTGGCGACCCTGATATGGCGCGGACAGTCGCCGAAACAAATCGCCAAGTGGGACAGGCCCTTTACACTATCCTACACACACTGGGAACAGTTTACAATTCTACCAAGCCAATTAACCTACAAACCTGTACATCTTTGGAGTGTGGGAGAAAACCAGAGCACCTGGAGGAAACCCACACAGGTCACAGGGAAAACGTACAAACTCCTTACCGACAGCATCCGTAGTCTGCACCGAACCCAGGTATCTGGTGCTGTGAGGCAGCAACGCTACCGCTGCGCAACTGTGCTCTTAGGAGATCGCTGGCCAACTTCGCTCATCCCTCACTCCGTCATTCATTAGATTTTTTATCTTCTTCCAATACTTCAAAACCATAACATAATTTCCTAAAACATGGTGGCATGGTTCAAAACAACATTTCAGCTGGGTTTTATAAAAGGTTGATCATAACTACCTTACTTTGCTATTAATACATCTGTTTTATTACTATTAATATAGCAAACATATCTTTAAAAGTTTTTAAAGCTGGTTCATCTTGTGTCTAATTTCCAAAGGTTTTATAGTCAGTCTCATACAGCACGGAAACAGTTCCTTTACCCAACTCATCCATGCCGACCAATTTGCTTACTTGAGCTAGTCCCATCTGCGTGCGTCTGGCCCATATCCCTCCGAACCTTTCCCCATCCATGTACGTGTCTAAGTGTTGTAAATGTAACCGCTTCTACTACCACCACCATAGGTTTGTAGGATTCTAATATTAAAGGAACGGCAGCAATGACTCACACTGAACGGTTTAACCTTCCCAATCATCGTGATCAAGATGTGAGCTGCAGTGAAAGATGAAACCAAGGAAGTTCCTGCTAATGTCAACGCTACTGATGAAGTCAGCATTAGCATCAACCATGCAAAAGTGGTCGCACTCTTGCCTGTGAATCAGAGCTCAATGGGTGTGAGTCAATACTGGCCTACCCAGCAGCACATTATGCTGACCTAAGCTCCATCTACCTTTGCAAATAAACAGAAAGGATCCCATGTCCCATTCAGTGGGGGAGTCCAGCTCAGTAACTTGATCAACGTTTGTCCCTTGGTCAAAGCCTATAATGTGGTCCTTACCATATTTTGCTCTGCAGGACCTGCTGATGCATGAATTGGCTGTCGTGCGGCACAATCGATTAGGACGCAGAAGGTCCTCGCACAGCACAGTGGAGTGGATGGTTTGTCGTGATCTAGTTCTCCAGTCGGGGTGAACAAGGCAAATTGGCAGCAGATAGGGGGCGGCACAGTGGCGTAACGGTAGAGTTCCTTTACCCAACTCATCCATGCCGACCAATTTGCTTACTTGAGCTAGTCCCATCTGCGTGCGCCTGGCCCATATCCCTCCGAACCTTTCCACAGGAGCTGTCTGTGGGGAGTTTGTATCTTCTCCCCCGTGGCCATAGTAATGATCCAACAACAGCACGGCTTCAGTACTATTCCACCTACACTGCAGAGCTCCTTCAGCACGACCCACGACACTGCAGCACTCCCTCTTGACCGCACTCTGAAACTTCACATCAGCCTGGATTTGAACTTGAAACCAAAGCCCTCTGACTCAGAGGCACAGAAAGCTGCCTCTGAGCCATGGCTGATGCTAAACTTGGTAAAGATTTTGATATATTTCTGAAATTGTAAACCTCAATTCAGTTGCTCTACTCAACAGCCAAAAATCTGTAGCCTCCCTTTGATCTGGTATTTTGTTGGTTCACATGCTTGATCAATGGTGTTTTATCATTAATGTTTTATTATTATTAATGTTTAGTGTTTTGTGAGTCATTCGTAACTGTCACTGTATGTCATATTGTTACTTGGTGGGCGGAGCACCAAGGCAAATTCCTTGTATGTGAATACTTGGCCAATAAACTTACTTACAATTTACTAAAAAGGGAGCAAACTGAACTTCTTGTTGAGATTTCTGTGGTTTAGTCTCCACACAAAAGAGAAAGTGGAACTACACTAATGTTGAACCGTTGTAATCTTTTTTTGATTTTTTAATTTTCATCCTTATTGTTCATAAGATCATAAGGAATAGAAGTAGAATTAGGCCATTCAGCCCATCAAATCTACTCCATCATTCAATCATGGCTAAACTATCTCTCCCTCCTAACCCCATTTTCCTGCTCTCTCCCCATAACCTCTGACACCTGTACTAATCAACAAATATCGCCACGTCCTAACCTCATCACAGCTCTGTGCACATCCTCCAACCGTGAACTATTTCAGATCGCCAAAACAACATTTCTCTTCTCTTCTCTCTTGGACATTTCCTTGAGAACCAGGATGACTGACCTCCACACGAGTTCTGACACGGCCGACTAATATGGGGCTTCTTGACTCTGCCTCAAATGGCACTTGAGGAGATACTTGATGGAGCAGATAGTGGATGGTCTGGGAAACAGTGATCTTCAGGGTCACCAGGGAGGTCATTTACTCCTGAGGTCTTCTTTTTCCTGAGTTGGAACCAAACCTCTTCTCTCCTTGTAGGCTAGAGCGAGCCGCAAGGATGGATCAGCTAGTGGGATGAAATCAGGACATTCATGTCAAGAGTCCCAGTAGAGGAATCCTCCGAAGTGTCCCTTTCAGGGGCATTAACTACCTTCTCTCTTTGATAACCAGTTCAACTTCTGGGCTTTCAGCAGGGTCGGTCAGTAGATGCTCGGGCTGTAATGACCAAGACAGCACCAAATAACCTGTTCAAGTCATGGTTATCAACCGATTACTGGATCTTCCCATCCCCATCCTGGCCCACTATTGCCTCCGCCCCTGTACCCACTCAACCGTTGACAGACCAAGCCTGAGATAATAACAGGCCTCCTCTGTTCCTATATACCTCTAGTTCTGGCTGCCTACATGCTTTTAAGGGATGACTCTACTGTTATGACTCTACTGTTTATAACCTCACCTTCACCCACCCAAATCCTAAACTCCAAGCCTTCCAGGAAATAAAAGCACCATCTAGATCAGGAGGATGAGGTGTGATCTTATGGAGGTCTACAAGATCATGAGAGGAATAGACCGGGTAACTGCACAGTCTTTAGACTTCGGACTCTAGAGATACAGTGCGGAAACAGGCCCTAAGGCCGACCGAGACCATGCTGACCAGCATTCACCCTGCCCAACCTATAAACCTGTAGGTAGACAAAAGGACTGGAGAAACTCAGCGGGTGAGGCAGCATCTATGGAGCGAAGGAAACAGGCAACGTTTCAGGCCAAAACCCTTCTTCAGACTCACCAGACTATAAACCTGTACATCGTTGGAGTGTGGGAGGAATCAGGACCACCTGGAGAAAACCCACACAGGTCACGGGGAAAATGTACAAACTCCTTACCGACAGCACTCGTAGTCTGGATGGAACCCAGGTATAAGGCAGCAACTCTGCCGCTGCGCAACTGTGCTCTGAGGAGATCGCTGGCCATCGGTCATCCTTCACTCCTGGATCCATTAGATTATTTATCTTTTTCCAATACCTTCAAAACTTTAACATCATTTCCTAAAACATGGTGGCATGGTTCGAACAACATTTCAGCTGGGTTTTATAAAAGGTTGATCATAACTCCCTTGCTTTGCTATTAATACATCTGTTTTATTACTATTAATAAAGCAAACATATCTTTATAATTTTTTTACAGCTGGTTCATCTTGTATCTAATTTTCAAAGGTTTTATAGTCAGTGTCATACAGCACGGAAACAGTTCCTTTACCCGACTCATCCATGCCGACCAATTTGCTTACTTGAGCTAGTCCCATCTGCGTGCGTCTGGCCCATATCCCTCCGAACCTTTCCCCATCCATGTACGTGTCTAAGTGTTGTAAATGTAACCGCTTCTACCACCACCATAGGTTTGTAGGATTCTAATATTAAAGGAAAGGCAGCAATGACTCACACTGAACGGTTCAACCTTCCCAATCATCGTGATCAAGACGTGAGCTGCAGTGAAAGATGAAACCAAGGAAGTTCCTGCTAATGTCAACGCTGCCGATGAAGTCAGCATTAGCATCAACCATGCAAAAGTGGTCGCACTCTTGCCTGTGAATCAGAGCTCAATGGGTGTGAGTCAATACTGGCCTACCCAGCAGCACCTTATGCTGACCTAAGCTTCATCTACTATGCCGGCTTCAGTCTTTTACCCAGAGTAGGGGATAGGTTTAAGGTGAGGAGGTAAAGATTTAAGGGATAATGGTTTTACACAAAGGTGGTAGATATATGGAATGAACTACCGGAGCAGGTAGTGGGGGCAGGCACTATCATACGTTTAAGTAACATTTGGACAGATACACGGATAGGATATGTATAGACGGTTATATGTCAAATGTGGGCAGGTGGGACAATGTTGGTGAACGTTGGGACTTGTGGGACTATGTTGCCGAATGGGGGCATGTTGGTCGGTATGGGCCAGTCGGGCCGAAGGTCCTGTTTCCACGCTCTAAAACTCTATGACTCTTCAAAAATCGCGGAATATTGCAGAGGTTGAAACTGAATCTAATACTGGTGAAGGGAGCAAAGACGAAAATGCTATCATGCCTTTCAAGACCACAGAATATATCAAAGTGCTTTAAAATAGTGAAGTAAATTTACTTTGAAGTTTAGTCATGGTTGTAATATAGGAAACATGACAGCAAAGTTGCTGACAGTTTCTTCCCCACAAGCAGCAGAGAGCTAATGATTTGATAATCTGGGTTTTTTTTTTAACAGTCAACAAGCATTATTGCTATTGTTGCATTTAGTGCCAAATAACCTCCTTTGAGATATCCAGGGTCTGAGTTTAATATCTCTCCTGAAATAGGGCCAATTGTCTCCAATTGTCAAGCAGGCTGTCAGCCCAATTATGTACTCAGGGCTTTAGCATGAGTTGACACTCTTGAGTAATAATGTTTCCCACAGCACATAAGCCTGGAAATTCAATGCAATTTTCAGCCATGAGTTGGCATGTTCCAACCTCTGGTGATGGTTTACCAGTGTTCTGCATAACACCCACTCTCTCTCTAGGTATGTCTGTATATATTTGCAGAAACTGCAGGTGCTGGTTTCTAAAAGAGGGCGTAATGTGCCGAAGTAAATGCTGTACTAAAACCAGGAGGATGTATTTCTATGGGCAACGTTTTGGGTCGAGACTCTTCATCAGTCTGAACATAGAAACATAGAAACATAGAAAATAGGTGCAGGAGTAGGCCATTCGGCCCTTCGAGCCTGCACCACCATTCAATATGATCATGGCTGATCATCCAACTCAGTATCCTGTACCTGCCTTCTCTCCATACCCTCTGATCCCCTTAGCCACAAGGGCCACATCTAACTCCCTCTTAAATATAGCCAATGAACTGGCCTCCACTACCCTCTGTGGCAGAGAGTTCCAGAGACCCACCACTCTCTGTGTGAAAAAAGTCCTTCTCATCTCGGTCCTAAAGGATTTTCCCCTTATCCTTAAGCTGTGACCCTTGTCCTGGACCTCCCCAACATCGGGAACAATCTTCCTGCATCTAGCCTGTCCAACCCCTTAAGAACCCCTTAAGAACCCCTTAAGATTCCAACCAGTGGAAGATTTTTGCTCTGGTTGATTTTGGTTGACTCTAGCATAACCAGGGCTCCTAGATCAAATATTGCCTAGATATCATGATATCACATATTGTTTTTATAGCAGATATATTACATCACCACCTGCTGCAGTGGATAATTAGTGCCCATTGCCAATAGTTGTTCTATTTAAGGCTCCCCGAAATTCCCTTCAATCTCTTTCCCAATTTCCATCTAATTTTCTATCAGTATACTCCAAAATTATTCTTTTTATGGCCAAATTCCCCTTCCCATTCCGAATCCTAAGTCTCCTCCATACCCAGTCCCACCATAAATTGGAGGAGCAGCACCTCATATTTCGCTTGGGTAGTTTACACCCCAGCGGTATGAACATTGACTTCTCCAATTTCAGGTAGTCCCTGTTTTCTCCTTCTTTCCCCTCCACTTCCCAGCTCTCCCACAGCCCAGAAGGGTCTTGACCCGAAACGTCACCCATTCCTTCTCTCCAGAGATGCTGCCGGTCCCGCTGAGTTACTCCTGCGTCTTGTGTCTATCTTCAGTTTAAACCAGCATCTGCAGCTCCTTCCTACGCATGTATTTTCTATCGTGCCTTTCAAGACCTTTAGAAACTTCAAAGTCCTTTAGAAACAGTGCTTTACAAATTTCTGAAGAAGGGTCACAGCCCGAGACATCACCTATCCTTAGTCTTCAGAAAGGCTGCCTGACCCGTTGAGTTACTCCAGCACTATGTGTCCTTGACATATTAGCTATACCAGATAGAGGGTTGAGCAGAACTCACATCACAATCAAGTGAAAAGCTCTTTGCATTTTCAGTACATTTTCAGTACCGACACAGTAGAGCTGCTACCTCACAGCCCCAGGCACCCGGGTTCAATCCTGACCTCGGGTGCTGCCTGTGTGGAGTTTGCACGTTCTCCCTCTGACCGTGTGGGTTTCCTCACGGCCATCCGATTACCTCACACATCTCAACGATGGGTGAGTTTTTTTGATTAATTGGTCTCTGAAAAGTGCCCCTATTGTGTATGGAGCGGATGAGAAAGTGGGATAACACAGAAGTAGTGTGAACGGCTGGTCGATGTCTCGGTCGAGGCATCGCTCGGTCGCTGATCATGGACTCGGTGAGCTGAATGGTCTATTTCTATGCTGTATCTCCACATGATACCAACTGCCTGTGAGTGGATGCCAGCTTTTTCAATGCTTCTTCATGACAACAGAAGATGCTGCAAACTGTCAGCATGCTGCCCAATCAGTCTTTATTTCAGATATCCAACACCTGCTGTTTTTGTTGTTCTCATTTACTGCTTAACAAGGTGCTTGACATTGGGACTGAACTATGGGTCCTTGATTAATTGCAGAAGGATGTGTCCAAAAGGCTTTTACTTACTTGCCTGGGAGTGTGATTGGGAATTGTAGGCATGCCACAGTGTTGTTCCTAGATCTGAAGACCAGGTCTTTCTTGTACACTACTCTCTGGTTGCACCACTTGGGCGACCTAATTGGCGAGTTTAGCAGAGTTTGAAAAAATGACATGTTGAAGACCTCCTTTGAGTCTGTAGAAGACCTCCTTCCACCTCCTTCGACTATGTTGAAGACCAGCTTCAACTAGCTACGACTAGCTGTGACTTGCTATGACTAACTTCAGGAAAATTGGACACCGAATTGTGGAGAGTGAAGACGACCTCCTTCGACCTCCCTTCGACCTCCCTTCGACCTCCCTTCGACCTCCCTTCGACCTCCCTTCGACCTCCCTTCGACCTCCCTTCGACTATGACGAAGACTATCTACGACTACCTTCGACCACCCTCGATTACCTACGACTAACATGCAGACCTACTACGACCTACTACGACTAAACCTACGCATAAAAAAAGCGTCGATTGGCGACCTTTTTTTGCTCGCGGACATTTTTTAACAAATTGAAAAAAACGGCGCGAACTAGCTGAGGCCTTGAGTAAGCGGAGACCACTCTCGAGCATGAAGGAGAGTTACAAAGACCTCCTACGACCTTGTGTCGACCATGCTGCGAGTATGAGTCGAGGGCAAACTCACCAGAACTCGCTGATTAGGTCGCCCAAGTGGGACAGGCCCTTTAAGGCCCTTTAATTTTGCCCTGGACTCATACTCGTAGCATGGTCGACACGAGGTCGTAGGAGGTCTTTGTAACTCTTCTTCATGCTCGAGAGTGGTCTCCGCGTACTCGAGGCCTCAGCTAGGTCGTGGCGGTTTTTTTTTTCAATATGTTAAAAAATGTCCGCGAGTAAAAAAAGGTTGCCATGGAAAAAAACAGATACTTTTTTTACTCATAGGTTTAGTCGTAGTAGGTTGTAATAGGTCGGCATTTTAGTCGTAGGTAATCACGGGTAGTCGTAGATAGTCTTCATCATAGTCGAAGGGAGGTCGAAGGAGGTCGTCTTCACTCTCCACTATCCGATGTCCAATTTTCCCGAAGTTAGTTGTAGCTAGTTGAAGCTGGTCTTCAACACAGTCGAAGGAGGTGGAAGGAGGTCTTCTACATGTCATTTTTTCAGCCTCTTCTAAACTCGCCAATTAGGTCGCCCAAGTGGGACAGCCCCTTTACCCTTTCTCTGAGACTCTCCGCTCTGTGGTTGTTTCTCCCTACCACCTCACCCATCACCCCCACCTCCTCCAGCTTCCCCAATCCACTTCACAGCAATTGGCCCAGGACTGAAATAACTGCACTGCTGAGCAACCCAGCAGAGAAGTGGGGCTCGTGGAGTATTGGGTGAGCCCTTTCCTCAGTGGTTGAAGTCAATTTCTGATCCAACAACATTTTGCAGCTGCCTTTTTCAATATCCAAATTGGCAAAACATGAAACGCAACACCTTCCAGGGTTTTCCCCAGGTCACAGGCAGTGTGAGCCTAATGTGCGCTGTTGGAAAGTATTCAAAGTGATCAGTCATATCTGATTTTTATACATGGTTAAAGCTTGAATGCCGACTTACAAAATGTTCTCAGGGAAATTGTCCTTGATAGCGCTCTCTGCCCACGTGCACCCCCAAACTATCACTTCCTTCTCTTCACACTCAAAAACTTTCATTATTTCTAATCTAAGTGAGGGTTCGACCCACGGAATATACATTATAGTAGAGGGTTGAATGAAGAGGGTTAGTACAGAAAATGCATACAAAGGGCTTTTCCTCCGCTTGAACCACCAATGCTGGGCAAGTGGTGGAACTAAAGTAGTTTCTGGGTCAGAGATCACACAGTCAAAGCAGAGGCCTGTAGGGATTGCAAAAGGATTGGGCTGAGTCAATTGTCAAGATCTCGATGCTTCAGGTGGGGCACCGGCAACGTGCGTTTAGTTTCAGTTTAGTTTAGAGATTCACCGCAGAAACAGGCCCTTCGGCCCACGGAGTCCGTGCTGACCAGCAATCACCCCGTACGCTAGCACTATCCTTCACACTGGGGACACTTTACAATTTATTAACCAAAGCAAATTAACCTAGAAACCTGTACGTCTTTGGGGTGCGGGAGGAAACCGGACCTCCCTGGAGAAAACCTGTGCAGTCATGGGGAGAATGTACAAACTGTGTATAGGCAGCCCCCGTAGTTGGGATCGAACCTGGGTCTCTGGCGCTGTAAGGCGGCAACTTTAGCGCTGTGCCACGTGCCGCCCATGTTGCGGAAACTGAGAGCTAATATGAAAAGTCAGTCATGTTTAGATCACGGTGCACTAGTGTGTGTTTCCAGGAAAACCTAAAGTATGGCTTGGTTAAGGGAGACCTATCTACAGATGGCTCCAAGCAAGAGAGAATGTAGTCTTGGATGCATAATGCAGGTTCCCTTTGTGTTTCACTGAGGCAGGCCTTCCATTAATTTTGCAGGCTTGCATCTACATGTGTGGCCCCAAACTATCCACAGACTGTGCACAAATGCCTGAATTTCACACAAGTGGAATCCAACCATGCATAGTAAGTCAGTAATGCCCAGGTTCCTCCATGTGTGTGTGTGTGTGTGTGTACCAACACCACTGTGCTCCAGAAATAATGATTAGTCTTCACAAAAGACATAATATAAGTGCCCAGTTGTTTAACCACCTTGGTTCCTCAGTTGTATCCCTATGTGTAGAACATGGCCATCATCTGATTCTCTTATAATCATAGTCATACAGCACTTGGAAACAGGCCCTTCAGCCCAACTTCCCCACGCCGACCAACATGCCCCATCCACACTAGTCCTACCTTCCTGCGTTTGGTCCAGATCCTTCTAAACCCATCCTATCCATGTGCCTGTCCATATGTTTCTTAAATATTATGATAGTACCTGCGTCAACTACATCCTCTGGTAGCTCATTCCAGATACCAACCATTCTTTATGTAAAAAAAAATTCCCTTCAGGTACCCATTAAATCTTTCGCACCTCACCTTAAAGCTATGTCCAAAGGTTCTTGATCCCCCTACTCTGGGTGAAGAATTCTGTGCATTTATCCTATGTAGTCCTCTTGTGATTTTATACAGCTCTATAAAATAACCACTTATCCTCCTGTGCTCCAAGGAATAAAGTTGTAGCATGCTCAACCTCTCCCTATAGCTCAAGCCCTCAAGTCTAGGCAACATCCTTGTAAATCTTCTCTGCACCCTTCCCAGCTCAACATTATCTTTCCTATAACAGGGTGTCTAAAACTGAACCCAATGCTCTAAATGTGGCTTCACCAAATTCGTGTAGAACTGAGCATGACCTCCCAACTCCAATGCTGATGAAGGCCAATGTGCCAAAAGCCCTCTTGAACACCCTATCTACATGTGATGCCAATTTCAAGGAACTATGTACCTGCACCCTTAGAAACGTCGCCTATCTAAAGAAGGGTCCTGATCCAAAATGTTACCTATCTGAAGAAGGTCCTGGCTGAAAACGTCACCTATCCATGTTCCCAGAGGTGCTGCCTGACCCATTGAGTTACCCCAGCACTTTGTGTCTTTATCATTTGCAGCATAATCTAGGAGTTGTGTACAAGTCACTTTAACTGTCCATCGTATATTCCCATGGTATTGTCAGCACACATGTAATGGACAATACACACATTCAATACAATGTCAAACACTAAAAACCATGAATCTCATTTATGTCTATTCCAGGACCTAAATTGCACTTTGTACAACCTTTAACTAAAGTTAAACGAATGTTAACTGAAGTTAGTACTCCTGAATATCACTCAGACTATCTAGGCCATCTTCAGGGAGCTCTGTGCCTCTGATTCCACATTACCCAGATCCACTGGAGCAAAAATGAAATACTGGGGATGGTGGAAATCGAATGTTAAAACAGAAAAATCATGGAAACAGCAACAGAGGCTGAGGCTGTATAAGGCACTGGTCGGGCCACATTTCAAGTATTGTGACTAACTTTGGGCACGATATCTGACCCTGGAGTGGGTCCAGAGGATGTTTACAAGAATGATCCCAGGAATAAGTAGGCCTGCACTCGCTGGAGTTTGGAATATGAGGGGAGACCTCATTGAAATGTACCTAATAGTGAAAAGCTTGGATAGAGTGGATGTGAAGAGGATGTTTCTACTGTGAGATAGTCTAGGACCAGAGGTCATAGCCTCAGAATTAAAGGACGTTCCTGTAGGAAGATAATTTCTTTAGTCAGAGGGTGGTGAATCTGTGGAATACTTTGCCACAGAAGACTATGGAGGCCGTCAATAGATATTTTAAGTCAGAGATAGATCGATTCCCGATTAGAATGGATGTCAGGGGTTATGGGGAGAAGGCAGGAGAATGGGGTAAGGAGGGAGAGATAGATCAGCCATGATTGAACCACAGAGTAGACTGGAGGCCTACTTTTGCTCCTATTGCTTATTGCCTTATGACCTTATGAGATAAGCTGTGGAAAAGAAAGAGAATCATTGTTACAGCCCAACGACTTGTCACTGAAATCAATTGAGATTACCAGTAGCAGCTGGCTGTAGATCTGCTGTTTCCTTGGTCTTACCAGCAGTATTGGCTTTATAAACTGGAAGCATTAATTCTGTTTCTCTCTTCAAAAATCCTCCCCAATCAGTTGAGTATTTCCAGCACACTCTGTGCTTCATTCACAACCCATCTCTTCTTTCTTTACTTGCATTGCACCGTCATCCCATTTCAGGTCTGTCACTCCTCCTGCTATCACAAATGTTCCCAGCTACTCTTTCTTCTGCATGAAATCCCTGTACCTCCCCCCTCCCATCTCCATCACACAACTCCCCTCCTCCCCCCCCCGCCAATGTTGTCAGTTTCCTGGCTCTGTACTTTCTTTAAAAAAAACTGTTAAATCTCAAACACAACAAGGGCATCAGAGGTTACAGGGAGAAGGCAGAAGAATGGGGTTGAGAAGGAAAAAATAGATCAGCCATGATCGAATGGCGGAGCAGACTCGATGGGCCGAATGGCCTAACCCTGCGCCTATGTCCTATGGTCTTAAAATGTTATCAAAAAGATGTATTAGCCCGGTTTCTCTCTCCATGCAAGGGAATGCAGGGGGAAAATGTGCATATATTTGCAGCATCAGTGGATTTTGCATCTTGGGTTCTGCTGAGAATATGCAGTTCACAGGCTCAACAACATACCCACATTTATGTGTGAGCAGCAATTTTGCCAAGTGCCTGGTTCAACAGCACCTCTTTGCCAAATTCTGTTATTCCCCTATCTAGCCATCAAGACCGATAACAGCAGAATTACTGTAAGGTGAACTTCGATAGAGCTTTCCTTTCTACATTCTCTCATATGCAGCCGTCTAATATTTTCCACTTTATTGAATTTCATTTCCTTGTGGTCCTGCAAGGAGGAAAGCCCCCGTTAGCTTGCTTTAGCAAGAACTTAACCAAGATGCCGCAGAATGTTTCCAGATGTTGTAGGGTGAGAAATATGCACCGCTCACAAGACAATAGCAGGCAGTCAGTCATCTTCTGCAATGATCGAGCTGTAAATGACGTAGGTTAACGTCAGCTGAGAGTAAACCGTGAGATAGAATCGGGTCATCCGGTGCGAGCCGTGTTTCCTCCTTCCCTCTGTTGTGAGGTTTTTATAATCTTGCTGTGGTAAATCTGCCATGTGTCTGTACTTCTGGAGGAAATTGTCAATTCCCGTTCAACATACAACTCTCTTCCTTGAAATGTGATTTGATCATTAGGAAATGGTTTTTCTTTTTTCTGTGGTGGAAGGATGGGGGTAATTTGACAAAAGCATGTTGAAAAATGCAAGGGGTTTATTTTTGAGAGACGTACACCCACAATAGGAAGAGTTAATTGCACCATGCGTTCTATTAAAAGTGTGATGTCTGATTTGCAAACCAGATACTCTTTCCTCACTTTTTTTATTCAACTGCCAATCAAAATTATAAATGAGTTCCGCAATTTCTCAAAATAGAGTAATTCAATCATAGATTGTCACACTGTGCCCTTTGCCAAAACCCATCCTCACATGCCTTGCTATTCTAGTTCCATTTACCTGCATTAGGACCATATCTCTCTACTCCTTTCCTTTCCAAGTAAAAATGCCTTTTAAACATTACAATTGTATCACTTCCTCTGGCAGCACATTCCATACACCTACCTCTCTCTATGTCAGAAACTTAGCTCTCAGTTTTTTTCTTTAAATTTCTCCCCTTTCACCTTAAACCTACTTCAAGAGAGTGGTCAAGACCATCGAATTGTCATATGTGTCGGCAACAGAACAATGACATTTTTACTTGCAGCAGTATTACAAGCCCATTAACGCACGATCACACAAAAATAAATATACAATAATCAATAACACAGTAAATTAATATTCAGTAATACTAGGTAACCACATCAGGTTAGTGTAAAACTGAAGTCCGTAGAGCAACCAAAAATAATGTAAATACCAGATAATAGATGCGGAGGTAGGGTTGTGGTTAGTGTTGTGTACTGTTCAAAAGCCTGATGGTTTCTGGAAGGAAGCTGTTCTTGCACCTGGAGGTCACAGTTTTTCGGCTCATGCGCCATCTTCCCAATGGTCGGAGCGAGAAGAGAGCGGGGCCATAAGCACATCCACACTTGCAGGTCTTTGGTGATATTGGCTAACTTTTTTAGGCAGCGCCTCCTATAGACCTCTTTGATGGTGGGGAGGTCAGTACTTGTGATGCAGTGGGCTTCTCAAAGCTGCGAAAGGGTATTAGTCCAGATAGACTGATTTTTGGCCAGGATGGACATGATGAACTGAATGGCCTGCTGAATATGTCTTTCGTTTCATGATCCTATTGCATGTGCACCAGTACTGGCTTAGTTAGAGTTTGCCTCTTTACACTCAGTCTCCACAACATTGCCAATGTTTCTTATTCAAGTATTTATCCCATTCTATTTTCCCACTTCTCTAACCTGTGCGACTTTGGTCATTTTGACCCTACTGTGTTTTCTAATTAAGCTCTTGTATCTATCTTTTCCTGAGAGAATTTGACAGACTTTCTCTGTCCTTAGCGGTGGAATTCCCACTGTCACAATGTATTTTCCACAGATTCATAATGAGTTTTATAATAGATTGCTATTCGTCAAGGGTGAATGGTGGGGTGCAGTACACAAAGACCATGTATTGTGAAAAGTTGCCCAGGAATTTAACATGTCATACCCCCACAATGGTTCCCACTGCAAGTCCAGTCCTCTTCCTCTTGTTCACCCAAGGTTCGGGCCTATTGAGGCCTCGCAGTCGCTGCGACGGCGGCCCGATGTTACCAGTCTCTCTCTCCCTCGTTGGGGGGCAACACTCTTGGAACGGCACACTTCCTCCCCAGAGTCCCCGAAGTCGCAGGCCGCGCGCTGGTGCTCCAAATGAAGGATCCCATCCGCAGTGTTTAGCTGATCCGCGAACAGCTCCGCGATGTAGGAAGCACTGCTTAACATGGCGAAAGGCATCGCCCGCTCACATGGTGCTTCAGCGCTGTGTCGCCGCGAGGTTCGGGCTGGTTTCCAGTCCCGTTGGTTATGCAGCTTAAGCCGCATCTCCGACAGGTAGGGACGGCAGGGGCCACTCTAGTTGCTTGACAGCACCAGAGACTCAGGTTGTCTGTACGGAGTTTGAACGTTCTCCCCGTGACCGTGTGGGTTTTCTCGAGATCTTCGGTTTACTCCCACACTCCATAAGCTGGTCGGTGCGGACTCAGTGGGCCAAAGGGCCTAATACCGCACACTATCTCTAAACAAATAAATTAAACCGAATTACAGTCAGTGTAGATTTCGATCCTTTGGTCAATATATATATATTTTTAAAACTGGACTAAACTATTCATGATCTTTAAGGGCCTGTCACTTAGGCGACTTTTTCAGCAACTGCTGGCACCCGTGATAGTTTGTCGAAAATGTTCAACGTTGAAAATTCAGCGGCAACCAGAAAGACTCTTTGGGTGACTAGGAGACTACTCACGACCGTACGGGCGACGCCCTGGCGACATGTCGCGGGGTGAAGCCTGTATGGTCGTGACTAGTCGCCCAAAGTCGTACCTTGTTCTGGTCGCCGCTGGATTTTCAACATGTTGAAAATTTTTGGCGACCTGTAACGACCTATGACGGGTGCCGGCGGTCGCTGAAAAAGTTGTGTAAGTGGGACAGGCCCTTTACCTATTCCACAGACTTATTGACTCCACTTTAATTCCAGCAGAGTCTTATTCAGTCTTGTGTCCTTATGCCAACAGGTGATTAGACGTTCTCAGTGGAATGTATAAAGGCCCATTCCTATGTTGTCACAGATCTAGTCTGAAGAATGGTCTCGACCCGAAACATCATCCATTCCTTCTCTACAGGCCCGTTGCCTGGCCCGCTGAGTTACTCCAGCCTTTTGAGTCTATCTTCAGTGATTGCATGGTGGTTCCTCTTCCCCAGAGATTACTAGCAATTTTGGTGATCATATCAATTGAGAGTCAGTGGGTTGCTTATTTAATTCTGAGCCAGAAGTATTGTGGATTCACTGCCAGCTCTAGAGACATTCATAGATTCTGAGAATCATCGTCGTACTCGGGACATCAGGGTGGCCCTGCGGTTGAGTTGATTCCTTGCAGCACTAGAGACCCAGACTACAGGTGCAGCCTGTACAGAGTTTGTACGGGGTGGAAGATTGCAACCTTCACGTGGTCCGCCCTGTTTCGACTAATGCAATCAACTCGACGTGCGCAAACGGAAGATCAAATAGAACAAGCTGTCCAACAACTTTAGGCTGTACACGCCACACGAAAGAAGAAGAAGCGTTTGTACGTTCTACCGGTGACCAAGATCTTCAGTTTCCTCCCACACTCCAAAGACGTACAGCTTTGTAGGTTAATTGGCTTGGTATAAATGTAAATTGTCCCTAGTGTGTGTGGGAGAGTGATGGTGTGCGGGGATCGCTGGTCGGAGTGGATTCGATGGGCCTGTTTCCGCATTGTATCTCTAAACTAAAACTAAACTAAAACAGACTAAGCACAGCATGGAAACAGACCATTTGGCCCATCTTATCCATGCTAACCAGTAGGTACCCAACCGTATTAAAAAGGACACAAAGTGCTGGAGTAACTAAGTAGGTGAGCAGCATCTTTGGAGAACATGTATGGGTGACATTGCAGGTTGAGACCACCCATCTGTATTGGTCCCATTGTCCCATTTGAGGATATCCAGCACCTCCTCAACTGTAATATGGACCGACCTCAAGACGTCATCATTAACTTTCCCAATTTTCCTCATTGTCGTGTCTTTTTCTGAGGTATAAACAGAGGAGAAATAGACACAAAAAACTAAAATTACAAATTTAAATATACTGTACATTGTAGCACTTCTCCTTTGCGTTCTCCATTGCATCAAGTGGGCTTCCTGGACTTGAATCGGGTCTACTTAGTGCAGTAATTAAAGCAGAAAATGCTAATAATCTGCAAGTCTTGCAGCAGCTCTGGAGTGAAATGAATGTTTCAAGTTGATATCCAAGAAACATGACCATCATTAGAGCCCTGACCCACATCTTCTTAAGGTGAAGGGAGGAACTGCAGATGCTTGTTTAAACCGAAGTTAGACACAAAAAGCTGGAGTAACTCAGCGGCATAAGCAGTATCTCTGGAGACAAGGAATGGGTGACGTTTCGGGTTGAGACCCTTCTTCAGACGAAGTGTCTCAACCCGAAACGTCACCCATTTCTTCTCTCCAGAGATGCTGCCTGTCCCATTGAATTACTCCAGCTTTTTGTGTCTATCTTCTTAAGGTGAGTATGGAGTACTTTGGAATGGAATTGAATGAATGAATGAATGAATACGTTTATTGGCCAAGTATTAACAAACAAGGAATTTGCCTGTGGTTGAGCAAATAAAGTATCCCAACACAATCACTGGGTTCCAACAGGCAACAAGGTAAAGTGCCTGTCCCACTGTCACAACATAATTCAATTCAGTTCAGTTCAGTTTTTATTTGTCATATGTAGGTTAACACAGTGTCAACGGTGCAATGAAATATTTTTGACAAGACAGCGGGTCACCTCAGCAATGACATTACAAGGTTAAAATTAAGGTAAAAATAATTCACGGCCTCTGCCAAGTTTGCCCTTGACTCATACTCGCAGCATGGTCGTCACGAGGTCGTAGGAGGTCGTAGGTAGGTCGTAGCAGGCCGTGATACTAGTCGTAGGCACTCGTGGCATCAAGTAGGTCGGGGCGTTTTTTCTAGCATGATGAAAAATGTCCACGAGTAAAAAAAGGTCGTGAATTAGGTTGTGAAAGCGGGCAGGCCCTTAAAGGGGAGTTCCCTTTATGCTGCAGGCAAACACAGACTGGCCTGGGAACGATAATAGGCCAGGGGGATTCATTTATGATTGATTTAATGAAGAAACTCAGCAGGCAATTCTGAGCCATAAATTCCTGATGTTCTGCAGCCACCAATGCACAAGAACAATCCTCAGTTCAGTTCTCACATATACCAGGAACCTTTAATGGTTCTCAGGTACTGTCTGCTTTCTGGGATGTTTTGAGGTTTTGCCGATTTGACAGACTCACTCCACAGAACATATAGAACTCTTGTCCATACTGGGGAATAGAATCAGTTGACTTTGACATGTCCCCGCTCACCAGAAAGAAAGTTAACTCAATGCATAGAAACAATGCAGATGCTGGTTAACACAACAGGACACAAAGTGGTGGAGTAACTCAGCGGGTCAAGCAGCAAATCTGCAGAACATGGATAGGTGCCGTCTCGGGTTGGCGCCCTTCTTCAGAATTTGAAGTACACTTAGGAAATTAGGAATAAATAGAAGCGTAGAATGAAAATACCAGCGCACACGAGAAATAAACTCGGTTCTGTAGATTTAAATAATTTTGCTATAAAAATGCATCGCTCGCCTTGCGAAGGAGACCTAACCCGCACGTAAAGGGACAGTTTTGCTGCACAGCTGAGAAATCTGCGTTAGCTCACAGTCTGTGGCGCCCCGTTGGATTGCAACCTTGTCGTGGTCGGGGAGCTTGTGAGTCTCAGTGACCCCTAGAGCTATGCCAGCAGGAGATTCGTCCCCTGTTAGGATCTCCCATGCTGGACAGGTCGAAGGGTAGAGGCGAGACAAAGAGCGGTCCACTGGTCCTCCAGGTATAAACGCAATTTATAGAATATATAGCCTTCATTTCTCCACATAGCAAAGAGAGACGATTTATAATTAAAAGCGGATTACGTGCTTGATCTCGCTCACGGAGCCCGAGTTTGCAATGTGGATGGTATATATTTAATTCTAGCACATGGCTCAATTTGTCGAGACGTGCTGCTCAAAATTTCCTTATTTCAATTATTGTAATATTGTTTGGGGTTCTACCTATCCTTCCTATCTTTCTAAGCTACTCATCATACAGAAGAAATTTATGAGATTAATTTCTCATTCAAATTCACAAGAACCTTCTGCCACTCTCTTCAGGAAGTACTCAATTTTGTCTGTAGACAAACTGAATGCATTCCAAATATGTATTTTTATTTTCAAATATCTTAAATGTAAACATCATTTGCCTGTTTCTCCTCATGATCTTTTCACCCTTTCTTCTAATATTCACCATTACCTCCCATCACCAGCCCTGGCTGTGCATGGCCCAGCTGCCCTTCACTGTCTATAAAACTTGTCGCACATCTTTAAAATCTCCACTTCTCATCTTAAAGCTATGCCCTCTAGTGTTTGACATTTCTTTTTTTTTTTTTTTAATTTAATTTTTTTAATTTTACAATACAACTTAGGAGATAGGTCCGTAGGTAAGAAAACAAATCTATTTCGTCTAGTCCTGGGTTCAAGCTTCCGTCGAGCCTCAGCGCCGGCCCATTCTACCCCTTCAAATAATCTATGAATGGCGACCATATTCTAATAAATAATTCAGGTTTGTCAATTAAGACATATCTAATTTTTTCCAGATTTAAGGTCTCCGACATCTCCATGATCCACATTTTAGGAGAAGGGTTTTTTCCAGAATTTTAATATTAGTTTTTTTTCCAGTTTTTACCCAGGAAGTTTATATTATACTATAATCCAGGAAGTTTCTTTGGTTTATTGTCAGTTTTAGGTATTGTTCAGATATGCCCAATATTATTAATTTAGGATCGGGATCCAGTTGAATATTAATCACTACGGAAATAATTTAAAACATATCCACCCAAAATGTTTTAATTTTTATGCAATTTACAAAGGTATAGGTTAAATTAGCCTCAGAGTATTGACATTTATCGCAGATAGGAGAGATATTAGGAAAAATTCTGTTTAATTTTGTTTTAGAATAATACAATCTGTGTAATACTTTAAATTGTATTAAAGAATGTCTGGCGTTTTACGAACATTGATGTATATGTTGTAGACTTTCATCCCAAATATCTTTCGTTATGGGTTGAACTAATTCATTTTCCCATGCTTGTCTTTGTGATTCCGTCGACGGATTCTACTATCTAACAAAATATTGTAAATATATGATATTAATTTGACTGTGTTGGGATGTTTATTCAAACATTCATCTAGAATCTCTGGCTCTCTAATTCTGTATGTGATTTAACATAATCTTTCAATTGTAAATATCTAAAAAAATTATTTGAATGTAATCCATAATTCTGTTGTACCTCCAGAAACGAGAGGAACATACCTTTTCTATAAAGATGTCCCATTTTTTAATTCCATAGTTTTTCCATTGTGTAAAGCCTTTATCCAATACCGAAGGCTTAAATGAAGGGTTATTTGCAATAGGGAGCGAAAGTGATAAATTATCCAATTTTAATGTCTTTTTTATTTGTTTCCAAATTCGAATACCGCTATGTATTATTGGATTTTCACTATAGATCTTTTTGTTTAATTTTGTAGAGGATAGGAGAATCGGACCAATTTCAAATGGCAGACAGTCCTCCTTTTCCATCTTTAACCAGTCTGGTTGTTGATCCATATCTTCCAACCAGAAATTTAAGTTTTTGACATTGCCCAGAAATAAAATAAGAAATTTGGTAAGACTAATCCTCCATTCGTCTTAGATTTCCATAAGTGTTTTTTACTTATTCTGTGATTCTTATAATTCCAAATAAAACTTGTTACAATAGAGTCAATTTTTTAAAGACATTTTTAGGGAGGTATATTGGAATTGGTTGGAAGAGGTATAGAAGTTGAGGAAGGAAAATCATTTTAATTACATTAATCTTACCGAGCATTGAAATAGGAAGCGTTTTCCAGTATTGAATATTCTTATGCAATTTATTAAGTAAAGGCACAAAATTTGATTTAAATAAAGACGTTTATTATCTTGGTCACATTAGATTCCTAAGTATTTAAATTTTTCATTCACTATTTTAAAAGGTGATTGTTGCAATATGTATACATTAGGTTCCATTATTGGCATAATCTCACTCTTCTTCCAGTTAATTCTATATCCCGAGAATAAACAAAATTGAGTTATAAGATTTAACAAGTTTCTGGATTTGTAATATATAGTAATACATCATCTGCATATAGAGAAATTTTATTAACTATTTTTAGTATCATACCCATATATTTCTGGATGAGCTCGAATTCTTTCTGCTAGTGGTTCTATAACAAGGGCAAATAGTAACGGTGATAATGGGCATCCTTGTCTACAACCTTTAGATAAATCAATTTTTTTTGATAACATTTGATTTGTCATTATTCTGGCGGTTGGATTGGTATATAAAAGCTTAACCCATGTACAAAACTTCTCACCTAATTGAAATTTTTCCATCACCGAAAATAAATAGGACCATTCAATTTGATCGAATGCTTTCTCAGCGTGTTTGACATTTCTACCGTCAGGTGCTGTGTGTGTGCATCTTGCTGTGAAGGTGTGGGTTTCCCCCAGGTGCTTGGGTTTCCTCCCACATCTCAATATCGTGCAGTGTTGTTGGGTTAAGTGGCTAAGTTGCCCTTGAGATAGGTGGGTGAAGAATTAAAGGGAAATTGGGGAAAGGGGGATTGATAAGATCACTCTGAGAGCCAGTAAGGATTTCCTAGGCTGAATTATCTGCTATCTCATATGTTGTGAGGAGATATAAAAATAATGGAAGCAGTAGGTTTTAAAAGGCATAAGGTTGCCCCGAGTTGATGATTAGATCAAATACACCAAGGTAGAGCATCAGATTCATCACATTAAGACTGCCCGGATTAGTTTTGCATAACATTTGTACAAGTAGAACTCTGATATTTGGAGTCAGCCTGCTAAGATCTTGAATCCAGAGTTTAATACGCAGATTCACCCTGTTTGTTGTACAGTGTTGGACAATGGTCTGTAACATGGGACGGGCTATAAATATCGCCAGAACTGAGGGAATCTATGCCATTTCTTCAAGGCATCTCGCAGCCGCTGCAGAATTATTGCGTTTATGGGCCTGTTGAGCTGCTGGAAGTAAATATTCCAATGTCCCATTGCCAATGCTAATGAGAAATCTGCAACTGGGCTCTTGTTTGAGTCGGGGGAGGAAGTCCAGAGGCCAAGCTGGGCCAAGGAAGAAGTGTTTCCATCAAAGAGGCAGTGACTTAATGGCTTGAGTGGAGCACGAGATTGAACATAAGAAATTTGGGTTGCCTTCCCTAAATATGCTTCCCAAAGACTATCTGCTTTTCCACCAAACAACATTTTTTTTAAATTTCAAAATAAACTCTATTGATACTTCCATTGCCTTTGGGCTTTGGGCTGTGTACAACTGATAGTATTTGGTCTTAGCCCCTCATTGTCTCAGGGCAGAAGGGCCTTGTGCTGCCGTAAACCTTTGCATTGGCTGCTCCCAGCTTCAGTCCATCACAAACACCTGCAATCTGGAATCACCCAAGTCAGCAGCATTCCTTCAGGGACATCTCACTGTGCTGGAAGACCAACAGAGTGCAGGCTGAGACTCTATCCCTTGGATCGCAGGAGGATGAGGGGTGGACTTACAGAGGTGTACAAAATCATGAGAGGAATAGATCGGGTAGACGCGCAGAATCGCTTGTCCAGAGTAGAGGAATCGAGAACCATATGACATAGGTTTAAAGTGAGGGGGGGGGGGGGGGGGAAGATCAATTGGAACCTGAGGGGTAACTTTTTCACACAAAGGGTGGTGGGTGTACGGAACAAGCTGACCAAGGAGGCTGTTGAGGGAGGTACTATTGCAACGTTTAAAAAACATTTAGGCATGTACATGGATAGGATAGGTTTAGAGAGAGATTGGCCTAACATAGGCAGGTGGGACTAGTGTAGATGGGACATGTTGGTCACTGTGGGCAAGATGGCCTGAAGAGCCTGTTTGCACACAGCATGACTCTATGACTCAATTTTTAAGAGGCTTTGGATGGGCACATGGAAGTGCAGGGGATACAGGCTCTAGATCATGTACAGGCAGATGAGGTCAGTTTAACTCAACATCATGCTCAGCACAAACATTGTGGGCTGAAGGCCCCATTCCAGTGCCGCATAGTTCTATTACAAGCAGCGTCGAAACACGGAAAAACTACAGATGCTGTTTTACAAAAAAAAGCACAAAGTGCTGGAGTAACTCAGTGGGTCAGGCAGCATCTCTGGAGAACGTGGATAGGTGAAATTTCGGGTTGGGACCTTCATCAGACTCAAGAAAGATCTGGAATCGAAACGTCACCTATCCATCTTCTCCAGCGGTGCTGCCTGACCCGCTGAGTTACTCCAGCACCTTGTGCTTTTTTTGTAAAACAGTATCTCCAGATGAAATAGACAATGGTTACTCCCATGGCAGAGTAGCAGGATATGTGCTACACCTGCGCCAAGTACTGCAAGAGCACATCACACCTGATGACCAGGTTCTTGCCTGGTACACCACTCCGATTTTTCTTTAGCCTTGCCCATCCACTCCAGTCAATTTGCGTTACATGCCTCAGCCCATCCAAACTAGATCCCCAGCACCTTGAAGTGGTCAGATCTGACAGTAGACCAGGAGGGCCAACTTCCTGGGTTGACTCCGGTCACTCACAGCAATACTTATCCTTTGTGGAGATCTGGACATAGCATTCAAGCTCATTTCTAATTAATTTAGATACAAGGAAGCTGCAGATGCAGGGTTTACCAAGAAAAGACACAAAGTGCTGGAATAACTCTGCAGGTCAGGCAGCATCCCAGGAGAACATGGATCGGTGACGTTTCGAGTTGGGACCCTTCTTTCCCTGTTTTTCATTTCTAATAACGTTGGCCCCAGGTGATTTATTGGAGTATTTCTGATGTTGGTGGCTTTTGATACAATATCCTGTCCCGTTCTGCTTGTATCGTGACACCCAATATTCATACTTGGAACTTGGAACTTGGAACTTGGAAAACTTTATTGTCATTCAGACCTTGCGGTCTGAACGAAATTTCGTTGCCTGCAGTCATACATATAGTAAATAACAAAAACACACAATAAACACACATTTAACATCCACCACAGTGAGTTCACCAGACATCTCCTCACTGTGGTGGAAGGCAAAAATCTTGTCTTTGTCTCTTTCCTTCTTGCTCTTCCTCTTCCTCTGCGCTGAGGCGACCCGGGCCTCCGATGTTGTGACCGCACCGGGTGATGTAAATAAGTCCCGCGGGTGAACCGCGCTCCGCGAGCGGGCCGGTTCAACTCCGCGGCCCGGGGCGGTCGAAGCTGCCGCCCTCCAGTCCAGCAGACGCAGCTGTTGCCGCGGGAGCTCCGGAAAAACAGGTCACCAACCTGTGACCTGCGAGCTCCCGACGATGTCGTCCACTGGGCCCGCGGCCGGGCCTCCGAAGTCGCTGCCGCCGCCACCGCCACCGGAAAGCCGCCACAGCTCCGAGTCGGGCCGCCGGAACGCCTGAACCCGCCGCAGCCCCGAAGTCGGCCAGCCCCGCGCTGGTAAGTCCTGGCTGGCTCTGCCTCCGGAGCCTCAGGTCGGTCGCAGTTAAAGTTGGAGGCCGCCAGCTCCGCGATAGGCCTCAGCGCAGACGGAGACGGAGACGGGGGATACGACAAGAAAAGTCGCGTCCCCCCAAAAGGAAGAGACTAAGAACGTTTCTCCCACCCCTCCCACAGACATACACTACATAATAACTCAAACTAACGCTAAAAACAAGACAAGAAAACAACAAATAAAAAGAAAAACAGACGGACTGCAGGCGAGCCGCTGCTGCCAAGGCAGCGCCGCCACTCCAAACTTTCATTCCGCTCCAAACCGCTATTCCACTCCTGTGGTGGGCGAAGGAGGGTAATTTAAGGAATATGGAAGTGAGAATAGGTAATTCAGTCCCTTGAACCTGTTCTGTCATTCATTAACTAATTTGTATCTCCGCATATTCACTTAATTCTGCAATTTTGCTAAACATAACACCCATATCATAGCCAAGATCTACCAATGTTCAGTTTTGAGATTTTCAGTTCACCCTCAGTGGGTTTTTCGGGAACAGGTTCTAACCAACCACTCCCCTTGATTGAAGAAGTGCTACCTACATTGGCAAAATGTGTCATTCTCACCAGAATGTTTTTCACACAATAACCACTGACTGTGACGTAGGGCCTTTAATGCCGTAAAATGACCCAAAAACATTATTTTTATATATTTTATGAATATAACATTTTATAAAACAAATTAATTTAGCTTTTGTTAAACAAAAAGCCAATTTATTAAACAAAATGTAACATTGAGTCATTTACAGGAATACTAGGATATAAGAAGTAGTGAAAAAAGATGTCACGTCTGCACAGGCAAGTTCTAGGTTTACCACCACAAAATAAAATGGGGAAGCGCTGGAGGAACTCGGCAGGTCAGCACGGCACGGTGGCGCAGAGGTAGAGCTGCTACCTAACAGCGCCAGAGAACTAGGTTCGATCCCCATTATGGGTGCTGCCTGGATGGAGTTTGTACGATCTCCCCATGACCATCTTCTCCAGGTGCTACAGTTTTCTCCCACATTCCAAAGATGTACGCGTTTAGAAGTTAATTGGCTTCGGTGAAAAATTGTAAATTGGCCATAGTGTGTGCGGGAATGGTGCAAGAGCACGGGGATCGCTGGTCGGTGCGGACTCGGTGGGCCGAAGGGCCTGATTCCACGCTGTATCTCTAAACGAAACCAAAAACTAACGGTCAGGTAGTATCTGCGTCGGGAAGAGGATGGATGACATTTTGGGTTGAGATCCTTAATCTTGACTGAAAGATTGGAGGGGATGTCGCCAGTATAGAGGAGTGGGGGAGAGTGATGGGGCAAGAGTTAGTAAGCAATAGGTGGATACAGGAGAGAAGGGGTTGGTTGGCAGATTAAAGTCAAATGGGGGAGGGAAGGAAGGAGGCAGTGACCAAGGCTGCAAAGTGATCAATAGAGATTAAAAAGATGCAGACTCTGGAATCTGATAACTCTGTGTGGGACTGGGAAGAGGAATTCAAACGGTCAGCAACCGGGAGATCCAGAATGGTCAGGGTCTCCCGAGCCTCTAAGTCTTTCTCCCTTTTGCCCAAATTCTTTCCTCCAGATCAGGGGTGGGGAACCTTTTCATGTTGGAATGCTGCATTAAGTTACCTGTAATCTAATAAGGCCACATCCAAGAAACTTCAATTAGATATTCTTCAAAATGTCCATTATGTTGTAAAGATCTAATTACTATGCACCAACTTCAAGAAAGTGAAAACATTTTGTTAATTCTAAAGTTAACCAACCTTTTAATGACTTTGTTGTGAATGCTTTTTGTGGGAAAGCATTTGAATATTTGGTTGCAACATGGAGGTAGGCAGTTTCAGCTGACCCTCTAGATGGGTATCCGTCATTTGTGACCTTAAAGGCGTCCTGATTTGGATTAGGTTGGAGAATGTAGATTCGCAGCATTTTTCCATATTTTCCATAGATCTTTCTTATAAGGACTTTAAAATGTCATCTTCTGAGAGCTCAATCAATTCCATCTGCAGTTCTTTAGGGGCCTTGGAGACAACAACTAGGTGAGGTTGAAATGCTAATTTGGGTTTGATGTCATGATTCTCAAAGTTCATTGTATTCTTTAATAAGTCTATAACAACTGTGTATTCTTCAAATGAGTCGTATGAATCCTCCCGCTCATCGTTGGCCTTCGCTATCAGGGGAAAATGTTTTGAAGAAGAATACAGAAAACAGCGGACTCTCCCCGACATTTTCCCTCTCGTCAACCAGCCTCAGGCGGTGGTGGCACCAGTCGGGTATGGAGGTTAACGTACATTCTAGAGTCGCATTAGAATGAAATCATGAGCATAACAGGTGTTAAAATAGCCCTCATGACTTACTAATGTTTTAATTGTGGCCGTCAGTTGGGGAGGATTATAACCCTAACCCTAATGCATTTCCGACACTTCCCTACCATTCCTTGACCTCACCATCTCTATTGCAGGTGATACACTCCTGACCGACATCCACTACAAACCAACTGACTCCCACAGCTACCTGGACTACTCTTCCTCCCACCCTGCTTCCTGTAAGGACTCCATCCCCTATGCCCAATTCCTCCGTCTACGCCGCATCTGCTCCCAGGATGAGGTGTTCCACACCAGGTCATCACAAATGGACTCATTCTTCAGAGAACGGGGATTCCCCTCCCCCACTATTGATGAGGCTCGCACCAGGGTCTCCTCCATACCACGCAACACTGCCCTCTCTCCCCATTCCCCCACTCGCAAACAGGGCAGAGTCCCCCTGGTCCTCACCTTTCACCCCACCAGCCGGCAAATACAACACATAGTCCTCCGCCGGTTTCGCCACCTCCAACGTGACCCCTCCACCCGCCACATCTTCCCATCTCCTCCCCTGTCTGCCTTCCGCAAAGACCGCTCCCTCCGCAACTCCCTTGTCAATTCTTCCCTCCCCTCCCGCTCTACCCCTTCCCCGGGCACTTTCCCTTGCAACCGCAAGAAATGCAACACTTGTCCCTTCACCTCCCCCCTCCACTCCTTTCAGGGACCCAAGCAGTCCTTCCAGGTCCGACAGAGGTTCACCTGCACCTCCTCCAACCTCATCTACTGCATCCGCTGCTCCAGATGCCAGATGATCTATATCGGTGAGAGCAAGTGGAGGCTTGGCGACCGTTTCGCCGAACACCTCCGCTCGGTCCGCAAAAACCAACCCGACCTCCCGGTGGCTCAGCACTTCAACTCCCCCTCCCATTCCGTATCCGACCTCTCGGTCCTGGGCCTCCTCCACGGCCAGAGTGAGCAACACCGCAAGTTGGAGGAACAGCACCTCATATTCCGCTTGGGGAGTCTGCATCCTCTGGGCTTGAACATTGAATTTTCTCAATTCTGTTAACCCTTGCTGTCTCCTCCCCTTCCCACCTCTCCCTCAGCCCTCGGGCCCTGGCATTCCCTCTATCTCTATCTCCCTCCCCCACCCTAGTCGCACTAGCTTCTCATTTTCACACCACAAACAGCTTACAATGGCTTGTTCCCTTTATCATCGATACTTTTTTGCATATCTTTAATTCATTGTTCTTTATCTCTCCACATCACCGTCTATATCTCTCGTTTCCCTGATCCCTGACCAGTCTGAAGAAGGGTCTCGACCCGAAACGTCGCCTATCTCCTTCGCTCCTTAGATGCTGCTGCACCCGCTGAGTTTCTCCAGCTTTTCGTGTAACCCCTTATTTCGTTGAATCTTCTTTTACTTTTTGGTATTTTAAATACGTTCATTTTAAGATGAAAATAAAAATAATAAAAGACGAACAAAAACATATTAATAAAAATAAAAGGATTTGTTCTACAAAATTTGGATTCATTTAAAAGGTCGCACTTAATGGCCTAGAAGGCCGCTGGTTCCCCACCCCTGCACCAGAGGAATGTATTTCACTTTCAATCTTATCAACTCTGTCATTCTTTTCAAATGATGGAATTCACCTTAGTTTCCTTGGCTTGAGAAATTCAAAGTATGACTGTGATTCATGTGGAAAAAATTGTCTGGAAGCAGAATGATTACCAGCGCTCTGACTTAAAGTTGCTCCTTATCTCGCAATAGTCACAACCTTAGATTAAGGATCATCACATCTCAGCCTCAACATGCCCTTGCCTCTTCCTGTCGATACAACTTCCTCTCACCTTATAAGTATTTGAGAATACTGTGCTCCAATGACCCCTATGATTAGTGGTTAAGTCAACAGAAACACGAGTCCTGGAATTCCCTCCCCGAACCTTTCAATCGTCACTAAGACTGTACTTGGAACTCTACCTCTTTGGCCATGTTCCTTGTCTATTCCATGTGACTCACCACTAAACCTTGTTTAATATGCACGACCTGCAAAATGGTTGAGGACGTTTTATTGCATTGAAAGCATTAGGTGAAACAATTGACGTTTCGGAGGCTTTTCGAATTGCAGAGAATGGGGGGTATGCAAACCAATGAGATCACTTTATCTTGGCACAGGCATTGAGGGCTGGGCTAAATTATTATTGTTCAGTTCATTTTGTTTAGGGATGCAGCATGGAAACAGGCCCTTCGGCCCACTGAGTCTGCACCGACCAATATCCTACGCACTAGGGACAATTTACAGCAGCCAATTAACCTTCAAACCTGCAGGTCCTCAGAATGTGCGATGAAACCAGAGCACCCGTATAAACTCCACGCAGAGTGCACCTGAGGACAGGATCGAACCTGGCTCTCTGGCGCTGTGGAGCACTGATTGTGGTTGTGAACGTTCTGGTGAGAACGACACAGTTTGACCCAGGATTGTACCTTGTCCAAACTCACGTGAATAACGATGAATTCCTTCGCGATCAGAAACCAGATTCGCGAGCTTTGAAACAGCAACAGCGAAAGTGGAAATATTAAGAAAGCAGCCAGCATAGCATTAGTCATTCCATTGCAAGGAACACTTGGAATTACCCTGAGGGATATTTTCAAAGATTAAGGTATTTAAAGTGCAGATCAAATTACAGTAAGTGAGTAGCATTGTTTGCTGTATTACTGTAAACACGTACATGTAACTGTGGCTGCTGGTTTGCCTTTGGTATTCCACGGTTATGAGAGTGTATCTCCACCAGTTGAATGGCGTCAAGATTAATCTTGCTTCCTCTTCTGGTTGTTACTCAGTCAGTGAGTTGGTTCCTTTGTGAATCAGTGCGTACTTGTGCTTTTGAATAACAGATAACCCATCGAGTCAACGTCCATCACCCTTTCACACTGGTTTTATGTTATCCCATTTTCCCATCCACTCCCTCAACACCAGGGCAATTTACAGAGAGCGATTAATCTGCAAACTCAGGATGTGGGGGGGGGGGGGGAAACCAGAGCACATGGAGGAAACCCACGGGCAAACTCAACGCTGACAGCACCGGAGGTCGGGATCTCTGGTGCTGTGAGGCAGCTGCTGTACTCGCTGAGCCACTTTGCGGCCCATTGTTCTGATGGGTCAAGGGAGATAGTGAGGAAGTATTTTAAGGAGCACTGGTTTTAATTTCAGGATTACTTTTTTTGGGGAAAGAGTGGAAGGCCACGATGAAGGAACTTTACTGAGAACAGGAGAAGAAATGGGGCGTGGGACCTCAGAGGGATTTGGAGAGCCGTGGAAAAAGGATTGAGAGGATTGGAGAACTGGGATAGGAATGGGAGTGGGGGTGAAAGGAAATGTGAAAAATGAGACAGGAAGGTTGGAGAACAGGGCATAACAGGGTGGCACAGTGGTGCAGCTGGTAGAGCTGCTGCCTAACTGGACCAGACACCCAGATTTAATCCTGACCCCGAATGCTGTCTGTGTGGAGTTTGCCCGTTCTCCCTATAACTGCACGGGTTTCATCCGGGTGCTCCGGTCTCCCCCCACATCCCAAAGACATGCAGGTTTGTAGGTTAATTGGCCCCTGCAAAGTGCCACAAGTGCGTAGGGACTGGACGTGAAAGTGGAATAACATGGAACTGGTGAGAATGAGTGACCACTGGTCGGCGTGGCCTCGGTGGGCCGAAGGACCTGTTTCCGTGCCGCATCTCTAAAACGAAAAACTAATAAGCAAAGTCAGTGTTGGTGAGGGGATAGAGGGGGGGGGGGGGGGGGGATAGAGAGGGAGTTGAGAAAATATGAAAAATACGTAGAGCTGGTTTTAAGAGAGAGTTGGATAGAGCTCTAGGGGCTAGTGGAGTCAAGGGATATGGGGAGAAGGGTTATTGATAGCGGACGATCAGCCAAGATCACAATGAATGGCGGCGCTGGCTCGAAGGGCCGAATGGCCTCCTCCTGCACCTATTTTCTATGTTTCTACGTTTCTATGATGTCCCGTATTTGCTGCTATCCACTTTTCCAGCCAATTTGGATTGAGGTCAGAGGAAAGCTGTGAATGATCTCCTTGAAAACAGCCACGTGGCGGTACTAAGTTGGGTCTCTCGCGAGCGGGGTTGGTGTGTGATGGGAAGTGGGGGATGTGGTTCATTTAATGACAGGAATAGACACTTTTCCCATGAGAGCCAAGGGGAACCGTCCTCCCCTTCCTCCTCGCCCACCTACATCACACACCGAGGGGTTACATAGGAGATGCTGGCGATGCTGGGCAGGGTAGCAAGGATCAGTGGAGTTAGGGCAGACCCAGGCACCTTCGCTCTTCTACCTTATTTCCAATGTGAGATTTTCACCAGCACTTTGGTTTTATACTTTGCACCAGCTGAGCCTCGAACAGAGAAATGAAAGAGATCTTTAACCGAAGCCTCAGGTGCATTTCACTGTTGCTGTGACCCCGGGTTACAGGAAGCCCGAGGGTATTCCCTCTGGAGCCCTTGCCGCTGCATTACCCGTGTGAATACATCTCAAAACCTCTTAGTGTTCTCACCATTAGTCTTTTGGGTATTATAATAAAAGCATTTTGAATTACCTGAAGTCAGAAATGGTGCAATGTAAATGCCCTTTCACAATTTCAGTTTTGGGACTATGACGTGCTCCGGTATCAGTTTTTGTTTTTGTGGATGATAGTTACGCTTCAGCTTTAATGAAAAAAAAAAATTGCATTGAAACCGAAAGTTTCACACAGAAGGTTTTATTACATTAAAGGGCCAATGTTCCTCAATTAAACCTGACAATACCGAAGCTGTCTTTTCACTGTTCCTGGGGAAACCCCTCGCTGAGGAAATGAAAGTCCAAGTTGTAGATATCACACAAGCATACACAGGCGCCGTAGAGTTAGCGTTCGCTATCGTCTGCTTAGCCCATTCATTACCTAATGTCCACTCCAGCGTTATCCCACTGCCCCTCTCAGTAATGTCTCACTGCCCAGTCCTGTTACTGCCAACCTCTCACCCCTATGATATTCCACTGCCCATTCCCCTCACCCACCACCCAGAACTCACCTCCCAGTGATAGCTCACTGCCTACCTCAACCTCCCCTCCTCCAACCTTCCTTGCTTTGGCTTCACTATTCGCAACTCTTCAATCGGTTTGTCTCACACCTTCTATTCCAATGTCTTGGCTTTTGTTCTCTATCACCCCCTCCCCTTCACCTACCTATTATCTTCCACACTTTGTCCGACCTCTCCTCTCTTTCAGTGATCTTACCCCCACCCCCCCCTCACAATCAGTCTGAAAAAGAGTGCCGACATGATATGTCACCTGGCCATGGTCTCCAGAGACGCTGCTTGACCCGTTGAGCTACTCCAGTAGAGTATTGTCCATGTCTGCCCACCCTGGTAATATCGCACTCCAATCACCGTCCACAGCTCCCCTCGCTGCCTGGTGCTGCCTACAGTAATTCCCAGTCACTGTCTACTTCCCATCTGGTGCCATTCCACCTAGACTTTGTCCACTGTCTATTCAGCATGTGTGTGTGTTTGGAATTGTGTGTGAGTGAGAGAGTGAGAGCAGAGACTAGATGAGTATTTATGACATTTGGAGTCTCAACTCTAAAATATATTTCATTATTCCCGCCCCAAACCCCCACCAATATTTTAATGTTTTTTGGATGGACCTGACATATGAGATACAAATTGATTCTTATTAGATTCATCCCCTACTTGGTTTATTCTTGCAGGCTGTGCACCCACCTCAAAGATACCTCATGTACACTTGTTTCCACTATAATCTCAGGCTATGTTGAGGTATTCCAAGTGACAACATCAGACTGTTATCAGGCCTTTACAGTGGGAGGCTCTGGGTAGGGTTACAATGGAAGGCTTTCAGGTGCATTAGACTGAGATTGGATTGATCCACAGATGTGTGATGCCAGAAGCATCGAGAGTAGGAAGTGACTCTGTGAACAGTTGGAAAAAGATTACAATATTATGATCACAGATGCACAGAATCTATTGCCCAGAGTAGGTGAATCGAGGACCAGAGAACATAAATTCAAGGTGAAGGGGAAAAGATTTAATAGGAATCTGAGGGGTAGCTTTTTCACACAAAGGCTGGTGGATGCATGGAACAAGCTGCCAGAGGAGGTAGTTGAGGCTGGGACTATCACAACGTTTAAGAAACAGTTAGACAGGTACATGGATAGGACAGGTTTGGAGGGATATGGACCCAGCGCAGGCAGGTGGGACTAGTGTAGCTGGGACATGTTGGCTGGTGTGGACAAGTTTGGTCGAAGGATCTGTTTCCAAACTGTATCACTCTATGACTCGATAATATTGCACCAGCCTTAAAAGTAAGCATGACTTGACAAAGAACAGGATTGAGAAGTATCTGATGAATGGATTTTGAGGGAATTTTACTCAGAGCACAGACTGAGGAGGTAGTTGTGGCCGTTATAAATGAGACAAAAGTTCACATACTCACATATATACATATATATATATACACACACACACATATATGTGTGTGTGTGCACGTGTATATACACACAGGCATATATATACACACACAAGCACATGCACATTTATATATATACACAAAAATACATATATATATACACACACACACACACACACACACACACACACACACACACACACACACACACACACACACACACACACACACACACACACACACACACACGTATAAATACACACATACGTACACATAAAACAGAAACAAACAATAATAGTGCAATAATAACAGTAATATCCTCACTGCCAGTAACATTGTACGATACCCCTATGCTGGTACCTGTATTATATCTTGTTCAGGGAACAATGAGCCCCTGGCAGGAGGGAAATCAATGAGATGAATTAATGTCCACCCCTTCCACCTCCTAAATGAAACTGACTGGATGCAAGGAGGAGAAAAAATGCATGGTTCCATTTATTTAGAGCCCAAGGAATTTATATGTTTGACACAGGTTTTGAAACTGGCCCCATTCATAAAGGGAATGTTCATTTGTACACAAGGATAGAAGATTAATTTAAAATTGAATGGTTAATAGCTCAAGTAGAAATTATCATTCTACAAACAGTTGCATGAAATGATTCGCCCAATACAAAAGGCGACAACATTGTGTCATATGTGCATTTTTAATGAGTCAGAACAGAAACTGTCTCAATTTCAAATACTGTATTTCAAGCAAAGATACTAGATCTTTATATTCACATAGTATCTTCAAATACCAGAGATGTGAAGATTTTGAAAGGCTCTGCAGCTGGAGAAAACCAGATGTAACCTCATCAGCCCAGTGTTGCTGTGAAATTCCCTTCACACATTTCTTTACTTCCCTTTTTTCCCTTTTAAACCATCCATGAAATCGACTCATTTCACTGAGGCTTTGGCCACCTGCACGTCACCGTGACTCACTATGATCATGATCAGCCATGATCATATTGAATGGCGGTGAAGGGCCGAATGGCCTACTCCTGCGCCTATTTTCAATGTTTCTATGTTTCTAAAGTCAAATGTGGGGGTCATAGAGAAGTGCGGTACAAAAACACAGTCCTTCAACCCACCATGTTCATGCCAATTGTATTGCACATCTACACTAATCCTTGTCTATTTACATGTCTGTCGAAATGCCCCTTTAAAGTAATGTCTGTCTAAATCCCCCTTGAAAGTAAATGCCCCTTGAAATACAACTACTCTATGTGAAAATCTTTTCCATCAGATGCCCTTTAAATCTCTTACCTCTCATCTTAAGACTATATGCCCTCTATTTTTTCATACCTCTACTATGAGAAATATGTTGTCACTATCTACCCTAACTATGCTTGTCCATATCAAATATGCTTCTTTCAGTCTTCCTCAGCCTTGCACACTCCAGGACAAACAAGTCCAGCCTTTCCAATCTCCCCCCCATAATTAAAGACCAAATAATCCAGGTAACATCCTCTGCCCTTTCTCCAGCACAATCATACCCTTGGTTAATGTTGCGGCCAGAACTGTACACAATACTCCAAGTTTAACATTGCCAGTGCTTTGCAAAGTTGCAACGTAATTTATCATAGAGTCATACAGTCAAACAGCCTGGAAACAGGCCCTTCACCCCAAAATACCTCATGCCGGCCAACATGCCTTATCTGCATTAGTCCTACCTGCCTGTGCTTGACCCATAACCTTCTAAACCTATCCTATCCATGTCCCTGTCCAAACGTCTCTTAAACGTAATGATAATACCTGCCTCATCTACCTCCTCTGGCAACTTGTTCCATATACCGACCATCATGTGTGCAAAAACATTCCCCCACAAGTTCCTATTAAATCTTTCCCCCCTCACCTTAAACCTGTGTCCTCTGGTTCTTGATTCCCCTGCTTTGGGCCTAATAAATGTGCACACCTCTATAAGATCATCCCATCATCCTCCTGCATTCCAGAGAGCAATATCCTAGCCTGCTCAACCTCTCCCTATAGCTCAGACCCTAGAGTCCTGGCAACATCCTCGTATGTCTTCCTTGCACCCTTGACAGCTTGACAACATCTTTCCTATAACATGGGGACCGAGATCCATCACAATTCTCTAAAAGTGACATCACCAACATCTTATATAACTGCAACATAATCTCCCAACTTCTACACTCAATACTCTGGCTGATAAAGGGCAATGTGCCAAAAGCCTTTTGACCACCCTATCTAACTGTGATGCCACTTTCAAAGAACTATGTACCTATACTCCTAAATCCCTCTGTTTTACAACACTCCCCAGAGCCCTACAATCCTACCCGGGTGCTTAAGTTTCCTCTCACATTCCAAAGACGTGCCGGTTTGTCGGTTAATTTGCTTCTGTAAATTGCCCCTAGTGCGTAGAATGCAAAACTTGGATAACATAGAACTAGTGTATGGGTGATCATTGGTCGGCACAACTCAATGGGCCGAAGGGCCTGTTTCCAAGGTGTATCTCTAAACTAAACTAAAACTAAAGCAACAGCATGCAAACAGGCCCTTTGGCCCACTGAGTACATTCCAACCACTAATCACCCATTCACATCAGTTCTATGTTAGCCCACGTTCTCATCCACACTAGGAGCAATGTACAGAGGCCAATTAACCTACAAACCTGCACACCTTTAGTTTGTGGGTGGAAACTGGATAACCCAGAGGAAACCCATGCAGTCACCGGGAAAACAAGCAAGAGATTTCAGTTGCTGATTTGATGTCAATTTCCTCTCCGCACCTCGGCAGGGTAGACTGCGAGAAGCAAACTATATTCTTTGCCAATCAGTGATCTGAAAGCTGGAGAGACTGTGGCAGCCCCATAGAAATGACTTGTTTGAAGATCCCAATCAGGACTTATCAATCAGGATCCCAATCCGACATGCACAGAAGGTTGTGGGACATAAGCACAAAGCATGGCCTCGCCCAATCTGGAGGCTGATGGAACGAAATTGGTCCTTTCCTTTCCAAACACCAAACAGATAGATAAGTAAATGGTTAAGTAAGAAGATGCCCAATCAGGGCAGGACAATGAGCCAGGCAGTAGAGCCTCACAGCTCCAGTGGTCAAACGTTCACTCCTGAATGTAAGCTGCATGATTTTTAAGATGATGAAGATAGATAAAAATAGATGTAGATGAGATGAAAATTAATGGTGCTGAGGTAGGTTGTCTAAGACCAGAGAGAATATAGACCAGGTGGAAAGTTGGGCAGAACATTGGCAGATGGAACTTAATCTCCGACAAGTGCCAGGCGATGGATTTTAGGAAGTCAACTAGGGGTAGGACATATACAGTAAATATTAGGGCATCCTGGAATGCTGAGGAACAGAGAGATCTGGTGGCCCAAGTCCACGTTTCTCTGAAAGTGGCAACACATGGAGGATAGGGTCAAGATGAGGGTATGTGGCATGTAGCAGAAAATAGAAGAAGTAAGACATTATGCATGAATGATTTACTACATCGATTGCTGATAACATTTGTGTATGTTTGCATTTGTGATATCTGCATTTTTTATGAGTCGGCAAAGAAACCCTTTAAATGTATACATTTATCTTCATAAACGGAAGATGTGGATATTCTGAAAGGTTATGCAGCTGAAGTCTAGGTTTGTAAGCTAATTGGCTTTTGTAAATTGCCCCAAACATGTAGAGATAATAACATAGTGTGAATGATGGTCAGCATGGACTTGGTGGGGCAAAGGACCTGATCCCATGCTGTTTCTCTAAACTAAACTGAACTGCTGCTGTGACTAGTGGTGTGCTTCAGGGTTTGGTACTGGGCCCACTGATGTTTGTCATCTATGTCAATGAGTTGGATGAGAATGTACAAGGCATGATTAGCAAGTGATACTAAAGTGGGTGGCATTGTAGATAGTGAAGATGGCTGTCAGAAATTGCAGCAGGATCTTGATTGGTTGCTCAGGAGGGCTGAGGAATAGTGAAATTATGAAATGTGAAATGGAATTATGAAAGAAGTATGAGGTGTTGCAATTTGGGTAGCCTATCAAGGGCTACAAATAAAACCCTGGGAACTACAGACCAGTAAGCCTAACATCTGTGGCAGGAATATTATTGCAGAGGGATAATTACTTCTGTGGGATAAGTAATTCATGCCTTTGGAAAGACAGTGGTTGATTAAGGATGGTCAACATGGTTTTATACGTGGAGGGTCACATCTCACAGATTTGATTGAGTTTTTGAAGGAGTAACCAAGAACGTTGATGAGGGTAGGGCTGTAGATGTAGTCTATATTGAAGATAGACACAAACATCTGGAGTAACTCAGCGGGACAGGCAGCATCTCTGGAGAGAAGAAATGGGTGACTTTTCTGGTCGAGACCCTTCTTCAGACTGAAATTCTCAGGAAAGGGAAACGAGAGATATAGACCATGATGTAGAGAGATGTAGAACAATGAATGAAAGATATTCAAAAAAGTAAAGATGATAAAGGCAGCAGTCCATTGTTTTGCTGTTTGTTGGGTGAGAACGAGAAGCTGGTGCGACTTGATGGGGGACGGATGGAGAGAGAGGGAATGCAGAGGCTACTTGAAGTTGGAGAAATCAATATTCATGCCACAGGGTTGTAAGCTGCCCAAGCGAAATATTAGATGCTGTTCCTCCAATTAGCGTTTAGCCTCACTCTGACAATGGAGGAGGTCTACAACAGAAAGGTTAGTGTGGGAATGGGAAGGAGAATTAAAGTGGTTAGCAACCGGAAGATTAGCAACAGATAGGTCCAGGTGGACTGTGCACCTGTGGACATCAGCAAGCCTTTGATTAAGGTCTGCTTTGTATGATGCTCTGGAAAGTTAGATTGCATGGGATCTAGATAAAGCTAGGTAACTGGATATGGATTTGGAATTGGCTTAATAGTAGGAAACAGGGAAGGTTGTGGAAGTTTGTTTTTTCAAACCAGAGGCTTGTGCCTAGTGGTGCGCCTCAGGGATGCATTGCATTTTGGGAAGTCAAATTAGGCCAAGGCCTGCACAGAGAATAGTTGGGCCCTGGGGAGTGTTGAAGAGCAGAGGAATCTAGTAGTGCAAGTACATCACAGGTGGATAGGGTGGTGAAGAAGATTTGCCTTAATCAGAGAGGAAATTGGGCATAGAAGCTGGAATGTTAAGTTACAGTTGTACAAGACATTGGCGAGGCTGCACTTGGAGTATTGTGTTGTTTTAATACTGTATGCTAAAGTAAAGATGCTACTAAGCTAGAAAGAGCTGTTAGGATGTTGCCAAGACTCGAGGGCATGAGCTCTAGGGCAGGCTTGGACTTTATTTCTTGGAATGCAGATGGCCGAGGGGTGACCGTTTAGGGGTCTATAAAATCATGAGGGAAATAGATAGGGAGAATGCACCAAAACCTTTTCCAAGGATAGGGGAACCAAGACTGGAGGCCACAGGTTGCCGGTGAGAGGGAGAATATGCAATGGAAACCTGAGGGGTAGCTTTTTCACACATAAAGTTTGGATGTATTGAAATGAGCTGCCAGATGTAGTTGAGGTTAGGTACAATAACAACATTTAAAAGACATATCTACAACAACATAGATAAGAAAAATACGGCAGCATCTATGGAGCGAAGAAAATAGGCAATGTTTCGAGTTGAAACCCTTCTTCAGACCCGAAACGTTGCCTATTTCCTTCGCTCCATAGATTCTGCCTCACCCGCTGAGTTTCTCCAGCATTTTTGTCTACCTTCGATTTTCCAGCATCTGCAGTTCCTTCTTGAACAGAGGAAAGATGTGGGCCAGATGTGGTTAAATGGGACTGGCTAGGATGGGGCATCTTGGTCGACCTGGACCTGTTGGGCTGTAGGGTCGTTTTCTGCGCTGTATGACACTATGGCTTTATGGACCCGAGGAGAGTGTGCAAACCCAACATTGATGACACCCGAGGTCAGGATCGGACCTGGGTGCCTGGAGCTGTGATAGAGCAGTGATGCAGCACTACCTGCTGTGACACTTTTTTTCCCATTCCCTGTGAGATGGCCAAGATTCACAGCTCTAATTATCTCCAAGGTCAAAACAGCAATTACACTTTTGAGAGTGTGTGTGCTCCTTTAAACCTTAGACTTCATACTTTGGAAAAGCAACGTAGAAACATGGCCTTCCACCGTCCGCGCCGATGAGCGAACACTCCGTCCACAAGCACTATCTTGCACACTAGGGACCATTTACAATTTTACAGAAGCCAATTAGATGACAAACTTGTACATCTTTGGAGTGTGGGAGTCAAGTCAAGTCACGTTTACTCGTCACATACGCTTACGAGATGTGCAGTGAAATGAAAAGTGGCAATGCTTGCGAATGGTGCAAAAAAACTACAAAACAGAATGGAACAGGATTAGTAATTATATATTGGTGGGAGGAAAAAAAAAAAGAAAACCACAGCAATTATAAAAAGACACCACACAACAGTAATTTGGTACAGTAAGTTAGTCCCTGGCGAGATAGGAGTTTACAGTCCTAATGGCCTCTGGGAAGAAACTCCTTCTCATCCTCTCCGTTTTCACAGCATGGCAACGGAGGCGTTTGCCTGCCCGTAGCAGCTGGAACAGTCCATTGCTGGGGTGGAAGGGGTCTCCCATGATCTTGTTCACTCTGGATCTGCACCTTCTGATGTATAGTTCCTGCAGGGGGGCGAGTGTAGTTCCCATAGTGCGTTCGGCCGAACGCACTACTCTCTGCAGAGCCTTCTTGCCCTGGGCAGAGCAGTTCCCAAACCAAATTGTGATGTTTCCGGACAAGATGCTTTCCACAGCCACTGAGAAGAAGCACTGGAGGATCCTCAGAGAGACTCTGAATTTCCTCAATTGCCTGAGGTGATAAAGGCGCTGCCTCGCCTTACTCACCAGTGCGACAGCGTGTGATGCCCATGTCAGATCCTCTGAGATGTGGGCTCCCTCGTGGACTCCCAGATGTGGACCTTCCAGCAGCGCTCGCCGTCTGCCTCCGAACTTCTCCAGCCTCTATTTGCAAATCCACACTCTGAGAAGAGGTGGGCAACCATCTCCTCTCCGTAGCATCCGTCCCGAGGGCAGAGTGCGCTGGTAGTGAGGTCCCGACAGTGCAAGAAGGATCTGACTGCGAGGACCCCTCTCACCGCCGGCCAAGCCAGGTCTTGCAGCTTGTCGGTGAGTTCTGGCGACAAGGCATTTCGCCAGACCAGCTGGGCAGTCTGCTCTGCCAAAACCCGAGTCACTGGGGCTGTAAGGCAGCAACTGTTAAATTTGTACAAGGCATTGGTAAGACCAATTCTGGAGTATGGTGTACAATTTTGGTCGCCTAGTTATAGGAAGGATGTCAACAAAATAGAGAGAGTACAGAGGAGATTTACTAGAATGTTGCCAGGGTTCCAGCAACTATGTTACAGAGAAAGGTTGAACAAGTTAGGTCTTTATTCTTTGGAGCGCAGAAGGTTAAGGGGGGACTTGATTGAGGTCTTTAAAATGATGAAAGGGATAGACAGAGTTGACGTGGATACGTTTTTCCCATTGAGGGTAGGGAAGATTCAAACAAGAGGGCATGACATGAGAATTAAGGGACAGAGGTTTCCGGGTAACGTGAGGGGGAACTTCTTTACTCAGAGGGTGGTGGCTGTGTGGAATGAGCTTCCAGCAGAAGTGGTGGAGGCAGGATCGATTTTAACATTTAAGAGTAAAGTGGATAGGTATATGGACGTGAAGGGAATGGAGGGGTATGGTCTGAGTGCAGGTAGATGGGACTAGGGGAAAACAAATGGTCGGCACGGACTGGAAGGGCCGAGAGGGCCTGTTTCCGTGCTGTAATTGTTATATGGTTATATGGTTATATATGGTTATATGGTTAACTCTACCGTTGAGCCACTGTGCCGCCCAACTGTGGAGTCACCCAACTACTGGCAGACTCACATTGGACTCAGAGGCCTGTAAGTGCAAGGCTTCCTCTGAAGTCCCAAACATCAAATTTAGGCTGATCTGCTCAGGAATTGTAACCATGTTGGTGATGTTATCCTTTGGATGTTTTGCTCAATTGAGATTGTGGCTGCTCCCTCAGGTGAAGGATACTTGGGATTACTTCCGAGATAAGCAATGGAGCATAAGCATATATCTCTGTTGCTCTGGGCAACAATTATCTCTCAACAAACATAACTTAGCACACCAACTGCCGTTAACACTTTGCAGTCTGTGCAGCGTTGCCATGTGTAAATTGATTGTAATGTCCTCAACGTGACAACAGTGAATGCTTTTCCAAAATCCTTCCTTCTCGACAAAGGGTTTATAGATACCCTGACCGGGATGTGGAATGCCCCAGTCTGAAACTGTGACCCCTGGTTCTGGACTCCCCGATGTTGGGGGAGTCCATAACCGGGGGTCACAGTGTAAGAATAAGGGGTTGGCCGTTCAGGACTGAGATGAGGAAAAACGTTTTCACCCAGAGAGTTGTGAATCTTGGAATTCTCTGCCACAGAAGGCAGTGGAGGCCAATTCACTGGATGTTTTCAAGGGAGAGTTAGATGTGGCTCTTAGGGCCAACAATATCAAAGGATCTGGGGAGAAAAAAGCATGAATGGTACTGATTTTGGATGATCAGCCATGATCATATTGCATGGCGGTGCTAGCTCGAAGGGCCGAATGGCCTACTCCTGCACCTATTTTCTATGCTTCTATGTTAAAGTGCATGTCTTTCTTTCTGTCTTCCGGCAATGCCGGCGAGGTTAAAGAATAAGACGGTTTCCAAGCCTTCTTCTGAGATCAATATGAATAATTCAATACTTTCCTTTGGCTTTGCTCCTTGGGACTTTCTGGACTAGTTAGAGTGAGGTCAGAACCAATGATGAAACTAATATATGGACCATGAATACGCATCCAACAGGGAATTTGGAAGTCCCCAACAAATGGCTGCCCACTTGACTGGCACCTCATCCATCACCCCATGGTTTATACGCACTGCCATTCATTCATGACACGTTTTAACTTCACTCCCGTTCCCACAATGACCTTACTGTCATGGGCCACTTCCTCTGTCAGAGTGGGGCCCAAAGCAAATTGGAGGAACAGCACCTCATATTGAACATGGGTAGCTTACAGCCCAGTGGTATGAATGGTGATTTCTCTAACTTCAGGCAACCCTTGCATCCCCTGCCTCTCCACCCCCACCCTAGTCATCCTGCCAGTTCCATTGTCCGCATCCATATTTCCCCTCTTCCCCAGCCAACAATGGGTCTTCGGTGATGGCTCTGATTTATTCCGAACCTTTTCATACCTCTACTTACCCTCCCCCCACCCTGACTCTCAGTCTGACGAAGGGTTTCGACCCAAAACGTCACCAATTCCTTTCCTGCAGAGATGCTGCCTGACCCGCTGAGTTACTCCAGTATTTTGTGTCTATCATTCAGGATAGAGTTGCAGTTCCATGCTTGGACCACTTTGACAGCGGCTCCTAGACCCCTCAGCTACTCCCACCTAAAAGAACAAGAGCAGTCAGTGCCTGCGCGCATCACTTCCTGGAGGTTCCCCGCCGTCACACAATATCTTGACTTGGAAATAAATTGCAATCGTATGTTATTTTTGAGTGTAAATTCTGGAACTCCCTTCTCTGGAGTCCTGTGCGAGTGCTGTGCCAGATCAGCTGTGGCCTTTGTAGAACGTGATTTGCTTCCCATCTTTCCAGGGACATTTAGCAAGGGGCAACAAATGAAAAAAGTAAAAAATGGTTTTCTCATTAATATAGACAAGAGTTGGGCACTGTGTAAGGGTTGCTCCCTCTTTTTTGATGTCTTAATTGTGTGATCACTTGCCACTCATGATTTTGAGCGCTGAAGACAGGAATTTGATGAGCAATTAAATGAAAGAGCACTCAACAGGCTCGACTGCCTCTTTGCTCTCCGGCAATTTGTTTGGCGTACTGCATATTTGACTATGGCCAACTATCCTTTACACAATCCCAAAGGCAAGCACGCCAGCTGCAGAAGTTAACAATGAGTAAATAGTTGATTCACTCCAAAATAATCCCCTCGCAATAAACAATGGAGAAAGTGAGTGAGCTGTGTGATGTGTGACCTCATAACATGCCATTTATATGGAAAAGAAAGATAATGTGATATGCTGAAGAGAATAAATAGCACAGGCCAAAAGCTTGAGAAATATCGCTCCTTTCTCTCTGCCTATTTCTCTCTCTCTCTCTCTCTCTCTCCCTCCTTCTCTCTTTCTCTTTCTCTCTCTTTCTCTTTCTCTCTCTTTCTCTACGGCGCTTCCAGTCCGAGCAGCGGACAGGTCGGTGGCTCCAATCCTAGCGATGAGACTTGACCGGCGGGACCCACGGATGGTCTAATGGATATAGTGGGGGGGGGGGGGGGGGGGGTGACTCCATTGTCCGAGGTGCGGACGGGAGATTCTGTGGCGGCAGGCGAGACGCGAGGATGGGCTGTTGCCTCCCTGGTGCCAGGGTTCAAGATGTCACGGGCCGACTTCAGAACGTCCTCGAGAGGGAAGGAGAACGGCCGGAAGCGGTTGTGCACGTGGGCACAAACGATGTCAGGAAGAAGCGGAAAGAGGTTCTGCAACGCGTTAGGAGGAAGATTGAAAAGCAGGATTTCTAGGTTGGTTATCTCTGGATTGCTTCCTGTACCTCATGCTAGTGAGGGCAGGAACAGGGAGATAGGGGATGTGAATGTGTGGCTGGGGGGCTGGTGCAGGGAGCAGGGATTTAGATTTATAGACCACTGGGATCTCATCTGGGGTAGGGGTGGCCTGTACAAAAGGGACGGGTTACACCTTAACTGGAGGGCGACTAACGTTATGGCAGGCAGGTTTGCTAGAGCTACACGTGTGGGTTTAAACTAAATAACAGGGGGGAGGGGTTGACAAATTGGGAGTATAAAGATGGAGTTAAAGGGGAAGTGAGTACAGGAAAAGTTACAAAAGACTCCCAAATTCATGGGAGGGAAAGTTCGAGAAGGGATAAGAGAGTAAGGTCAGGGCCAATAGTGAGCGGTGTGAGGGGGGCAGTGAATACCAAAGTTAAGTGTTGTATATGAATGCACAAAGTATAAGAAATAAAGTGGGGGACGAGCTTGAGGCTCAGTTAGAAATTGGCAAGTATGATGTTGTGGGAATTACCGAGACATGGCTGCAAGAGGACCAAGGCTGGGAACTGAATATTCAGGGGTATACGTCCCATCGAAAAGACAGACAGGTGGGCAGAGGGGTGGGGTAGCTCTGTTGGTAAAGAATGACATTCAGTCCCTTGCGAGGGGTGACATAGAATCTGGAGATGTAGAGTCAGTATGGATAGCACTGAGGAATTGTAAGGGTAAAAAGACCCTAATGGGACATCTACAAGCCCCCAAACAGTAGCCTGGATATAGGGTGCAAGTTGAATCAAGAGTTAACATTGGCATGTCACAAAGGTAATGCTATGGTGGTTATGGGAGATTTCAACATGCAGGTAGACTGGGAAAATCAGGTTGGTACTGGACCCCAAGAAAGGGAGTTTGTGGAGTGCCTCC